>MU224442.1:550706-568546 GCA_018584345.1 Thuja plicata
CCCCCCCCCCCCCATCTCAGTTATCCCTTGGGACTATTCCAACAAATAGTTGGTAAGACACTGTTGTCAAAGTTATTCATCTCAAATGAAATAAGTCTACCAATCATACTATCAAGAGTAACATTGTTATTTTCTACTTCTCTCTTTTCACGAATTGCAGATACTCTCATAACATAAATAGGTAGTAAGGTTCTTATAGTTTTACTAACCACTATTTCTTCCTCTAGTACACCTCCTACTCATCGGATAGCATTAACAAATTCTTTGATTCTACTACCGTACTGTGTGATGTTGTCTCCTTGTTTCATTCCTAGGTTATCAAACTTTCTTCTTACGCTTTCTTCTTTATCTCTCAGCACATTTGTATCTCCTCCATGTACTAGCTTGAGTTTTTCCCACATTTTCTTTGCAGTGGTGCATGATTTTACATCTTCAAATTTAGCATCAGACAATGAAGAAGAAATTTCTATCATCATAGAGTTGTGTTCATGTTTGTCTCTCAATTGATCAACAGTCAGAGGTCCTATCGGTACAACATATTCAGTATCTAAGTATTGTGTGACATCATTTCTAATACCTGATAGGTGGAGTCTTATCCTTCTTTTCCGTGATGCAAATTTTTCTTTTTTCAATGTAGGCACATCCCTTTTACTCATCTTGTGATCTTTAGCTCAATTCTTTAAACACTCTTCCAAGCACACTAGCTCTGATACCAATTGTTAGAATAGTTGAGCGGGGGGGGGGGGTGAATCAATGGCCGAAAAAATTAATCCAATAATCCAACCAAAACTTATATCAGAAATATAATACCTTTAGTTATCTTTTAGTCCCAAAATATGTATGCCTTTAAGTAATCTTATCACATATATACTGATCGGTGAATCTAATGTTTACTAATTTTTCTAGTCTTTACCGAATATCATCAATTGAACTTAGTGTTTACTGACCAATTCTATTTTAGTAATGTGTAAAGTGAAAAATCAAAGAAATGATACATATACAAAATTAAAAAAATGGATTTTTAACATGGAAACCCTGTTAAGGGAAAAACCACTTGGGACCGGTAACCCAAAATTTTCACTCTTCTAAAATGAGCTTGGTGAAGAGCCAGCCCTATTAAAGGTTACAAACACACTGTTATGTGTGATCTTGTTAGAGGATTTAAAGCTAATAGTTTTCCATTTGACCTAGAATTCACTATGCTATTAACATGAAAAAACTTTTGATACTCTTGAGTATGTCAATACAATAAGGATGGTTAAATCCCACTCAATTAAGAGATTTTCTGAATCAATGGTTAAACTAAAATAGTAAATGTTATGTTCAATAATACAACTTTAACTTGCAGATTTTTAGATCTATTGTTAGTCCATAATAACTCTTTGATCAATGTTATCTTCAATTCCTTTTCTCCCCTTCTTTCTTCTTTCTTCTCGGTCAATGTTGTTTCTTCTCTATTTCTCGGTGTTTGTAGAAATCTTGGTTTTGTCATTCAGCTTGTATGATCATATCTACACGATGACTTCTATCTTTACCAGAATTATATTCAGCATTTCTCCTTTTATAATAAATTACTTGTCTCTTTATATAGACATAATTTCACCATTTTATGTCATTATCTTTCTTGTTCTTGACGTAGATATCTTCTTGATCCTCAAATATTTCCATGCATTTCTTTAATTTTTAAAGCTTTGCTTCAATTTTATCCCGTAGATTTCTCCTTGACAACTGTAAATAAAAATAGGTTTAAATATTTATTTCAACTGGTTGATGAAAACAAATCAATCAATTTGTTAACTCTAAATATAGCTCCTCCTAGGTAAGTGTTTTTTCATTTTCCAACTCTTGTTCATATCACTGATCAACTCTTAGTTTTCTTAGTCATTGACTCCAGTTTTCCTGAGGCATCAACTTTAGTTCTACTCAGTGACCACTTCAGTTATGCTTGGTGTTGCAGTCCTCAGTTTACAATATGACTGATTGGGGTTCTCTGTTCATCGGTGTGCACTGTCCGTCGGTGTTTACCGTCGCTCAGTGTACACTGGCTTTTTATATTTACCAATAACATAAACTTCATCTCTTTGGTTTATTGAAGTATATGACAACATGTATATGACTAATCAGATTATATCAATTTGACATCAATGACAATACAGTAAATTAACTAATTTAATGTCTTGCATTTACTTTGTGCAGCTGGGTGATCATCAACTTATTATCTTCAAACATTCAATTAGTTATAGTTCATTAGATGGTGCATGGAAAAAGAAAAGAAATTACAATTCAAAAAAGGATAGAGAATAAAAAAATACCGAAAGTGGGATCTGTTGAGGAATTTTCAAATAAAATAGGTGTCAAAGCATCCATTCATTGAACCAGTGGACAATCCAATTGAAGGTAAGATTTCGGTAGAATGTAGTTGTATGATTTGCACCATCATAAATAATAAGTAAAAGAGGTAGCAGCTAAAAATTGACAACATAGCTCGACGAATATGGGTAAAGTTTATGAAAAGAAAACCATAGATGGAGTTGAAAAATCAGTGATAAGATGGAAAAAAATGAGGAATCTTAGCATGTTAGGAATGGAAAATTATTTGAATTTCAATAGAATATACAAACAAATCCTACTAAGGTTAAAGGCTCCATTGAAGCTTTTTTGGGAAAAGTAATGGAAGTAGAACAAATGAAAAAAGTTGTTCAGTTAAGTGTTGTCTTTTATATTTTGAGAAGAGGGCGTTCTAAGATAGACTACCCATCATTATGTACTTTATTACACTTTTTGAAAGTTCATAACCATCCTAACAGTCAATGATCAGTAAACAGTGGATGGGAATGGAAGAGTTTTCTTCCCGAGGTTGAAAAAGAAGATCTAAAGACAAAAATTGAAGATTCAAACTTTATTGCATTGTATTTAGATGAATTTATAGTAGTAGATAAAACTTCCTAGGTATGCATGCATCTTTATGATGACATGTAACTGATTGAATGTTTGAAGATGTTAAGTTGATCACCGAAATGCAGAAAGATAATGCAAGACATTAAATAAGTTAATGGATTGTATTGTCATTGATGTCAACTTGATATAATCTAATCGGTTATAATTATAGTGTCAAAGACTTCAGAGAATCAAAGAGAGAAATATTATGCTTTCAATAATGCATAAAAGACAAGAATTCACTAAGTGACTTCAAACACTGACAGCTAGTGGAACCTGACAGATAGAGATAACCAAATGTTAAGTCACAGTGATGCCCGGGCAAAGAAACTGAAGAGAATTACTGAAGCGCATAATCACAAGCATTAATTATGGGAAAAATTATAGTGTTAACTGGCAAGCAGAACATTGTAGTGAAGTCTGAAGGACATATAATCCCGATAGATTAGCCCGAGGAGAACTAAAGTGTTGACCAAAGCTATCAAAGAGTTAAAACACCGAAGTTAACTGGAGTTTAGAAATGACAAAATATCTAACTGGCATAGCTAAAAATAGACTTAACTGGTTTTTATCATTTTTTTCATTGACAAGATAAAGCCAGAGATAAGTAAAGGATTTAAAAATATTTAATCTAGTCGGCAAGAAGATTTCTATAAGATAAAACAAGAGTTATTCTTTAAATCAAGATTGGCTAAGATTGCACCATGGATCATGCCAAGAATAATAAAATCAAGAAGAGAGAAATGGTGATATCATGTCTATAAAGAGACAAATTAATTCATTATAAATTGAGGGGAGTGAATGAAAAAGAGGATGCTAGAGAGAAACTGATGAAGAACAATTTCATACAGTCATGATAAATCAAGCTGAGGAAAGAGCTAAAGATTTCTGCAGACACCGAGCAATAAAGCACAACATCACCAAGAAGAAACAAAAGTGGAGAAAAGGTATTGAAAAGATATATTGATCAATTTTTTTTAATAAGATTACAATATATCTGAAAATATGCAAGTATAAGTTGTATATGTGAACAGATCATACTATTTTAGTTTAACCATTGATTCAAAAAGTCTCCTAATTGAGTGGGATTTAAAGATCCTTTCTATATTGAGATGCATCCCAAGGAGCATCAAAAATTTTAATCATGAAGATAGCATGAGATGCCAGATACCATTTGAGAAACTAGGGTTTGGTCATAGAAGGTAACATAAAGATGCCCGATATCAAGTGACAAACTAATATTTTAAATCCTCTAACAAGGTCATGCCTAACCGTGTGTTTGTAACCTTTAAAAGGGTTGGCTCTTCACCGATCTCACTTCAGAAGAGTGAAAATTTTGGGTTACTGTTCCCAAGGGGTTTTTCCATTAAAAAGGTTTCCACGATAAAAATCCATGTGTCAATGTGTTTATGAGTTGCTACTTTAGTGTTTTGCATTACACATAACTTAATTGGATTGATCGGTATACACTAAGCTATTTATTGTTTTTTGGTAAATGAAAGACTGCTATTTGGTAAACATTAAGAATAAGGTTTAACAAAGCACTCCGACCAGTAGTTATTTGATAAGTATATTTGAAGACATACATCTTGTAGGAATGAAGATAAATAGAGGCTTAATATTGTGGTACTAAGTGTTATGCCTTTCATACCCGTCCCTACATTTTGTGTTCAAAATGTTGGGTCCCCCTTTTTTTCTTTTGGCTCTCGCCTTGTTTTCTTTTCCCTTGTTTCTTTTGTTTCCTTCTTTGGGTTTTTCTTCTTGGAGGGTTTTTTCTTGTTTTTGTTTTTTTTGTTTGTGTCTCTAGGACCCTATCTCGGAGTCAGTCATTTCCTTTCCAGAAGCCGGATCTCAGACTCTGGGGATTCTCTGCCATGATGTCCTCTTCTCGTAAGAAGGCATGGTTGTTTGGAATCCCCGGGCCCTGAGTCCAGAGGTTCACCTATTCTAAAGTTTGTAGAGAGAAGGTAACTTGCTTTTTACCTTGGGTATAAATAAGATTTACCTGTCATTTTCATAGTTACCATGATTAAAAACACTTATTGTTTTTTGAGTGATTCATTAGCGATTTGAGTGCAAATTGAGTGCGAGTTTCTCTGAGCTTAGTGGGTAACAACGAATTGATCTTCAGTAGCTGTTCTTGGCATCAGAGGTCAAAGTTGTTGCAGAGCAGTCTTAGTGCTTCTTCCCTTCACCATTCTTCAGATTTTAGGATGGTGTTTCTGGTTCTTGCCTTTGCTCTCTATTTTTTTTTCGTGTTGGTTTGTCTTGTTTTCGTTCATTTTAGATTTACTTTGTTTTATTTCTGTCTTTGCATTTCTTGTTGTTTGGTCTACCACCCATTGGTGGGTCGACTCTGCTAGAGGGTTGTCCACCCTCTGTGCAAATATAAGATAATGTATATTTCTGTATATTCTGGTTTTTTTTTAGGGTAGTTTCTCTGTGTTTCATTTTTGTTGTATATTGTTGGAGATGATGTATATTTTCTATATCTTGTGTGTATAAACTTTAGCCCTTGGCCCTCTTGTAATTTTTATGTATATCATGTATATATGTGCTATGTATATCCCTCAAAGCTTGCAAGTTCTTCGCGCTCTGTCATGTATTTTTGCCTCACGAGATCAAGCCCGTCAAGGCAAGCTTGCCACAGTTTTAACTCGACACCTCGCTGGTTCAAACCATGGTGGCTTTCTCTCTCCTGTGTCTTGTCACATTAATGGTAGGATTAATTTCCCATGTATGGCATTTAAAATGCATCCAATCTAGCATTCAATTTCACCCCATGTCAACCCACTTGTCCCAATCAATGCCATAACTGCCTTTACTCTGCCTGCCATTTTCCCATGTGCCAACACACAATGACTAGAGTATGGCTGATTGCCAGTCACGTCGGCAATGACTAGTTTGTTTGGACTCTGAACTCCCAGCAGGATTTTGTCTTCTACTTTTCCTTGTCACCATGTTCGCACACCCCAGAATGCTTAAGCCATGTTCATTTTTAGGTACTCCAAAACTTTTGATGTAGGTGCTAACGTTTGCTTGACAAGTGCGGGCTGGGGAGAAATCTCGTAGAGTTTTAATTCATGCTTATATATGTCCTAATAGTTTTCCAGTCTTGCAGGTTGCTGATAATCTAGTTCAAAATGTCTAACAATTTTGCACCTCTAGATAGTCCGGAACTACCAACCACCTCTACCCGGGCAGCCACAAAATCAAAGATGGAAAGAATGTTGGCCAAGCTACCTTTAACCTCCAAGTATCCAAAAGATGGAGGTGTTGCGGGGTCCAAGATAGACTCCAAAGTTCATGAGATAATAGATCTAGACCCTGGGAGTTGGGCCAAATTACAGGGTCTAATCCAGACCACTTACAAGTTAAAGGAACAAGGGGATAAGATTTCCACTTGTTTAGCTGCCTCTGACATCATCAAGGCTGTGAACTTTCCATGTGTGGTGCAATCACCCAAACTTATTCGGCAGCTAGTGGCATTGTATAATGTGGCCACTCCTTCAGTTTTACTTCCAGATCCCCAACCACTGTAATATCCCACCACAATCATCACATTGGACGCCCCCACCTTTGTTTCTGGGTTGGGAATTACATAGTTAAAAGGGTCCGCCATCATCACTAGGGCCAGCTCACTAAAGGAATTTGGTGAGGCCAAGATCGTTTCCCAAAAACACCTTAATAATCATTGGTTGAAGTCTCCAAAGCGAGACTATAAAGGATGAAATTGGAAATTCCACGTGCGGGCATAATATTTTTGTGTAGAATCTTTGGATGGCCCCACGCCTGAGAATTCTTGGTGTGGATGTATTATGGATGTATTATTTCTTATACTGCATAACAACACACAACAAGACTTTCAACTGGGTAGCAATTATATCAAATCATGTAGATACACATATGAAGACCGTCACCCAGAATTCACAATTCTATATGACTTCATATGTGTTGTGGGCATTGGCACAGCAAAGGCCGGATTTTCAGGGCCTAGGAACAGTTGGAGAGCTCAGGAACGGTCTGGGATAGGTCACACATTGGGATCATTATCCCCAATTGTAGTGGTAGCTCAGCTTTGAGAATTTTTGCCGGGTAAATGAATCCTTCATTTACCACAACATTCTTACACTTACCCGAGATTCTAGGTACCACCTCTCATAGGCAGTAATGACACTGGTCAATTCTTATGGCCAATATTTTGTTAAATTTAGATGCCATACATACATAAGAGTGGCAGGCTTCAACGAGAAGCCCTACCTCCTTCCCCAATATTGTGAGGATAGGATTATTCCTTTAGAATTCTGCAGGCAGATGATGGATCTGCACGCCCTCTTCATAGTGAAGAAGGTCATCAATGTCCCATTCCCCTTTTCTTGAGGGGATTACATATGTAGCCTCGCCATGGCCCAAGAGGCAGATAATGAGTTAAAAGGATTGGGGCTAGTTGAATTCAACCATGCCCAAAATAATTATGATCCCCACGGCAAGATTGTCTTTGCATTACCTAGGGTGTCCCCCCCGCACGAAGAGGATGTTGAAGACTTCTGTGCGAATTGCCAGGATAGCTCTGATCTCAAAGCCCGACAACATACAAGAATGAGAAAAGGGCTCATGGAGGTGCTATACCTTCAGACTTTCCCAAAGGGTTTCACTGATGGTGGGCCGCTGGAAGATCCAGCATACAAGGGACAGGGGCTAGACAAAGTGGACCTCCTTCTAGTGGATTGGGCCACTCTGGAGGATTTAATGATTGAAGGGGTATGCCACCCAATCATAGAAGAAATTCACAAGTATTTTTCCTGGGTGTGCCCCAAAAGCACCTGCAAGAAAGTAGCGGTCAAGAAGACCATCCCTTCTTCAGTCAGCGTCGAACCTTCTTTGTCTACCATGCCTGCTGAAGTGAGTGTGAGTAAAGGAAAAGAAAAGGAGGGAGTCCCAGTGCCCAAGGCATCCCCTCAGATTCCCACACTCCTAATGGAAAAACTACATGATCAAATAGAGGTGGAAAAATTGGCCAGCCAACAAATCAGCATGCAAGTGGCTGCTAGTCTCCCGATTACTCCAATGGTAGTTTCTCACTCAACGGGACCCCCTTTGTTGGTAGTGATGATGAATAGGTAGACTTTTGTTGAGGTAGAGTCTTCCAGCATTCTGGACACCAGGGCTTCTCTAACTAGGAAAAAGAAAACAACTATGACCCCCACACCAAGCACCGCACTTCGTATGCCCGAGAAGCCCCTGGTGGATGTAAGTTCAGATTCTCCTGAACTTGAGGATATCTCAGACTCCTCTCCACTGCATGATGATTTTGATGACACATTGTTGGCAGAGGAGCTTCTAGAGATTTGCCAAGGCGTTAATACTGCAGTGAAGGAAATTGAGGCTCAAGATAAAGAAGAGGCCCCTATAGAGAAGGAAATTATTGAAGAAGAAGATGCATCCAAGCAAGAGGCTCAGGGAGAAACCCAGAAAGGGCATGAACATGAAAGGATACTAGTCCAGGGGACCGCAGATTTTCCAAGGCAACCTGCACTTGAGCCACCAATCGAAAGAGAACCTAGACCCCAGGGAACAACTGTACCTCCAACCATCACACTCCAGATGCCTTTGGGAACTTCAGGTGACCAAGTGCCCTGAAGCACTTTCAATGAGGTCATAACAGCTACCACCTTGTTAAAATTTTGCTAGCCACCTCACCCACCTTCAGAAGATGTCCCAACAGAGGAAGAAAGTACCACAGAAGATGAGGCCCATAAGGCCCAAGAACATCAGCAACCAATGGACCAGGAGGTCCTGGAATAATAAAATGAATGGGCTGTTGATACAACCAGGGAAGATGAAGTCCTTAAGAATATAGAAATTGAGACCAGAGAAAAGATTCTAGGTGATTTTGCAGAGGACGCTAGCATGACAAAAAATATCAAAGATTCCAGAGAACAAGAAACTGAAAAAGAACAGGAAGCAAGAAAGGAACCAGAACAGGAGCAGGAAAAGGAGCCCAAGGATAATGTAGACTCAGGGAATGCACC
The DNA here is from genome assembly GCA_018584345.1 of Thuja plicata. Lineage (NCBI taxonomy): Eukaryota > Viridiplantae > Streptophyta > Pinopsida > Cupressales > Cupressaceae > Thuja > Thuja plicata. Next base: position 559,676 of record MU224442.1, read on the forward strand.
ACCAGATTTGGAAATGGATCTTAACAAATAGGAATTGGCAGCCAGGCTTCCCCAACCGCCCCAATGGCTGGTAGAAACCAAGAAAAGAAAAGCTCCAGGGGTGACTATGGGCGCTCCTCTATCACTGGCCGAGATGATGGCCAATAATGCCGAGACAAAGAAGTCAAAAAGGGCATAGGTGGTCCATACTCTCCAGACCAACCCAGCAGGAAGCACCATTGCAGTCATCGCAACACCCCCAAAAAATACAGATGCAGTGGTCGCAAGGTCTGAAGACTATAATATAACAAAGGTCGAGCTGGGGAAAAGAGATAAGCAAGGGTAATTGAACTTGCTAAAAGAGGATACCAAGGATATAAAGGCTTGGTATGCAAAATAGGGCTAGAAGTTGCAAGAGAAAAGAGAGACAAACGCCAATCTCCTCACACTTTTGGCAAAACTAACATGACCCTTGGACGAAGTTCACCCCGGACCCCCTCCTTCTAGATGGCTGCTTGCACAGTGCGACATGGACTCACTGCGCATGATGAATAAAAAGGCACAAGCAGTAGACAGGTGGGCAACTGAGAAAATAATGGTGATGAGAGAATTTCTAGCAGCATCTCTCCTAGACTTTTACATGGTAGATCTCACCCTTAGCCACGCAAGAAGCTCCGCTTAGGTATGGGAGTTATACTTAGAAAAACATGAAAAATGGAAGGCCGCATTAGAGGAGATCCGTAGCATTGGCGAAGAGGTTGCCACATAGTCCAAGATTTTGGGAGAAGAATCATATGATTCCCTCTAGGTCCAGTACTCCAGACTTTCCCTCAAAATTGAGGCTTGCAAGGAACTGGTTAAGACCTTAAAGGAAAAACTAACAGGTCCCCGATATCCCTTGGGCTTATTCCAGGCATTCATGGTTGGGGTTTCACAAGTTGATCCCCTCACCACCGGAACATGTACCCTGGAGGATTATGTCCTCGGAAAGTTCAATGAAAGGATGGAATCCCTATATCCCTTGAGTGGAGATTTTGATCAAGGCAGGTTGTCCCGATTCTCAAAGACCATGATTCGATCGAACAATGTCATTAAGATGGTGAACAAATTCCAGAGCGGGTCTAGAGAGGTTGAGGAGGAAATAGAGGTTGTCCATAGCAGATGGGATAGCATCTGGAGCATAGATGAAGAGAGAATTAGCCAAGTGTTAGAGGCTTGGGAAAAAATATAAGTCAATAAAGTTCTCCAGATCTGGGAAAATTTGGCCCGACATCATATTTTTTATTCTTTATTCTTTTGGAATGCAAGTTCCCAGATCCTGGAGTTTTGGATCCCACATTTTTGAATTCTTCACGTGACCCGTGTCTCAGATCCCAATTCCGACTAGTCACTTTCAGGATTGTAATAAAGGTTTTCAAAATATGGATAACTGCAACAAGGCATGTCAGCTCGATGGGAGGTTTCTGACAGATGGTCTTCACAAGGCACCACTTCAGAGATACACCTGGCGCATTGGAGATAGGGCACCGCTTTCCCATTTATGAGGCATGTAGCCTTGATTCCTAGGGGATTAGATTTCTTCTTTCTCCTTCCTAGATCCCTTCTCAAGGCCGATTCTTCCACTCCATCTTTATTGTCTTATTCTTCTTACATGTCAGGCCTTTTTTGTCTCAAGGTCTTTTGTAACGTGGTGCAGGTAGTACCGGCCACCGAATAATGTATTTTATTGTAAAAGTGTAAAATAAGTTAGGTTTAGGGTTAGGTCAAGAGATGTGTATAAATAATAAGTCTAGCCTCATTCCAGGGGTGGGTGAAATTGATGATTTTGTAGTCCATAGTTAATAGCAAAGCAGTTTTGTCATTTCCTAATTCCAGAGCTCAATGCTCCATAATTTTAAGCTTTCAGTAGTTAAATGCTCCCTGGGAGTTATCATTGTACTACACACTAGGGCTTGCTGGAAGGATGTTAATGAAGAAGGAAGGGTTTTCTCAATGATGTTGTTGGCACTTTGTCTTTTGGGTTGATGGTATTTTATGCTTTATGTTCTTTGTTTCCTTTGATCTAATGCTTAAAGTAGATTAACAACCTCCTTTCTTTGCTACTAATAAAATATAAGCTGATGGTTGTATATTTCTTTGGTATTTAGTGTAGTGTGTTAGAGAATTGTTGATGTTTTGAATGTTTAGCATAACTATAGGTAGATGAAATAATCCTAACTCTGCACCATATTTTTAAGTTTATTTGTTAAGTGAAAGCATGCTTGGAGGAAACCCTGTTTACTTGAATCCCCAGAGTTGATGAGTTGAAGATAACCAGCTATCCGCCTCGAAAAATAGTCGCATCTGCCAACTGAGCCCCACACTATTGAGATCCAACTCTCACATGCTTGGAGGCCTGGGAAATCTTATTTCCCCAGACAACCTTTATAGGTGAGGTTGGCCGGTACCCTAGTACCCGGTGACAACTTACATCTGATGGCAGGCCCGGACACAAAGTCCCGTCAACACTAAGTTTTTGAGTTGATTAATTGGAATATTTTTTAGGTCACTGATTCACCACCCCCCCCTTCTTAGTTATTTCTAACAATTGGTATCAAATCTTGTGTGCTTAGAAAGGGAGTTTTATAGCTCAAGCAAAAGATCAAAAGATGAAAAAAAGAGATGTGCCCAAGTTGAATAAAGACAACTTTGCATCATGGCCAAGTAGAATAAGACTTCACCTATCAGGTATTGGTATAGATGTTACTCAATGCCTTGATACTAAATATGTGTTTCCTACAGGTCCTCATACTCTTGACCAATTAAGAGAAAAGCATGAGCATAATTGCGTGATGATAGAACTTGCTTCCTAACTGTCTGATGCTGAGTTTGAAGATGTCAAAACATACACCTCTCCAAAGAAAATGTGGGATAAGTTGAAGCTGGTACATGGAGGAGATCCTAATGTACTAAGAGCCAAGGTAGAAATCCTAAGAGGGAGCTTTGATGACCTATGGATGAAAGAAGGAGAAAATAGCACTCAGTATAGCTACATAATTAAAGAGGTAGTCAATGTTATCTAAGGAGTTGGAGGTGTACTTGAAGAGGTGATAGTGGTAAGTAAAATATTAAGAACCTTACTTCCTGTATATGCTATTAGAATTTCTTCTATTCAAGAAATGAGAGAAGTTACAAATAATAGAGTTACTCTAGATAGTCTGATTGGTAGACTAATTTCATTTGAGATGAATAAATAAGATAATAGTGTCTTACCATCTATATAATCTGCATTCAAATATTCCTTGAAAATAAGTAAGTCAAGTGATAGACACGCTATTAGAAATGATAGTGAAAGTGATAATGAGGATCAAGGATTTGATGAGATTGAAGCACTAATGGCAAGATGATTGCAGAGAGGCAAAGGTAGATACAAAGGTAAATTACCACTTGTATGTTTTAATTGTAAAGAGGTTGGACACTTTTTTGCAAGATGTCCTAACATAAGAAAATAAGAGAGAAGTAATGATAGAAAATATGAAAAGAAGTTTGACCGAGGTGATAAAAGAGATTATTGAAGAAATTGATAGTCGGAAAGAAGAGATACTCAAGACTACAAGGACAAATGAAAGAAATATTGTTACCTATCTTGGAACAGAGCTGATGATACTGACACCAAATCTGAAGAAGACATTGAGATGGTATTTGTAGTCATGAAGGATGACTCAGGCGAAGAAGAAGAAAGGTATGTAGAAATTGCACTCATATCTAAGGTTAGTAAGAATTATTTCTAGATCATAGATAGTGGCTGCACTCACCACATGACCAGTGATAAGAAAAAGTTTAAAACTTTTGAATACTATAATGGTGGTTCAGTAAGAATGGGTAATGACACACCTTGTCAAGTTGAAGGTAAAGGACCATAATATTGAATAACCTGATCAAATGTGAAAATCCTTAATGGGCAAAAGGGCTGAATTATTATATGTTAAGTGTTTCACAACTAAACAATATAGGTCACCGAGTAGCATTTTAGAATAAGAAGGCAAAGATCTTCAATGAATCAAGAAGGTTGATCAGAACTGGTGAGCAGACAAAGGGTAACCTTTTCTATCTTGATGACATTAACACCACTTGTTTAATGGCTAGAAATCAAGACATATGGTTGAGGCGCAAAATATTTTGTCATGTGAACTTTGACAACATGATAAAAATAAGCAATAAAAAGAATGCCAGAGGCTTACCGAGCATGATAAAGCCCGAGCATATCATGTGGAACTGTCAAAAAGGTAAGATGACAGTCTGGTTTCAAGAGTAAAACCCATACATCTAATGAAATTCTATAATTAGTCCATACTGATCTATGTAGACCCATGAGGACAAAGAGTTACTATGGAGATAGGTATTTCATTCTCTTTGTTGATGATTATTCTAGAATGATGACAGTTATGTTCTTAAAAGATAAATCAAAAGCTTTTAAGATGTTTAAATGGTTTAAGGATATGCTAGAAAAACAAAGTGAAAAAAAATTGAATTTCTTAAGGTCAGATATGGGAGGGGAATTTATTTCAGATGAATTCTCTAATTTATGTAATGAGCATGGGATTAAAAGACAAGTTTCTAAACCAAGAACACCACAACAAAATGGAATTGTTGAGAGGAGAAACAGATCAATTGTTGATTATGCAAGAACATTGATGATTGAGAAAAACATCACTAAAAGTTTCTAGAGGAAAGTTGTCAATACTATTGTCTCTACATTGAATAGAATACAATTGAAGGACACAAAGAAGACACCCTATGAGCTTTGGTATGGTTACACAACCAATGTAAGTTACTTCAGAATCTTTGGTAGTCAATGTTATATTTTGAAGGATGATAGAAATGGAAAGATTGAATCCAAAAGTGATGAAGGTATCTTTCTAGGGTATTCCACCAAAAGTAAGGCTTATAAATGTCTTAAAAAGTTATCTAACAAGATCATTGAAAGTGTAAATGTAAAAATAGATGAATTTTCAAAAAAGAATGACAAGGGAAGCAGAAAAGAACTAGAGGACTAAAACAACTTTGTTTATACTAAAGAACCTGACACTCTACCCAAGAAATAGTGTATCTCTCCCAAGAAAGAGAACATTGCACCTGAGCATTAGGCCACAATTACTAAAAATCAAGATAATACTCAAGATGATGTGCCAAGCGATGGAGATGAGAATGAAGGTCAAGAAGATGATCAAAATGATGGACAAACAGCTTAACCAAAACTTGCCAAGTATGTCAGAAGACATCATCCATAGAAACAAATCATAGGAGACAAGAAGGTTGTAATTAGAACACGAAGTAAGTCACTAAACACTAGATGTTTACTTTGTGATTTTGAGCCTAAATCTATTAATAATGCACTTGAGAATGAAGAATGGGTCAGTGCTATGAATGAAGAAATATAATATATTGAGAAGAATAGTACATGGACACTAGTACCGAGACTAGATGAAAAGAATTTCATTATTAATGAATGGATATTCAAAAACAAGCTAAATGAGAATGGAGAAGTCACAAGAAACAAAGCAAGGTTAGTATGAAAGGCGTATGCACAAGAAGAAGGTATTGATTATGGAGAAAATTTTGCACCCATTTCTACACTAGAAGGAGTAAGAATCTTAACTTCTTATTTTGTATTCAAAGGATTTAAGGTATACCAGATGGATATCAAATCTGCATTCCTAAATGGAATTATGGAAGAAGAGGTACACATTGAACAACCAAAAGGGTTTGTTGATCGAGACAAAAGGAACATGGTATGTAGACTACATAAATCCTTGTATGGATTGAAATAAGCACCTAGAGCCTGGTATGAAAGACTTCACTCTTATCTCATTAGCATTGAATTTGTAAGAACAAGTGAGAATAGAAATTTGTACTTAAAAGAATATACTGATGGTAATATTCTGATTGCTGAAATTTTTGTTGATGATATCTTTTAAATCGGGGAAATGAAATGTTATTCATATCCTTTGCTAATGAAATGAGCAAAAAATTTGAAATGTCTATGTTTGGTGAGATCAATTTTTTTCTTGGTCTATAGATTCTTCAACAAGATGCAGGCATATATATCACTTAGTCCAAATACATCAAGGAAGTGCTAAAGGTATTCAAAATGGAAGATTCTAAGCTGGTTGGAACACCTATGGCTAGCGGTTGTAAGATGACAAAAGAAGACAAATAAAATGGGGTAAATTAGACCTTGTATAGATCAATGATTGGAAAACTAATGTCTGATGTTCATACCAGAACAAATATAGAACATGCATTTCAAATATTTATAAGACTCTGCTAATCCCAAAGAATCACATATGATTACTGTCAAGAGAATTCTGAGATATCTGAAGAACACTGAGGACTATTGATTATGGTATAAAAGAGAAGGAAAATTTGAGCTTCAAGTCTATACAGATGTTGATTGGGCTGGAAACATTGATGACCGAAAGAGAACAACTGGAGGAACATTCTTGATGCATGGCATACTTGTCACATGGATCAGCAAGAAGCAAAGATGCATCTCTTAGTCTACTGCAGAAGTAGAATATGTGGTTGATGCTGCAAATTTCTCCAATATTGCATCGATCCAACAATTGATGGAAGGTTTGAATATGAATATTCTTGAACCAGTAATTAAATATTATGATAATACCAGTGCAATTAAAATTTCTGAGAATCCAGTCATGCATGCTAAAACTAGCAATATTGCTATCAAGTATCACTATTTAAGAGAACAAGTACAAGAAAAGGAGGTGATACTGGAATATGTTCAATAAAATGAATAATTAGCTAATATATTCACCAAGCCGTTACCGAAAGATACATTTGAGTACTTTAGACAAAAGACTAGGGGTACAACCCTTGTCTAGCAGTCAGTAAACTCACTAGGAGGCTGCATCAGCCTACACACAATCAAAAGATCATTCATGTTGATGTAAGCACCAAAATGAATAGAAACAGATACATCTATACACAACAAGGTACAAATATGCACCGAACACTAGAGACAATGTATTGCTGATGGAAAGGGAAATTCAAGGAGTATATTATAAAAAGGTAATGGAAGATTATATAGAAGAATTGTTTGGCATTGTTGTCAAAGGGAGAAATTATCTCATTAATCAGAAAATAATATATCATTATCCATGAAGAGAAGTTCCTAAGAATCAAAATGAATAGTTAATTGTTATCCATAGAGAGAGATTACATATGAAATATCGATTTAAGGGAGAGACTTCATACAAAGGGAGAAATTGCTGTCAAAAGAAAAAAAGAGATTGTTAAAAAGAGGAACACTCAAGGCAGAGCACATATCAGAATAGAGACAGAAGATGCTACATCTATCTAGTTAAGGGGTTCAAGATTGAAGAGATCCACTCTACAAGAAACAAATCGAAGCTATACGAGCTTACCGAGAGCCAGACATTTGTAATAGTTACAATAGGAAAGTTTGATGAAACTATTATATTTCATATTGTATTAGTAATAGTATAGTATGATAATGTAGTATATTTCCATCAATTCCAAAGGGTGAGATTGATGACATGTAACTGATTGAATGTTTGAAGATGTTAGGTTGATCACCGAAATGAAGAAAGATAATGCAAGACATTAAATCAGTTAATTTATTATATTTTCATTTATGTCAACTTGATATCATATAATTGGTTATAATCATAGTGTCAAAGACTTCAGAGAATCAAAGAGAGAAAGATTATACTTTCAGTAATGCATAAAAGACAAGCATTCACTAAGTGACTTTAAACACCAATGGCTATTGGAAACTGACAGACAAATATAACTGAAAGTGAAGTCATAGTGATCCCCGAGAAAAGAAACTAATGAGCATTACCGAAGACAAGAATCATAAGCATTATCGATGACTAGAATTACAGTGTTAACCAAAAAGCACAAGTTTGTAGTGAAGCCTGAAGGAACAACAACCCCAACGAAGTAGCTCCAGGAGAACTGAAGTGTTGACTGAAACTATAAAAGAGTTAAAATACCGAAGTTAACTGGAGTTAATAAATGACACAATATCTAGCTGGCAGAGCTAAAAATAGACTTAACTGGTTGTTATCATTATTTTCATCCACAAGATAAAGCCAAAGATAAGTAAAGGATTTAAAGTTGTTTTATCCAGTTGGAAAGAAGATTTCTACAAGATAAAACATAAGTTATTCTTTAAATCAAGATTGGCTAAGATTGTGGATCATGCCAAGAAAAATAAAATCAAGAAAAAAGAAACGGTGATATAATGTCTATAAAGAAACAACTTAATTTATTTTAAATTAAGGGGAGTGAATGAAAAAGAGGATGCTGGAGAGAAAATGATGAAGAACAACTTCATAAAGTCTTGATCAATCAAGCTGAGGAAAGAGCTAAATATTTCTATAGACACAGAGAAACAGAGCATAGCATCACCGACCATAAACAAAAGTGGAGAAAAGCTATTGAAAAGATATATTGATCAGAATGGTTTAATGAGCTTACAATAGATCTTAAAATTTGCAAGTATACGTTGTATATGTGAACATATCATAATGTTTTAGTTTAACCTTTGATTTAGAAAGTGTCTTAACCGAGTGGGATTTAAAGATCCTTTCTATATTGAGATACATCCCAAGGAGTATCAAAAAGTTTGATCATGAAGATAGAATGAGATGCCAGATACCATTTGAAAAACTAGGGTTTGGTCATAGAAGGTGTTGGTTGTATTTCGTGTTTTTGCTGTTTTGCCCTGTTCCTTGCCTTCGTCTCTGAAGATTTGCAGGTTTTCATGCCTATTCCATGTCAAAATCTTGTTAAAACCCTGCAAAACCCTAAGGCCTAATGTTAAAACGGTGCATTTTAAACCCTTAGCCATGTCTTTCTAATTCT
>MU224442.1:568646-601440 GCA_018584345.1 Thuja plicata
AGGCACTGGTTCAGAAGGTTATTTGAATACCTATCTATGTTACATATGTTCCAAGTTTTCAACTACCAAATCAAATTTTAAATACTCTGTTACCAAGAACACATAAGCAAACTTGTTTAAAGGACCTTTGTCAGCAGGACATAGTCCATGTTATTGATTCCTTAAAGAGAGAATCAATTAGGTTAACCCTCCTACAAAGAAAAGGAGTTCCCTATGCTAAACAAATGCATGTACAAACTAATGAAATTCCTTCCAAAGGGGTAAACAATCCTTGGAGGAAAATGATATAATCTCCTAATAGCTGTATTTTCTGAAATCTAAACTAAAATTGAATTATCACTAAAACCTAATTGCTAATGCTTATAAAGAAAGAAATCAGATTTATTTATAAACTACAAAGAAGAAAAAAATAAAAAAATTTAAACGAAATAAGATCAGCGCCTAATGAAAATTTGGGTTATACAGTCAGATATTTCCAATCCTACGTATGATCAGAGATAGTTTTAAGAAAACTTACTTTTAATAAAGCAAGACTATCATTCCACATGTTGTCACTTGATTCATAATTCAAATCAATTTACACAACTAATCCTATAGAATTTCACTCGAACTAAGAGACTGACAAGAACAATGGTAGGTACATAGACCATACAATTGATATTTGAGTTGCATATATTAACTTTGAATTACAATATTCATGGAATAGAACACAGTGGAACACTCTAATACACAGAGTATCTGAAAAACTAACTGAAAATAAATAACATATAACCTCAAATAAAAATGAAACAACTTATCTCATTTGGTATTTGAAAAATTTGTATATGATTGTTCAAAATCCATAGTTGCCAGAGTTTTCCTCCTATTGTCATGTTAATTTTTATTTCAAATGACTCAATATTAATATCCTATTCAAAGGTTTCTCGTGAAAAGACACACCTTTTCACAAAAATCTAATCCTATAATTAACCCTACAAATTATAATATTAACCACATAAATGGTTTGAGGGAAAAACATTTCCCATGTTACAAATAGTATTTTTTCACTTTGTCGGATAATCAACCTTGGTTATCATCATCTATTTATAAAATTCATGCACACCAAATCCACAATTATATGACTATTAACAAATTTTAATTTAGGGCTTATCATAATTAATAATTTTTTCAAATCTAAAACGATCCCCATCTTAAAATTTATTAATTTAAATAATTAGTAATATATGAAATAAAATTATCAAGAGAGACAAAACATAAGAATATATGTTGTAATGTGTATAAATCTTTCTTTAATAAAATAAGCAAAGTACCCTCTCAAAATATTTCCAAAAATATTGTTAAATTTACGTCATGAAAAATGTTCCTAAAATTTCGAGTACAATAGTTATAAACAATTTAGTTTACTCTAAAAAATAGGAAGAGAAAACTTACCCTAAAATAAGAACTCAAAAGATTTACATAGGGTAACTATTAATTTTGAAAAAGAAGAAAACTTTAGGAAAGTAACCCTAAAATTATGCAATTTATTTTAATAAACGTTTTCAAAAATAACCGAGGTAAAAATAAAAATATTCCTTTACAATCTATTCTTTGGAAATAAAAATATATCTTGATTTTAGGGAAAATTTATTACTTTAAGAAAACATGATTTAAAATCACCTAATAAATATTTTCAATAGGCATATAAGGTGATATATATTTCAAAAAAGAATGAGAGAAAAAGACGCTCAACTATATTAATTTACCCTAAAAGATATTTCACATTAGTATTTAGGGCAAAGATGGATAAGCTAAAATATAGGAAATATATTCGTGTGAAAAACTTTTAGTAGCAAATATTGAAGAGAAGTGAGATAATATGATTCCCACCAACACATAATTCGAAGAAAATATTTAGACTAACTGGTTAAAGGGGGGGTGGGTAGGTAGCTAGGAAAAAGGGGTGGCTTGAGAGGTTGAGTGTTCAACTGTTGATCGCCATCCTTTTACCCTACATACCTATTATTTCCTTTTTCTTTTATTTCTATTTCAAAAATAGTTATTGCATTAAATTCATTGAAATATAATATTAAAACTTTGCTAATAAATATGAAAATAGGACAATGAAAATTGTTTAAAGCGCTTTTAATTGTTTAATTAAATTTCAAAATAGGGAAATATTTATGAAAATGAAAATAAAATTTATACTTCCCTCATATTTCGCATATTGAGGGCCTAAATTTTTAGGTACCAACCCGACCGGCCAAAACTATCTCCCTATATACTAATGACAACTTCTGATCCCTAATGGATTATCAATCTCCCCCTTTGGGATTAGTATCAAAAATGGATATGTAAAATATATACAGCAAGTGTTTTACCTTAACAATGACTCCCCCTATGTGCATGCCTTGGTATGTAGATATAATGCATCTACATGTTTCCCCCTTTTTTGAAAGTAATGAAAAAGATGTAGAACTTACAAATTGTCAAATATGTGTGAATGAGATTGTTGAATGGCTGCCATGAGCTTGTCCCATTTCTTCTTTAAGTGCTCTAGGGTCATTTTCTCCAAATTGATTTGAGCATGCATGTCATATATGCTATATGTTACTGACATCTCTAGGGTGGAAACTAGATTATTTGTCGTATTCATGTGTGTTAACAACAATGTGAGATTTGGTAGTAACAATTCTTGTATCTTAGTTACTTCATCTCTCATTTTTCTTTCTAATGCAGAGGGTCTAGGAATCTAGTGATTTCTTTGCCCCAAAGCACTCCTAATGTCTCCTAACCATCCAATGGCTAGCTCTTATTGGGTTCTTCTCCAAGATGGATCTCTAATATCCTCACTATCAACTCCTCCTCCAAGTTATACTTGATTTGTTGAAGTTTCAAACACTTCTAGGCACAACTAGTCCAACTAGCTCTTCAATTACCTAGACTTCTTCACTAGATTTCCTCCTAGAATTCCAAACCCCTACTTAGGATCTTCTCATACATTAATTTAGGCTCTTGTCTATGTTATTGTCCCATTCATAGGTCTTTACAACCCTTTCCCACATTTTTGGATACTTTACCAATTCATTTGGCATGAAATTCACTAGGAGGCCTATTTGGTTTTTTTCCTAGTAGGTCTAATTTCACTTTTTTTGGGATAATGCTCCCGAATCCTCAAAAAAACCCCATAAAATACTTTGAAAATATTCAAGGTATATATCAACCCTTTCAGAATCCAAAATATTTTCTCCTTGATACACCCACAAACCTAGTCTCTAACAGGCCCTAGTTTTCAGCCTATTAATTAGGCCTCTGGACCAGTCTTGATCAGTTGTCATCAAATTGATCTCCAAACTTCATTTCACCTCCTCCCACCCTTTAATCCTTCAAGGAGACTATCTAGGGATTCTAGAAATGCCTCTAAGTTTTTTCCCCAATATCATGGGTGCTTGAGCCAAATCCATCTTAACCTTGTCCAGGCTCACCTGTTCCTAACAGTCAGCATAGGGCTTCAAACTTGGTCTTGAAACCTCATTGCATTAACAAAAATAAAATAAAAAACCATATGTATAGAATATAACCCTCCATCCTCTATGTTTTAAGCTATTTCCACTGGTGGATGCTTAGGTTAGAGCCATTTTGTGCAATGCGACTCTACAAATGGAATTATAGACTAGTGACCTTGCAATTAATGTAACTCCCTACTCCTAGAACTTCAAAGAAAACTAAAGTATGAAAAAGAAAGCTAACAAAAAACACTAAACTGCCATGGGGTCTGATCTCCTTTCCCAATCCATACACATCCATATAGAATGTAGAAAGCTCTGTGAATTACAAAGATACAGTCAAAGGCATCCGTACAGAAGTACCAAACACAAGTTTTGCAATCCAAAATTTCATTAATCTCTCAAAATCATCAAATTCATGCTCATATACCGAGCATGATCAGTTACAACTACTCTAACTTCATTTTTGAACTTCTTGTCAAGAAGTTGCAAAATTTGCTCGAGCAACTTTTACATTTTGAGCAATTTGACTTCTTTTGTTAACTCGATGGTCATGATTGACTTCTATGACCATAATTAGGATATTTAGGATCCCAAGACACATCCTAAACTCAAGATACACAAAAATAACACATTTTGTCTTTCTAGGTCAAAATGACCATAAAACACATAGTGATCACTCTTGGCTCTTACAAACATGAACTTGATCAACAAGGCATCCAACCTATTGGATATTATTCCAATAAAAACCAAAACACCTATTACCACCCTAAAACATACTAACACATCCAAATGGGAGGTTCTCTACACCATACTCCCCTGGGACAAAGAACTCAAGTCCCTTGAGTTAGGAGGTCTTCAATAGTGACCCCGTGCTTCAGAATGTCCATCTTTGTCATCCAAGTGGCCTCAACTTCAAGTAATCCCTATCAATTGATGAGATACTCCTTAGTTACCCTTCCTTGTCTTCTTGATCACTTTAGAATCCAATATACTTTCTAACTTCAGTAGAATTGGGGTAGGAAAGTCTTTCATCCAATCATCATCTCCCAAATCTACAAGAGTGGGCTAACCTACATCTAGATATGGTCCCTTGTAGGGATATAGGTCACAAACATTTAAAATGGGTGAAATCCCCAAATCAGGAGGCAAATCCACCTCATTGGCATTCTTTCCATACTTATGAAAAATCCTCAATGGTCCTATTTTTTTCTTGAGTAGCTTAGTTCACTGACCCTTGGGTAGCCTTTCCTTTCTAAGATAGGCATGTACTAGATCTCACACCTTTAACTTCAAATCCATTCTTGTCTGATCAGCCTTGGACTTATACTTCTCCACTTGCTTGTGTAAATTATTGTTGACTTGATAATGAAGCTCCTTCATCTGTTCTGGAAATGACTCCCCTTGGGCACTCCTTTTGTCCTTCAAACTGAGATCACTCAACTTGAATATCCCTCTAGGATTGACCCCATATACTATTTCAAAGGGTTTTTTACTAGTACTCCTATTAATGGAGTCATTATAGTAAAATTATGCCTGCCTTATGATGTGATCCCATGACTGTCCATGTTTCTTAGTCAAGCATCTTAGCAAGTTCCCAAGTGACCTATTAACTACCTCCATTTTCCCATCTAACCATGGATGGTAGGGTGAAGATAAAGACAATTTTGTACCCAACATTTTCCAAAGGGTCCTCCAAAAGTGACCCACAAACTTACTATCTTTGTCCCTTACTATATTCAGTGGAATCCATGGATCCTTACAATGTCTCTAAAGAATAGGCCTACAAATTTGGGAAGCATCTTTGGTTTTATTACATGGAATGAAGTGAGCCATTTTTTATGAAAAGTTCCACCACCACAAATACACTGTCATGACCCCTTGGTGTCTTTGGTAACCCCAAAACAAAGTCCATACTCAGGCACTCCCAAGGCCTTTAGGGTATTGATAGGGGTTGATACAACCCACTGTTACTACTTTTTCCTTTTTCCCTTTGATAAATTTGACATTTCTCTACAAATCTCCTAACATCTGACTCTAACTTAGGCCAATAGTAATGCCTATTCACTTGCTCCAATGTTTTATCCACTCCAAAGTGGCCTCCCAAGCTTCGTTGGTGTTTCTCCTTCACAATATTCTCCCTCATTGAGCACTGAGGTATACACATGAGATGTCCTTTAAAAAATAGTCCTTCCTACAACATAAACTCAGTGAATTCCACCTTGAAACCTTGTTGAAACTTTACACATGCCTCATAGGCATCTTTGAAGTCATAATCCTCTTTGTAGAGGTCTTTCAAGTATTTCAACCCCACACTCTGCAATTTTATCTCATGTATAGTTAATAATCTTTGGCTAAGAGAATCTCCAACCTTTTTTCTAACCCCTTTCTTATGTTTGATGAGAAATGTGTAAGCTTGCAGAGATTCTACCCAATTTAGGTGCCTCTGATTCATTTTTTCTTTCCCATTCAAGAAACTTAGAGCATGGTTATCAGTGAAGACCACAAATTCCCTAGGTAGGAGATTGTGTCTCCATTTTTTAAGGGCTTGTAACATATCATACAACTCCAAATCATAGGTGGAGTAATTTTTTTTTTCCCCATTTAACTTCTCTAAAAATAATGCCACAGGGTGTCTAGCTTGGCTTAACACTGCTCCAATGGCTAGCATTCTAGCATCACACTCCACCCCAAATAGGTGATTGAAATTGGGAAACCTAAGGGTAGGTAATTTTTCTATCCTCTTTTTCAACATTTCAAATCCTTGGTCTACTGCTATAGTCCATTTAAACTAACATTTGATTCCACCTATTATAGTGTTGAGGATAGGGGAATATACATGACTAAGATTTCTTACAAATTTCCTATAGTAGGAGGTCAGTCCATGAAAAATCCTAACATCCCCTATGGACCTAGGTGTAGGCCATTCAAAAATTGACTTAACCTTATCAGGGTCCATCTTCATGCATCCATTAGCAACCACAAAACAAAGATAAACTAATTCAGTTCTTAGGAACTCACACTTTTCTTGATTGACCATCAACTTCTCTTGATGTAGCCTCCTCAAGACCATCTCCAAATACTTCATATTCTCCTCCTTGAACCTGCTAAATATAAAAATGTCATCAATATATACTATTACAAAATTACCAATAAAATCTGCTATCACTTCATTCATGAGCCTCATGAATGTGCTAGGTGCATTAGTTTGGACAAAGGGCATTACTAGCCACTCATACATCCTTGCATTGGTTTTTAAGGTTGTTTTCCAGTCATCACCAGGCCTAACCTTGATTTGGTGATCTCCTAACTTCAAATCCAACTTGGAAAAATAACATGAACCTCCAAAATTGTCCATCAAATACTCAATCTGGGGCATTGGTAATCTATGTCTGATTTTAATCTTGTTTATAGCCCTATATTCGATACACATCCTTCATTTTCCATCCTTCTTCGGTGCAAGCATAGTTGGCACAACACAAGGAATCAAACTCTTCCTTATTAGTCCCTTTTCAAACAAATCTTGAATCTGTTTTGCTATCTCTGCATTTTGACTCGGTGTCATTTTATATGTTGCTTTGTTTGGAAAATTTTCTCTAGGAATGAGGTCTATCTGATGACTCACATCCCTCATGGGTGGTAGTACACTTGGAAAACCATTATCCACTATGTCATGATATATTTCCAACAAGGCTTGTACCTCTAGTGGCATGTTGGATTTGTCTTTGGTCTCCTCCTTTAGCTTCACTATCACTGCATAATAGCCTCCTTTCTCCTTCTTCATAGCTTTTAGAAACTCCTTTCCACTCAAGAGCATCACACAGGTTCCCACATGCTTCTCCTCATTAGGTTCCTATAATAGATCCATTTGAAACTTCTTCCTTAGCTTTGTGATTACATAGTTGTTCTTTTCTCCATCTTGGATAGCCTTCACATCATATTTCTAAGGATGCCCTAAAAAAATATGACATGCATCCATGGGAGATATGTCAAATAGGAAATTTTCCTTATACTCACCTATTTCAAAATCCACCCAGGTTTGTTCATCTACCACTATTTGTTCACCCTTGTTTAACCATGAAACTTTATAGGGTGTGGTATGAGGTATCCTTCTAAGCTTTAGTTTGTCCACCATCTATGTTGATACTATATTCTCAGTGGATCCAGAGTCCACTATCACTTTGAAAATGTTTCCATGAGACCTACAAGTTGTCTTAAACAAATTCTTTCTTGGAGGTGTCTCTATGGTATTAGGTACTTTCAACAAAGTCCTTCTCAACACTAGATTCTCTCCATCCATTACTGGCCTTGTCTTGGAAATGGGAGAAGGGAAACTTTGTGTATCATCCTCTTCTACCAACTAATTCCTTCTATCTCCCATAGAATATGAGGTATCCTTTTTAGGACATCTACCCATTGTGTGACCCACTTGATTGCAATTATAACATCTTCTAGTGAAGACTAAATTAGATCTTCCTTGAGACTGAAACCTACCTCTTGGTGGTCCTCTTCCTCTGTATCTGCCTCTTTGAAAATATCCTCTGCACTGATTACCTCCACTATTATCCATAGACTGATTCTCCTCTGGTCTATCTGGGCTTTTCCCTCTACCAAAATTACTATTGCCTATGAATCCTCTATTATTGTTACCACCTCTTTCTCTTTGATGGAAATCATTCCTCCTTGTGGCCTTACCCTCTACTCTCAAGGCTAACTAAAAACACTTGTGCATACTGTCAGGAGCCATGATACTAATTTCATCTTGTATCCCTTGCATCAACCCATTGAGATACCTTTCTACCTTCTCCATTTCTTCTTCTTGTCTTCTAGCCCTTAGGATCAGTTTGTGAAACTCCTCAGTATAGGCACTCACTATCATCTCCTTTTATCTCAAGTTTTGCAACTTTTGATACATCTGAATCTCATAGTCAGTAGGAATTGTGCCCTCAATCTGATCTTCATCCTCTCCCAAGAAACTATCTTCTTCTTGCCATTTGTTACCCTATCATCCTGAATCATGTTCCACCACACCAATGCAGATCCTTTGAGTCTAGCCTTGGCATAGCTAACTCTCTTTTCCTCTGATACCTCCTCACCATCTAGGATTCCACAGTAGTAAGTTATATGTTCCATACTATCTTTATTAATTGAATTAAAGGCATCCAAGAATACCTTTTGATCTTTATCCATCTTAGGTTCCTTACCTTTGTTAGATGTCTCTTCTGACTGACTTTCATTATCTTCATCACTCTCATCTCCCCACTCATTGATCTTCTTTTTACTCTTTGTCTGTGTCAAGTTTTCTTTTGCCAATAGTTCTTGGACCAGGTCCACTATGGCATCCTTACTCACTAACTTAGGTGGCATGCTGTCAACCTTGTGGCTTCCTAATTCTTCAGACATACACCAAAGTGTTAATTTATGGCTCTGATACCACTCTGATGCAGAGGGTCTAGGACTCTAGTGATTTATTTCCCCCAAAGCACTCCTAATATCTCCTAACCATCCAATGGTTATCTCTTCTATGGTTCTTCTCAAAGATGGATCTCCAAGATCCTCACTATCAACTCTTTCTCCATGGTATATTTGATTTTTTGAAGATTCAAACACTTCTAGGCACAACTAGTTCAACTAGCTATTCAATTACCTAGAATTCTTCACTAGATTTCCTCCTAGAATCCAAAACCCCTTCTTAGGATCTTCCCATACATTCACTTAGTCTATTTTTTATGTTCTTCTCCCATTCATAGATCTTTAGAACTCTTTCCCACACTTTTGGATAATTTACCAATTCATTTGGCATCAAATTCACTAGGAGGCCTAATTGGCTAGTTTCCTAGTAAGTCTAATTTCATTGTTTTTGGGATAATTCTCCCAAATCCTCCAAAAAACCCCATAAAAGACCTTTAAAATATTCAAGGTATCTATCAAACCTTTTAGAATGCACAATCGTACATCCTGGATGCACCCACAACCCTAGTTTCTAACAAGCCCTAGTTTTTAGCCTATTAATTAGGCCTTTGGACCAATCTTGATCAATTGTCACCAAATTGATCTCCAAACTTCATTTCACCTCCTCCCACCTTTTAATGATTCAAGGATACTATCTAGGTCTTCTAGAAATTCCTCAAAGTATTTTCCCCAAGATCATGGGTGGTCGATCCAAATCCAACTTCACCTTGTCAAGGCTCACCTATTCCTAACAGTCATCCATAGGGATTCAAACTTGGTCTTGAAACCTCATTGCATTAACAAACATGAAAGAAAAAACCTTATGTAAATACTCTAACCCTCCATCCCCTATGGTTTCAAATGTTTCCACCAATGGATGCTTAGGTTAGAGCCTTTTTGGGCACTAAGACTCTGCAAATGGAATTATAGACTAGTGACCTTGCAATTAATCTAACTCTCTACTCCTAGAACTTCAAAGAAAAATAAAGTATGCAAAAGAAAGGTAACATGAAACACTACACCCCATGGGGTCCAATCCCCTTTCCCAATCTATACACATCCATACAGAATGCACAAAGCTTTGTGAATTAAAAATATATAGTCAAAGGCATCTGTACAGAAGTACTAAAAACAAGTTTTGCAATCCAAAATTTCATTAACCTCTAAAAATCATCAAATCCATGTTGATATACCGAGCATGATCAGTAACAACCACTCTGACTTCATTTTGGAGCTTCTTGTCAAGAAGTTGCAAAAGTTACTCGAGCAACTTTTCAAAGTTGCTAGCAAATTTTACATTTTGAGCAATTTGACTTCTTTTTTCAACTTGATGGTCATGATTGACTTCTATGACCATAATTAGGATATTTAGCATCCCAAGACACTTCCTAAACTCAAGATACACCAAAATAACACTGTAACATATAAAAATGTTACTAAAATGTAATGTAAGAAAAGATGTCACATTTGAAAATGTAGATGTTTATGTGATGTGTGGGGAAGATAAGATGTTCCTTTTAACCTCAAGATGCACAAAGGAAAGATCCAAATTGATCAATCCAAAAAGGATCAATGCACAAATGAATCATCCATTCAGAAATGAGAGCAAAGAGGGAAGATCTTAAATTCCCATTTTAGAAAGGAATGTATATGATAGTTCTAGGAATTAAAATGGATGAGATGAAGTACCAACCTTAAAATAGTGTAGATCAAAGAACACTATTTTCTGAGGTCTATAGATTGTTTCTTGAAAAAATGACAGTTGATACCGAACTGAAACACAGAGAAGAACAAAACCCTGAAATTGTTTTCAATTCTGATGTCGTATTATGAAAAAGGTCAACCTTGACCCAAAAATGTCAACCCTAACCCAATAATGTCGACCCTGACCTACACAGATCTGAAAGTGACTTTGTTCGTGGATCCTGAAATTTTTCCAAAAAGGGTATCCAAATCTAGGTTCAAATCCACTGTTCTGTACCTGTAACTACAAGAAAAAAGAGATTGTTTTGTTGTGGGGGAGGGGTTTGCCTTGGTCAAACCCCAATTTTGGAATTAACCTCAAATATATGTAATTGAAATTACAGAAATGGACAAAGTAAATGCATAAATTCACCTTGCTTGAAAAATTCCTTGTGGCAGATTCGAATCCTTGAATCCACAAGTATTCTTCAAATGTAGAATGTAGAAAAGTAGGATGTCTTCAATCTCTTGCTCATAGATCTCCAACACCAAGTCTTGAATGGTTTCTTGATTTTGAAGAGGCTTGGAAGAAGGTGGATGAAGAGATCACCAAAAGGGCACTGTG
Source organism: Thuja plicata (assembly GCA_018584345.1). Lineage (NCBI taxonomy): Eukaryota > Viridiplantae > Streptophyta > Pinopsida > Cupressales > Cupressaceae > Thuja > Thuja plicata. The sequence continues at coordinate 579,891 of MU224442.1, forward strand.
TAGCTTGAATCCTTCAATGGCCTCCAATGGATCTCCTTCATGAAAATGGATGCTGGAATGCTTGAGAATGGATGAATTCTTGCTTGAAATCTTTCTCCTTAGCTTGCTTGGACTTCACTTGATAATCCTCCTCAATTGCTTAATGATGCTTAGAAGACTTAGAGAGAATGAGAGAGAAAGCTTCCCTTTTATATGAAATTAGGGCAAAATCTTCCAAGGAGGCCTACATAGGAGAATTAAATTCCCATTAAAGCCTTTAACCCTATGAAAGGACCTATATTAAATATAATTTATGAATCAATGCTTCGGAACCCGAAACAAGCGACCCGAAAGCGGGAAATACTTTTTGCAAAGGCCGACCTGCTGAAACTGCAAGACCCCAGGATCTGAACCCTGTGTCAAGGTCGAGGTTGACCCTGATCTAGGTCAAGGTCAAGTCAACATAGACCTAAAATTTTGACCTTGACCTTGAAGCCCAGAATCACCAGCCTGCCATCCAAAATGTAGAAATCAGGCCAAACAGGAGTGGAAAGAGGAACAGAACAGGGAGGAAGCCATGTCAAGATCAGGAACCCATTCAAGCCTCTTTCCATGACCCCAAACCCTTTTACTCGGAAGGATAAACATGTCTACAATGGAAGTGCTTCTATTTTCTAACTATATAAACACATTTTGGCTTTCTAGCTCAAAATGACCATAAAACACCTAGTGATCAATCTTGGCTCTTACAAACATGAACTTGATCGACATTGCATCCAAATTATTGGATCTTATTCCAATCCAAACCAAAACACCTATGACCACCCTAAAACATACTAACAAATCAAAATGGGAGGTTCTCTACACCACTTTTGGTCTTTTATATTTCAATTCTTAACCATTTATATTCAACAATATTTTCATAATACAGTTGGAATGCATTTGGCTCAGTTGATAGATTTAGTGCACTAGCTTTTAGATTTTCATCTATCTTAGCTAGTTGTTCACTATGCTCGGTAGTGTAGTTCTCTATAGTGCACAAATTTTGAGCTAAGGTAACTACTTATAAAATAACAGTTTCTAATGTAGATACTAGTTTAGAAAATTCCACCTTATTCTCTACCACTTCTTTGCTGATTTTCTTGGTGAGTTTTTATTGACAGTTCTCTTTGTTGTTTCATCAATGACCTTCTTTGCATCTACATTCTGTATTGTGATTTCCTTGGTCAGAACTACAATTTGATCAATGATGGGTGCAGTTTGATTAATCTTGGTGCTAGGTACTACTTGCAATAGAATCTCCTTTGTTGTTTTCATGACTTGTGAATTTTTGTGTTCCTTTTTGAGCTTTTCTTGTAGTGCTTTTCTTTTTCATAGCTCCCCATATCTTGTTAGGGACTCAGGATCAAGTGTTTTTGGATCACTATTGGATATGTCTATGATATCATCGAGTGTAATAGGGGCTTTTATTCTTTTCTTGTTCTTCTTCTTCTTTTAAATGTTGCTTGAAGTAGCGGAATGAGGTATTATAGAAAGAGCCTTTTGTTGCTCGGTTTTTTTCATTGATTTCTTTGGAGGTGTGGTGCCTTGGCTAGGGAGCTCAGTTTGTACATATTGGTTGGTTGTAGACATATGTACTTCAACTTTTTATTGACATGTAGCCTTGTATGTCTCTTTAGTGTTCATGGCAGGTGCATCACTCAATTTGTGCTCTCCTCTAGTATCTTTCTTCTCCCTATGTTCATCACCTTTGTTCATTTGTATGTTTGCTTCAGTCTTAGGTGATTTTTGTAGTAATTCAGTCATTATATTGATTTCTTGCATCAAGTAAGGCATATTACTTGGTACAAGTGCCTGTGCAATATTAGTAGTATCCTCTTCATTTTTTGGCTCAGTGGCATTAGGGACATCTTCCTCAGCTTTGAAATCATCATCAGGATCACCGTGAGTGATATCTTGTATATTTATGACTGGTGTTTCTCCTAATGATTTCAATGTATCAGGAATATCATCCATGACCTTAATTTATTTTGTGGTTAAGTCAATAGGATAGGCATCCTTTGTGTCATTGATGAATATGTGTTTGGGGATCGGTGTGGCATCCTTATCCTCCGTGTGAGCAGTCTCTATTATAGCCAGTACCTGCTTGGGTGGATTAAATATTTGAGTCCAAATCTTATTGTTTTCTATGTCAATATCTTCTAACTTATCCTGCAATACTTTGTATCCTTTGGATATTGTAGAAAATTTCTTGGCATCCTCCTTCACTATTGAGTCAATTTCTTCAACTTTGGAATTGGGCATGACTCTAACTAGGGATCTCTCTCATCTGTTTCTCTATGTACAATGCATATGTCCATCTAGTTGATATCTTCTCATGTAGCTATTGTGGAATATGATTTCCAAATTGTATAGGCACATATTTGTAAGCAACCATCATCTTAATGATGACCTCTTCTATTTTGTCCTTATTCTCGGTAGACAAAGTTCCCTATTGTCTAATCTTATGATGTTGTAGGCTTCCTGTGTTGACAATTGACTCTGCAATTTCATTAATTATATGTGTTATTTTTTCATTTTCTTCTCGGATTCTTTGTTCTCTTTTATCTTCTTCAGTATCATCCTTGTCTTCTCTTCCTCTAACATATTTATTTCTTTGTCTTGGTGCGGGTTTCTCGGTTGAGTCTACTTTTCTTTTCTGATATGTTCTTATAGTGCCTTTCTTTAAGGGTGGTGAGTCTACCTTTTTTGTTTTCCTTCTTGTCCTAGATTTAGTTGTTACTTCAGTAAATTTTGTTTTCTTGGCGTGTGGTGGCTCTGCATCTCTGAATCACTTAACTCTTTATTTTCACTAACGAGTGTCTTTTCCTTGGTGATGTCTACTGATTGTTCCAACTCTTCCTTAGTTAGAAAAAATTTATTCTAAAGTGAATTCACCATTCGTGTTTTCTTCCTTCATATTTTCTTGACTTTGAAACCAGTCTTAATTCTTGACTTGGCTTCCTTATATTTGCCAAATCTTCTTAAATATTTGTCAATAGGTTCATTTAGTGGGGCTTAAATAGCTCTTGTAGCTAGATATATGTTAATCTCATAGTCTCATAGTGGTAATCATGTTGTTCTTGGATTGGCAGGTTTGATGAGTTTTGTGTTGGTGTCAAATACAAAGCATATCTCATCCTTGTATTCATCAACTAACTGGGTAGGGATAATCATCCTCTTCTACATCTTATTCTTGAATGATGTAAAATAGGCATCCAATAGAGGTATAAAAATATCTCCTAGCAATTTAATATAATCACTAATCTATGTTGTGATAGGTCGGTTGGTGTCCCAAGTGACATTACCAATGGAAGGAAAGAAAATTTTTAAGTAAAATAATGTGCACATTAGTAGGGAACCAAACTTACATGTATTAGATCGAGCTTATCTAATTGTTCTCATGTTCTCTTTAAGTTGTTTCGGTAGCAGCTCGACTAGATCAAGTTGCAGTCCCTTCTTTACTATTTTACATACAGTGTTGAATTCCCCACAAACAACTCTGTTTATTTTTCTGGCTTGAAATATTTTATGTCCAATCACATACGCACCAAATTTCATTTTAGGGTCAGTGACTGAATTGATTTTCAGACCTCTGTTATCCCACTCGGATCCAGTTAATTTTTCAATCTCAGCGCATCCAGGGTGTCTGAGGGATTTTTCTTTCTCAGTTATAGGGTATCCAATCACTACGTGAATCACATCATTTTTGATTGGCTTGGGTTCATCTAAACATATATTTCCATCATTCACTCGACTAAGCACATGTGAATCCATTCCGTTTTCAAATATTTTGGGAATAGTAGGGCATTGGTTAACACTTTCACTTCAATGTTCTTGTACTTGTCCCTTAGGTTACTGCCCTTGCATATATTTTGATAAGCTTTCTTAAGCTCAAAGTCTCCAATCTCTGCAACTTTGCAGTGGATGTATGCACAAATGTCTTCAACCAGTAAAACCTAGGTCGGATGCCCAAAAATGCTCCTTTATCATCGGGTTGAGCAGAAACCTCAAGGAAAAACTTGTAGTTAGGTTCCTCACAGGTTGAGTTCTTTATTAAAATGACCTTATTGTATTTTTCCATATTGATATTTGAGGTTTGTGAAGTGGTTGTTATTGTTCATTAATTTAGGGATTCTTTGAAAATAACATGTTAACTCGGTGAGTCTAGATACTCACAAGATATTTGTTGTGAGTGCTTTAAATCTATTGGAGTAGCTTTTAAAGTGTTGTGAATCACTCTATAATGTAGTTTCTCTGAGCCGCTCTTCTTCACTATACAATTTTATTTTTAATGTTGGGTGAATGAATGAGTACACATTTCCCTTTTTATACAAAAATACCACTTGTTGACAAAACAAAGATGCTTGGTCAGCACACCAAAGTCTTCAACTCAGTGAGTATATAACGCTTGATACATAGTGTCAACTCAATTATCTTTCACATGTTCACCGACATGCAGTTTATGCTTGGTTCATATTGACCAACCAGACTAGATTCACAAAATTTAACATGCATTACCATAGTTCATCTTCATTAATGCTAATTTGGCATATTCTTATTGAGTATAGGAACTAATGTAAAGTAGAGTTTCGTAGAGTGCAATTCCATAATTGTATTTCTTAGGTGGGGGTGGTGGAATCACCTGATCCATTAGATGAGGTGTCACCAACTGTAGTGATTGGTTCAACCTTATCACTTTTTGAAGCTCTCCTCCACATTTGATTTCTCATTCTCATGATGTCTTCAATAATATTTTCATTTGTAAAAGTGCTTGACTCTGTCACTCAGTCTCTGCAGTCTTTACTTAAGTGACCAACCTTATGACAGTGTAAGCATGTCATTCCAGGGTTAATCCAATTACTAGATCTTCTCATCCATTTCCTCATAGAGTTAGCATCTATATGTCCATATCTACCACATGTTGTGCAATTTACCCAAGTGTTATAATCCCAAACATATGTATTACCGACTCTTCTTAGTTGATATGCATTTTCTTGTTCTTTAGGTTTCCAAACTTGCTTTATATTTTTCTTGCATACATAAAATGTGTGGCCATGCATGTTGCAAGTATGAAAATATTTTCCATGTAAGATTTTTTCTTTGGTTTGTTTGGCTTAGATCTTCACTCATGTGTTATGTGTCCATGATTTTTACATTTATAACAATTACATATGAATGTAGAAGTAGCTTGAGCAATACCTTTTGCTTTTCTCTTGCAAACATTTGATGTGTGGCCTAGTTTTCCACAGTGATTACATGAATATGTTTTTGGTCTTGGATTTGTGTAGACATTCCTTTGATCAGCTTGGTTTGATTATTCTCCATGTTTGGTATACCCTAAATCAATATTTTTGTTGAGTCTTCTTTGTCCATTCATAAATTCATCCATTCTTTTTGTACTGTCTTCAACTTTCTTGATCATATCATTATGTTGTTGTTGAATCTTCACTTCATTCTTCAATTTCTCATTTTCTTCTTTTAGTTCATCAATAACTTCCAATTTTCCAGCAAGTTCCATGTTCACTCGGTTGGCCTCATGACTCATAAGAACTATGTTGATTGGTGATCTCAAGGTGATGTTCAGTAAGTATTTGTATTTGATTGGTGATCTCAAGGTGATGTTCAGTAAGTCTCTTGCAACTTTTTAGTAATATTTCTCCTATCATTAATAGACAAATTTATTACTTGTTCAGCATGTCTTGCATTATTCATAACATAAATCATTCTTACCATTTGTCTCTTGACCAATCTCCAATACTTTCACTTGTTTAGTCTGATGTTGATTGATTTCATTTAGATCTGCAATGGTTCCTTTAGATGTGTTAGATATACTACAAGATCCAAATCTAGATGAATCATAGGTAAGGTATCTCTTCTTCATGATAGTCAGTTTCATTGTAGAGAGATGCCATGATTTTTCTTTCTGCCAATAACTCTTTCACTTTTTTTCTTGTCTCTTTGTATTGCTCAAAGAAAATATGTATTTGCAACTTTTGATTCTCAATATTTTTATCAAGTTTATACATTTCCTCTATAATATCTTTTCTCTCAAGTGTTTAAACTTTTCCAAATAAGAAAACTAGCTCTGATACCAATTGTTGGAATAATGGAAGGGTGTGTACTGAGAGGGGAGGGGTGAATCATTTCCCTTAAATTTTTTTACAAATTAAACCTTAGTACCCATTAATTGCATAATCGACCATTGTAGCTTTTCTAATTCACGCATGTAATATGATAGCATAAATTTAAATGCATTTAAACAAATATTAAAACATTCATGAAACTCATTTACACATGACACAAATATTTGATCACGCAGAAAACCTTGTTAGAAGGTAAAAACTATGGTGGAGATGAAACCCACAAAGCTTCACTATCTGCATAATAGAAGGTTCTTGTTAGGGATACAAGTTGTGATCACTTATTATGATATTAATCTGTTAGGAGTAACATGTCATATTTGTTAAGACTACTCGATAAAGAGATTTTAGAAACACAATGTATGTGTGCCCTCGGTTTAGATATTTACAAAAATACTGTAAAGTTCACTTTGTGAAAGGATTTTGGTGCTTGCTAGAATTGCTTGAGGATAAAAAAATATATGACCTAATTGCTGTAATATCAAATTTCTGATTATAGATCCATTAAGTACACAAAGTATATATCAGCTTCTTGTGATGGATAATATCTCTGTTCTGCTTGGTAGCCTTGTATTTAGTTCTTTATAAACTGAATTCTCCTTTATCTGTCCTTATGCATGAAACTCTCTGTTTGATCCATAGATATACTTGGTGGATACAATCATATCATTCTTGATTAATTATTATATCTATATACAAAATATTTGACCTAATTAGGTTTCACACTTTCTTTAAAAACTCTAAGATCAAAGGTTTATAACTTGACCTTGATCTCCTAGTTTTCATGAATACAATTAGTTAACTAATTATATCCATAATTAATGCTTTTCTTGATCCACAAAAAATATTTATCTAGCTAAGAAAAAATATATTTTAAAGATTAAACCACTTTAGCTAACATGTAGTTGAGATCCACTTTTCTTAGTGAAATGTTGTCTCTCAGTGTAGACTAGTGTTGGGTGATGGATTCATATACTAATTCTCAATGATGTTTTTTGGTTGATATACTGCTTGGTGATTATGTTATCACTCGATGTTCAAAACATTTTGGTGATTACTACACTCGGTGAGTGCTATCGCTCGGTGATCATGACCGATCGACCAAAACTGTCTACTTATATACTAATGATAGTTTATGATCCTTTATGGATTATCATCCTTTGATTTGGCTAGTGGGACTCTTTGTCTTTCTTACAACCACTTTGACTCTTACCTTGGTCGGGACATGTGTCACCATGCCATTATCTCATGGATCTTAACTATCTTGCACCTTTCTTGGCGAGATTAGGGGCACCATTCAATCTATCTATCATTTTGTCTATCTCTTTAAGTATTTGCAAACCACTTGGCTGCCACTTCTCATTCCCCTATTAGTTGATCTGATCCCCGATCCTACCTTACTAGGTTCCACCTTGTCGTTATTAGATGATCTCTCTCCTTGGTATGTCAGACCATGGGATCACAACCTTGTGACACCTATCTACCAAACCTCACTTTATAAGGCAAGAATTCTTTGGAAACATGGTATTTTTTCATTATCTCATGATCCTTGTCATCCTTTTTCATTTTAGATTGTGGGATCATGACCTTCTACTACCTGGCTTGATGGTCCAGTTTACATCTGTGATAGCTCAGATACATGGTTCTCTCTCTCATTAGATCATGAGATCACAACCTTCCACCACCTAGCCATCTAGGCCCACTGCTCCTTCTAGGATTCTATGTCACTCATCACTCTGTCACTATCCTATGATCCTTGTCATATTTGTTGGTGTTATATCGCGGGATCACATCCTTATGATGCATGTATACTCTACACCTACCGCAATCTTGTGAACCTCCTCTCTGCATAGTGTGTTAGACCATGGTATCATGATGTTTTCCATTTGTCACCCTTGTTTGAGTGAGTCGGAAATATTGTACTTATCTTAGCACTTAGTCGAATAACACCACATCTCCACATGCCATCACCTTGTGATACCGAAAACCTCATCATCTTTCCTTCTTTTAGGTCATGGGATCATGATGTGCTGCCACTTATCATCTTGAATTTTTCCCAAGCCCACAAAATGTCCTCCTTAACCGCTAATTATCTTCCACCATGTAACCATTTTTGAGACCTAAAATTGCACCCTCCTCAACCTTGCTTTGAAGGCTAGGCTTGAGGATTCTAGGACAACATCGAAACACTCCTAGCTGGTGGGATTTATTATTTATTGAATGAATCTCCAAATTATATGATGACTCCCTTTTAATATATCACCTATGAAGATCCTTGAACCAAAAATAAACTTTGGATGAAAGGGGGAAAAGGATGCAGAAAGATAAAGTTGCATTAAATTAATCTAAAAGGTGATACACCAAGGTTGATATAACTAGGATTAAGCTTTGATCACAAGGTATTACTCAAAGAGAAGACAAGTTTCAAACATATGATACATATTTGATTATTAAAAAACTTGCATATTAGTTCTTTATGAGGAGGTTTCTTAGTTTCTTATCAATAATTTGTTAGGAGGAAAAAAAAATCTTCACACTTAACCAATCTATGTAGAAACTTTAAGGAAACACAACTCATAACCTATGCATTATTTTAATTCTTCCTACTCAAAGATGCACAATAGAGACATAAGCTTGCATGATCCAATGGATGAATACATTACAAGAAAAGATCAAATCCTAAACTGCATACAAATAAGTGAATTTAAAGGAGGTTTTCAAAAAATTTGATTTCTTATTCAATAGTCTAAAGGAAATAGCTAAAAATACCAGTTACAATAGCTTCCATAGCTTGAGAGAAAAAAAAAAGGATCCAAAATAAATCACTCCTATCCTTTTGAGAAGTGGGAATCCCAATTCTAAACTCTGAACTTTCTATTTAAAGGAAAACAAACTAGCACCAATTCCAGAGTCTATATTATATTAACTATTTACAAAACTTGTTAATTAAATGGAATATTAGAGTTTTAACTGGAGAAAGGAAGGATAAAACAAATATTTGTGCATGGTTAGCCCCAAGACATGTAAAAATTTTGATTTTAACCTCTATCATCTTTTGCAACTTTGGTGCCAACTAAGTCATTTTGTCTCTGAACTGGAGTGGAGGTGTTCTTTTACCACTTCGAACTCAATGCCTAACCCATTGTGACCATCATGAAAAAAGAGAGGGTTTTAAATCCACATAACTATGGTTTAAACCCTTGTCGACCCTCTATATGCATGTAGAATATACTTTGCCATCTTCACCGCCATCTTAAAAATATAAGTTGTTTGAATCCAAGTCAAAAACCCTTTTAAAAAGTTGACCTCCTTTTAAATAGGTTTACTAGTCCTTAAGACTACCTCGACCGGGACATAGGATTTTTTTATTCTAATTTAAAATCCCATTGCATGATTCTTAACTTTGCCTTGACCCCACCTTTGATGTGGCTTCCTTTGATTCGGCCCGTGGGCCTCTTCACCTCTCTTACAACTGCTTCACTTTTACCTTGGCCAACACACACGTCCCCATCCCATGATCCTGAGAATCTTAAATTTCCTGCACCTTTCTTCGTGGGATCATAAATGTTGTTGGATATGATCGCATTTTAGTCTCTTCTTCAAGCACTTTAAAACCGCTTGACTGCCAAGTGTCACTATTTAATTATCCCATGATCTTTCTATTTCTTTGGTATGTCAGACTATGGGATGATGAGCATCTGTCACCTCTCCATATGGACCCAATACTCTTTCTACGCTCTTCTTGGACATGTCGTGCTCCCTTGTGGTCCAGCCATGTTTCTCTCTCTTCTTTTGTTAGAGTGCTAGATCATAACGCTTTTCCATCTATCATTTGAGCCCACTCATTTAGTGTTTTCTTCTCTTCTATGTGTCAACTTATCGCTATCCTATAGAGTTTCTCTCCTCATCACTGGTATTGTGGGATAGGGACATGTCACCATCTTTCTATATCACCTTATTTGGGCCCATAAAATATACCTTTTGATCGTGAGCTTGTTTGTCATATGACCTCTTTGCACACAGTTGCTTTTCCAAGAGGTGCTTTCCTTTTGGCTACCTTTAAGTTGTGTGGCTGGGTGTAAAACTAACTCATAAGTTATCCGCACAAAAAATGTGGGATAAACCAATATAACCTTTTCTATGTATGTGTGTCGTAGCACACTTTCTTACTGGTTTATTTGCATTATACTTGACCAAATCTTTGTTCCTCGACCTTCAGAGCATCGTGAAAATGTTCTAATCACTGCATTGCATTTCTGAATAGTATGTTAGGCTCAAATCCTCATGAGAACCCATTCAAATCCACATCCTTTGAATTATTAAACCTCCTCTTTGCAAAATTTCACTAGTAGAAGGAAACTTGGTAATATTTCTAGCGATCTCTTAGGGGTGTCTTACTGCTAAACATAAAAAACCAGCTATCTTCCATATCCATTCGGTAGTGAGTCATTAGCAATAAACCCTAAAAATACAATAAAAACCCTAATGAAAATAACAACCAGGTCTTCATTACAAAAAAACTTTATGGCTGATGGGATCAGCTCCCCTATCAAGAATTATATGTGTTTTTTCACAACGGATATGTTAGAGTAATCATTATTTATTTCTTATCAATTAAATCATGTTGATTTAATTAGTTAAGTTGTTGTATTACTCTTTAGTGCTTAAGCTATCTCTTAGGTGCATTAATAATTAATTTTTTTATTAGTTATTAATGTGAAACCTAGTTTTTTTTTCCTTTTAGGGTTTCATTCACCTTTTAAGGTTGAAATTTGTAATTATAGTTCATTAATTCAGAATACATTTTTTCTCTTCTCTTTTTGAGTTTCTTTGAGCTTCTGAGGTCTTATGTTTTTTCATCCTTTCTGCTTCTTTTTTCTAATAGGTACTTACATGTTGTTGTTCTTGGGTGTTATTGGATCAGTGTTTCTTAGTTCCTTCATGGTACCAAAGCCCCTTTGCTTCTACCTATTCTCAATTTTTTTGAAGCTGCATTTGAAGGAGAAAATTTCAATTATTTTCAAGGTTTTTTTTCCTTAATTTGTGGGTGAAGTTTGTTTTGGAGCACTTTCCACAAAAAATGACCTCACGGTTGAATCTAGAAGGCCCAAAAACCTTCATTTCAATATAAAGCATGACCAATTTGGCCTACTATGCCTCTGAGGGAAAATAAAATGGCATCTAGGGCCGTACACGCACATTTTTGAGGAAAAATGTTAAAAAGATTTAAAAGAAAAATTGGAAAAAAATTTAAAAAATAAACAAAAAAACTAGTTTTTTTTATGGCCTAGTGACCGTGCAGCTACAACATCGCCCAGGAGTCACCGCGCTATCACAATGCCGCCCACAGGCCACCAGACCACCACCCACATACCACCGGGCCTCCACATGCGTGCCATCGGGCCGTCCGTAGTGTTGATGTCACCGTTCTGACAAGTGACATCACCTTTCAAGTGACCGTATTTTTTTTAGGCAAATGGATTATTTTTCTAGTGATGACATCATGCTAATTTTAGTGACAGGGTGGTGATGGTTAGACAACTGTCAAATTTTTTTGAGTGATGGGTGACGGCCATTTGGAAGTCAAATTTTTTCCAATTGCTGTGTTTTTCCAGCGAGTTTCTCATTCTGACCTCCTCTCATTCTTGTTGTCATGACTCGAGCATACCATATCCTTTTTTAGAAAACAAGATATCGCTGGAAAGATATTTTTGTGCTGGAGACCACCATGTGGGTTTTGTATTTCAACTTTGGTCGTTTGAGTACCTGATTTTAGTGTCAAAGTAAAGGCTTTAGTATTCTCCCTCTCTACATCTGATGTCCAGGTTTTCTTGTTGTTTTTTATTCTCTTTAAGATACTTTTGGGTGTACAAGGGATAGTATAGAACATTATGGGGGGTTCATTTCACTTTCTATCATTTACTTTGGAAAGACCCTTCTACTTCTATCTTCTTTCCCACAATGTTGGACCCTTCAGTTTCACAACTAACACCACATAACTATCACGCCTGGAAAGCACACATGAAAAGGCTTCTCATGTAACTCGGCTTATCATCTTATCTAGATGAGAACCAACCTATTATGAAAAATCCTTGTGAGAATCTTGACAATTGGAATAAGATGGATGAAGCCATAGGATTAATTTCACTAAATATTTTTAACAGTCTCCTCAAACACTTGGAGAATTTGCACACTCCTTGGGCCATTTGGAGAAAGTTTGCAGATCTTTTTGGCACAATGAACGAGTTTCAGGCACTACAACTTGATGTAGAATTGACCTCTTTGACTCCTGACATTTTTCGCACCATTGAGGACTTCTTGATGAAGTTCAAGTCTCCCTGTTCAATTTTTACAGGAATGTGGGATGATCAAGTCTGATGATGAGTGTATCTTTCTGATACTCTCAAAGCTATGAGGAAAGTTTTAGATCTTCTCTTCCACTTTCTACTCCACTATGGATAATTTGGGTGCTAGGCACACTATGCCTTCTTTTGAGGCTTTCTGTGATATGTTGACATGAGAATAGGAAAATATCCAATAGATGTATGCTTCTGGCTCTATGAGAAAAGCATTGGTAATTCAGTCTTCATAGGGAAACCAAAACAGAAAGCCAAACTGAAGAAAGATTCAACAAGCGGTGATTCTACCTCCAAACCTACACATAAAACTGATTCAAAACCTCCAACTCACCCTTCAAATGGAAAATCTTCTTCTAAATCTTCTGAGTCTTCCTCCAAGACTAAGAATAAAATAGGTGAAACCTGTATTTTTTGTGGAAAGGATGGACATCTCATTTTTCGGTGTTGGAAATGTTTTGAGGATTTAGAGGAAGCCATGCATAAGCATCACATTTCTTCTCCTCAATCCACATCCTCCCCTATAGGGAAAGGTCATTCTCTTACTGTACGAGCATCAACTTTGGGCCCAATTGGATTTTGGATTCAGGTGCCTCTCACCATATGACTAACACTCAGTAGTTGGTCACCTCACTTTCTCCTTGTGCTACTTCATAGATTGTTGTTGGGAACTCGTCACATCTTTCAATTTTGGGTTCTGGTTCTATTGCATTAACTAGGGGTTCTCTTTAGGATTTTCTCGTGGTACCTAATATCTTGATGAACCTCTTGTCCATCTATCAAATTTTCCACTCTTTATCTGGGAAGACAGTTGAGTTCTCACCACATGAGGTGGTTATTAGGGACCTCCATGATTTTGATTTGATTGTGGCTACTGGGAGTGTCGACCCTGCATCTCACTTATACAGATTTGATGTATTTGAGCCTTCTGATGGTATAGGTTCCTCTCTTATACCACATGCATATTCAATAAGAAGACTTTGGCATGAGCACCTGGGCCATGTCAATTATATATATCTTTAGTAGATGAGTACACAGGCACTTCTTCTTGGCCTTCCTCAGATTTCTTGCATTCATGGTGTTTGTCAGGGTTGTGTTCTTGGCAAACAAAATATAGATCCTTTTCCTCAGGGATGAGAAACTTGTGCTTTGGCACCACTGGAGTTGATACATAGTGATCTCATGTCATTTCCTACTCCTTTTTCTAGTGCCTAATATGTGCTTACTTTCATTGATGAATTCTCTAGGCGCACATGGGTGTACTTTCTTAAGTACAAGTCTGATGTCTTTGATTCATTTCAACTCTTTAAGACATTTATGGAGAAGCAATCTAGTCTTTCTATTTGGTGGATACACATAGATAATGTGGGAATTATGTGAATCAAGCTTTTAAATAGTTTTGCTTTGAACATGGTCTACAAACTTCACTTTTTAGTTTCCTACACCAATCAATAGAATGGTGTAGCAGAGAGAAAGAATATAACACTTCGGGAGATGGAAAATTGTATGAGTCAGTCTAGGTCCATGGATTCATCTTTTTGGGCAAAGGTAGTTAATTGTGCCAACTATATTCAAAATCGAATGCCCCCCAAGGCAGTTCAACATATGATTCCTGACGAAGCTTGGTCTCATGTCAAGCCTGATGTATCTTCATTATGAGTTTTTGATAGTGAAGCATGGGAATTTATACCTGATGCTCAGAGGAGAGAAATGGAGTAGAAGAGATGACACCTTATTTTTGTTGGCTATTGTGAGGATGTCAAGGTGTATGGGTTTTTTGATCCTAATTCCAGAGAGGTCCTATTTTGATGGGATGTCCAATTTGATGAGCACCTTCCTGCACTAGATACCCTAACACTAACATCTACTTCACTTACCACTACTCCCTCATCTTTTCTAGATACATTTTAGGATGACGAGGATGATGGTCTTTGTGATCCACATTTACCTCCACCACAAGATCCTCCATAGATGCCTAGATGGGCATGTTTTACTATTGAGGTAGTAGGATCTCTGGCCGGTGACCCTTCATATTCCTGTCATACCTGGTCTTATATTGTGGATTCTAGGCTTCTAATTCATGCTATTTTTGATGATCCTTATAATTTTTTAGTTACGACACGACATTCTTAGTGGGATAGTGCCATGGAGGAGGATTCTTCTTCTTTGATGAAGAATCATACATGGGATCTTTGTTCTCTTCCTAAGGGAAGAAAGTTAGTGTGATGCAAGAGGCTGTATCATACTAAGTTTGTTGCTGATGGTTCTATTGATAAGTACAAGGAATGTCTTGTTGCGAAGGGTTTCTCACAAGTTGAGGGTATTGATTACACTGAGACATTTTCCCCTATCACCAATATTTTCTATTCACCTTGTCTTATCCCTTGCAGCTTCTTAGGGATGACCCATTTTTCAAATGAATGTGAAGAGTGCATTCTTGCATGGTGATCTTACTGAGGATATTTACATGGAGTAGCCTCATGGATTTGTGCAAGATTCCTCCTTGGTTTGCAGACTTAGATGTTCTTTGTATGGTCTCAAATAGGCCCCTTGAGCTTGGTATAAGAAGATGAACTCTTTCTTTCTTTCCATAGGATTCACATATTGTCATTTCAATCCTACGATCTATATTCATCATCTTGAGGATGAGGTTTTGATCATTGTCCTATATGTTGATGATCATTTCATCATAGGTATCTCATCTTCTATGATTCAAAATGTTTAGCACACATTGATGGAGCAGTTTGAGATGATTGATCTTTGTCTATTACACTAATTTCTTGGTCTTCAGATTGTTCAGTCCTTTGTTGGGATCTTCATTTACTAGAATAAGTATGATCTTGACATGCATGAGAACTTTTACATGCTTTTTTACAGGCCTGTTCCCACACTTTTCAGTGAGGTTTTACCCTATCTACCTCTTGCACTTCACCTTCAGTGGATCCTACATTGTATCAGTAGTTAGTTGGTAGTTTGTTGTACCTGACACACGCTCATCCTAATCTTTCTTTTGCAGTTGGCCTTGTCTCTCAGATTTTTCATGAGATTCATTGCAAGCTTCCAAGCATATTTTGAGGTACATTCAAGGCACCATTTTGTATGACATTCACTACATATCAGGGGATCCTCACATTGTTGGCTTCACTATCTCAGATTGGGCTGGTTATGTTGATGATCAGAAGTCTACTTATGGATTTGTTTTTTGTCTTGGCTTTGGTCCTATCACATGGTCGTGCAAGAAAAAGAATGATCACACACTTTCATATAAAAAGGGTGAGTGTAGTGTTGTAGTGCATGATAGTCAAGATATTTTATGGATTTGATAGTTGATGACTGAGTTTGGTTTTCCTCCTAATGGTCCCACTATTCTGTGGTGCAATAATCAGAGTACTATTCACATTTCCCACAACTTGGTGGGGCATCAATGCACTAAACACACTGAGATTCATATGCATTTCATTCGCCAGCTGATTCAGGAGGGTGTTCTCATTTTGGAGTACATTCCCACTATAGCACAGGTTGCTGACATATTCACTAAACCTTTTGCATCTCTACGCTATCTCTGGTTGCGATCTATTCTTGGGGTGACTGAAGTTGTCCTTGTGGGGTCTTCTTGAGGCCTTCCCTCCTTCATGTTTTTTTCAGCATGTTTGTTCTATTTCTTTTTGGAGAGAGGTTTTTTTCCACTCATTATTCTCCTTTGTCTCCGGTTTACAAAGATTTCCATGTATTGGGTACCTGATCAGGCCTTGTTGTGAGGAGCCATTTCCTGCTTTCATATCTTTTCTTGGTTAGCTTACCCCCTAAGCTTAGCTTAAGGGGGGTGTTAGAGTAATCATTATTTATTGATTATTAATATAATCATGTTGATTTAATTAGTTAAGTTATTTTATTACTCTTTAGTTTTTAAGTTGTCTCTTATGTGCATTAATAATTAATTCTTTTATTAATTATTAATGTACAACCTAGATTTTGTACTTTTAGGGTTTCATTCACCTTTTAAGTTTGAACTTGTTAATTATTGTTCATTAATTCAGAATATGTTCTTTTCTCTACTCTTTTTGAGTTTCTCTAAGATTCTGAGTTCCTCTACTTTTTCCTCCTTTCTTCTTCTTTCTGCTTACAGGTACTTGCATGTAGTTGTTCTTGGGTGTTATCGAAACAGTGTTTGTCAGATCCTTTAGAATATGTTTGATATGTTTTGGAGTTATGTAGTGAGTGCTTATGGAATTGGGACTTGACCTCAACAACATGTGTTTTGACAAAACACTTGATTGAAAACTGGAAACCTAAGACCTACAAGGCCTAAAGTATAAACAAACAATGCATGTGTGCAAGAGCACTTTATTTAAAATTGGAAACCTATTCTAACAAAGCACTAAATATGTTATACCTCCAACAAAGGATTGAGGTGTATAACATTCATTGGTATAGGAAAAAAATATTCTTCCATGGTTGATAACTGGAATACAATGTGCTCCTTGCACTCTTGTATTAGGAATGAACTACTCCATATGCTATCAAATTTGGTATGCCTGCCTGACTTGTTCTTCAATTCATCCCGTCTTAAAAATAGCTCTCCTTTGAAAACTTTGTTAATCAACTGTCGAAGATGATGAATACAGAGTTATGATAGGTATACATGTTTGTAGAAATAGCTAGATATGTGGTTTTTTTTTTGTTGATGTCAAGCAATTGATTATTGATTTATATTGAGTTACCACATCATAAGAAGGAGAAGTTAAATGGGTGAAAAAGACATATTAGACAGTGATGAAGCAATGTTGATATAGTTATTTTCTACTATATATTTTTTGTGTTATTAAGTTGGTACATTTGATTGATTAAGTAAGAGATTTCAAAGGGTTAAGTTATTAATGAAAAGCATTGCTCTACCATCCTAGACATAGTAAGTCAGTATAGAGTTGTGTAGTTGGTTTCAATTACCGAGCATTGAGAATGAGTTAGGTACTGAACAATGAATGAAGTTAGTCACTAAGTTGCAAGGCAAGTTATCGAGTACATGATATTGATTGAGAATGATGATAAGATTAAATTTAATACATAGCTATGATGATCTATACATTGATATGGATTAAAGGAAGTTGTTTAGAAGATCTAAAAGTGAGAAAATTCAATGAGAGGATCTAGGGTTAGGATTAAGCAGTTAAACCTAATTATTAAAGTTCCAAGAAAAATTTCAAGCTATGAGGTAAAAGTTAAACGGTTTACGGAGCTAAGATTTGTGAATAAGATGATCAAATGACTAAGAGAAAATAATGGAAAACCTAATCAAAGAGATTAAGAGGAAAAAGTTTGTCTATATAAAGGATGATAACTAATGAGAGAAGATATGCTGGCGAGTTGAATTGAGAAGCAGAAGAAGCTAAAGAAAAAAACTTATTGAGCAGAGTAGAAAAGAAGAAAGAGAAGAATCTACAGTCTAGAGCAGAGACAAATGTAGTATGTGATGCAAGTATTCATGTGAGCATAAGGGATCTAACCCAAGAAAATTTTGTTTCTATATTTACAGATCAAGGTTTTACTGTTGCTTATTAGCATTTGTAACAGAAAAAAATCTCTTGAGCGAGTGGATTTAACAATACTATTTGTAAATCCTAGAAGTAGGTGACATCCCAAAAGAGTGTTTAAAGATATCTAACAAGGTAACATCTAGAAAATATATTTTTAATATTTATTAGGATAAGTTCCCAACCAAGCGTACTTTAGAAGGGTACATTTTGTTCTGGGTCACAATTCCCAAAGAGATTTTTCCCTTATTGGGTTTCCTCATTAAATCCAGTGTGAAATGAGTCTCAAGGATTTATTTCCATATGATGATATGTATGGTTTTTTAAGTTATTAAATTTATTTGGTGATTCAGTCATTACAGTATTCACTTCTACCAAGTGAATCAGTGGGCTAAGTTTTAAGTATTTAAGTTTGATTTTGTTTGATTCACCCTCCTTATCAGTGGACCAGAAAAATCAAGGGGTTTCTTTCTTGTCAAATAAATTCTTGGTTTGAATCTAATGATAATCTAAGTTCTTCATTTCTTTATCTCTAGCTTTCTTTAGTTCTATCAATTGACAATATCTCACCTCCATTGGGTGAGCCTCTTGAAAAAACATCAGCTGATTTTCCAATTCTAATGCTGGAAACTCTATGGAAATGGGAAACCTAACTTCTTTACCAATAGATTTCTTATGTGTTATACCATCATCCCATAAAACAGATTTCAACTGGGAATGCCCATCTCTTTGGTTATCTTGTAGAGTCCTCTTGACGATCTTAATCATATTCTTATTAGTAGACTCAACCAATCAATTACCTTGGGGATAGTAGTTTGAATAAGTATTGAGATATATGCCATTATTTATAGCCCAATAAGTGACCCTCAATACAAAAATTTCCAAGGCATTATCTGATATGATTGAATCAAGTACACCAAAGCTAGTTACAATGTCCTCATAGAAGTCGAGGAAAGTAGTTTGATTGATTTCCTTTAGTGCTACTACTTCAGTCCATCTTTTAAAGTAGCCAGTTGCAGCGATGATCTTTTTGTGACCAACACTTGTGGTGGATTGATAACTCCTATGAAATCAACACCCCATCTCATAAAGCATTTCTGAACTTGAATAGGTTGCAAGGGTAATGATGATAATCTTTCTTTCCTACAAACAGGGTACAATTTACACATTTTCTTATCCAAGAATGAGCATCCTTAAACAAGGCAGGCCAATAATATACTTCCCTCATGATCTTCCAAGATGTATTCCTTGCTAAATAATGACCTCCAGTAGGCCCATCATGAGATTTAGAGAGTATTCTATCTATTTGATCATTGGGAACACATCTCAATAGTAACCCAATGTGGTCTTTCATAAAAAGAACAATATCAATTAGTACTTAAGGTGTATAACGAAGTCTAAAAATCCTTCTTTTTTCTTTACTTAGGTTAGGTGGGAGTTCAATGGTCTGTAAGAAATGAGTCATCTCTTTAAGCCAGCTTGATGGCTCTCTATCCTTAGCTTCATGATTTTTGACAGGACTACCCCCTTTGCGTATTCATCTTCCTTGATAGGTTCAACCATTTTTTCACAAAACCCTTTTCCTCTTAACAACTTTGTTACTTGTATGTCCACATCAAAATTCATTACCTTGTTAATCCAACCATCTCTCTTCTCATTTAGGTCCTTGGTAGGAAGAAATTAATTGATACTAGGATGAGAAACCATCAAATGAACCTTGATGTTAGAGATAAGATGTCTAAACTTCTTAAGGATTTTGATCACTGCTAAAACATGTTTATTTATAAAATTGTACCTTTATTCATATTCTTCTACACCTTTTCTAAAGAAATCAAAAGGTTTCTCAAATCTCTCTTCATTTTCTTGCACTAGAATTGCAGAGATTTTTTCAAGAATACCATATGCATGTAGTATAAAATCCTTCTAAAAGTTGGGATCCATCGGTGTTGGGATCGATGAAAAGCCTTCCTTAATGGCTTGAAAACTATTCTTTCCTTCTCTATTCCAACTGAAAAATGCATTTTTATTTAACATGGATGTCAAAGGTTTTAGTAACCTATTATCTTAGGAGTGAAATCTCTAGATAAACATAATGCAAAATAAGGAGGTAGGTGTATAAAAAATATGTATTTCCATATGAAAACATTTAGACATGCATGGAGTGTGAGACATGCATCCTTAATCAGGCCTACTGTGTTCACAGTTGAACCATCCAATTGTACTACTCCTTTTTCAAGGGTTTGGTATTTGAGACCTAATTGGTCTACAATATTCTTTGGCATTACTGAGCTTGTGACTCCACTATCAATAATGAAATTGTGAACAAGATTATCCCCTATGATTTGAGAAATATAAAATGGAGGAGGCTTGACATCTTTACTCAATGATTTTATATTGGCTCTAGATTATTTTATTATAAACTTTAAAGGATTGTCATAAAATTTAGGAATAGATATTTTTATTTCGTTTAGAGAAGAAGATAAAATCTCAGCTTGAACAAGAAGAGAAAGAGTATCCCACATAGTAGTAGTAACATTGATTCTCTTCATATTTTCAACAATATTGAATGAAAGAGTTGCATGTATCTTTTGAGGATTCCTGACAATAGTAGGATCAATTTGTACTTGAAGTTTCTATTTGGATTATTCTTTATGAGTTCTTTGTAAGACCTTGGTGACTTGAGGGGTGGGTGATCCCACAAAACTGTGTCCCACTTTTTGGCCAACTTTGACACTGAAATGAACATTCTGAAAAAAAACTTCGCTTTCGAACATCTATTGTCATTAAACCAATAAGAATTTGAAGATGATGTAAACTAGTGAATTTTAGCATTTTGTTTCTAGTTTATGAATATATATATTTTTTTAAAAATGGAATTTATTTGTATCCATTTTTCCTTCTCCTTCAAAAATTATTTTTGTGAAAAATCAGGATTTTTCAGGAGTGACACTCACTTTGATCAACATAACTTTTTTTATAAAACTGATAAGAAAATAATTATTTTTAATTTAGGTTTGTAACACAAATATATAGGGAATCCATTTGGTTTCATTCAATTTGGTTGAATATTTAATATTTTATTGAGTTATGAAGTGACATTAATTATAATTTGGACATAGGTTCACTTTGATCTCTCCAACTCTATCTCTATTTATCAAAATTCATTTATTCTTTTTTTGATAGAAAGGTAACATAAATACCTATTTCCTAGATATTTTTCATAATTTTTTTTTCTCTAATTTACTATTTTTTCAGAAGCATCGAACAGGGAAGTCATTGAATGGTCAGCCAACCTATGTTTAGTAAAACTTAAAAAGAAAAGTCTTAATAAACTCAATATATATAAAAATCATAATCATTGGAAAGCTCTCTCGAAGTACTATCATCCTATATTTGGGTTTTTCAAATAAATTTATTTGATCCCACAAAAATTTAATGTCAAAGTGATTTTTTGTCAGCATTTTGATGGGTTCAAAGGAGACTCGATTATAGGTGTGAGTGA
>MU224442.1:601490-645634 GCA_018584345.1 Thuja plicata
TGAGTGAGGAGTAGAGGGATTATACCAAAGGGATTTTGATCCAAGAGGCTTTTATCTAGCCATTTTGAATTTACTCCTTCAAATGGGACCTCTCAAGGCTTAAATCATCATATTTTCTTAAAAATGTCCAATTTCAGCAAAAATCAGGATGTTAAAAAAAGTGGGACACACTATTGTGGGACCACCCGGGTAGATTGATTATCACGTGCAACCAATTGGTTTCTAGTTATTGGTTGAACTGTATATAGAGCTCTTTTGTTACTTTTGGTTTTTGTTGCAATTGAAGTTTCTTCTCCAGTCATTCCATAAAAATCCCCCCCTTTTCAATTGAGAAAAGTAACATCAACTAGAGTTTGATCTTGTTTTTGTGAACTCTCTTCTATAATTGGTTGAGAGATTGTAGATCTTTACACCATAATTTCTTGATTGATTATCCCATTTCCACAAGTGCCTTGATTGTGAGCTTTATTGCAATGAAATCACCATTCATAATTTGAAGCAAGGTTATTTTGAATAGGGACAATATCCTTGATTGGATTGGTTGCATTAAGAGGTCTTGGAGCATAAGGCTGATATGGCCTTTGATTTTTATTTTTCCTATATCCTTTAAAATTTCCTTAGTAAGGATGTCTATTACCTCAATATTTTTACCCTTGACCCTGGTATTTCTAATTAGGTCCTTGATAATTCTTCTAATAAGGTTTCATAGGATATTCATACTGCTTTCTCATGCTTGTTAACTCATTACCTAATGTTTGCAATAAAGTCTCCATTTTTTTATGATTACCTCTTAACTCTAGTAACTCTTGAGAAGGTCCAAAAACTGTTAGCTCATGACTTATGAAATGTTGTGAGATCAATCCAATAGGAAAATGTTTGAATGGAGGTATTTGCAAGGGTATATTAGGCTAAATATTGGGAAAATGAGCATAGGTAGCCTAGGGGCTATCTTCCCAACTTATATGAGATTGTTCTCATCCCTAATTTCTACCCCAAAATCTTGAGGAAGTGAAGTACCTCCCATAGATTGTATCATAACCAAGATATCACTATTAAAACTTCTAAGGTAATAATTAAATGCATGATCAACTGAAGGCCTTACTCTTGTAGGGATTTTGTGCCATAAATTTTGATATCTATTGTGGAAATCCATCATCTTCTCTTGAGGAGCATTTTTTATTGTAGTGACGTGCTCCACTAGAGATAAGTAATCAAATTTTTCCTCAAAATGTCTAGTCATCAATTCACCAATCACATACCATGTATCAATTGAAGAACCATCTAAAGTCATAAACTATTCCAAACCTTTCCCTTGTAAGGATGTTGCAGACAATTTGACTACAACATCCTCTTCTATGATGTGATGTACATTGCATAATGTAGCTATGTCTCTGATATGATCAATTACAATGGTTTTATCCTCCCCATTAAAATTAGGCAAACTTTTTATGGTTGCCAATGAAACATCATAGTGATGGCAGAAATTCAATGGATTGCCTTGATTGAAAGGAAAAAATGAAAATCTCCTAGCCATTACTATAGGATGAACTCAATTTTTTTGATGATGAATTGGAGTTTCACCTTGTAGATTGATTTTATTTCCTATAATAAGCGTTGTGATCTCTGATTCTTTTGGCTCCAGTGACCTTTTAAAGAAAGTAAGACTTGTTGAATGTATTTTAATTTAGTATCTTTTAGATAAGAGGTATCAGATCTACCGCTATTTGATGGTTGATTCTTTTCCGAGGTCCTCCCTCTTCTTCTAGGTGTATCCAATTGTAGACACTCACAATTTTTGGTTCTTCTTGCATGAATATTTCTCATAAAATGCTAAAAAAAATTTCTCTATATTCCTTTATGTAGAGTCACTAGATATGATAAATGTTCACCTCTTTTAGGCTATTTACTTGCAACTAGCATATCCAAACAGTAAGAATATTTGAAATATTCTGACTTGGGTCCCATTGTGAATGACAAAACCGTTAAGACCTAAAATTTAATTCTCCTCAACCTTTCTTTGAAGGCTAGGATTGAGGATTCCAAGACAACATGAAAACACTCCTAGGTTGTGGGATTTCCTATTTATGGAGTGAATATTGAGATTCTAGGTGGATTCCTATTTGATACATCACCTATGAAGAACCTTGAACCAAAAATAAACTTTGGAAGAAAAGGGAAAAGGGATGCAGAAAGATAAACTTGCATAAAAATAATCTAAAAGGTGATACACCAAGGTTGATGTAACCAGGATGAAGCTTTGATCACAATGGTGTCCTTGAAGAGAAGACAAGTTTCCAAGATATGACAAAAAATTTATTATTAAACAACTTTTATATTAGTGATTTATGATAAGGTTTCTTAGTTTCTTATCAACAATAGTCGAGGAGGATGAAAAAATATACACACCTAATCAATCTATGTATAAACTTTGAGAAAAAATAGCTCATAACCTTTGCAAGATTTTAATTCTAGATACTAAAAGATGCAGAATAGAGACATAAGATTTCTTGATCCAATGGATGAATACATTACAAGAAAAGATCAAATCCTAAACTACATACAAATAAGTTAATTCAAAGGAGGTTTAAAAAAACTTTGATTTCTTATTCAATACTCCAAAGGAAATAGCTACAAATACCAGTTACAATGGCTTCCACATCCTAAGAAAAAAATAAGGATCGAAAAGAAGTCACTCCTGCTATCCTTCAAAAAAATGGGAACCCCAATTCTAAACTCTAAATTTTTTATTTAAAGGACAACAAACTAGTAGCAATTCCAAAGTCTACATTAGATTAACTCATTTTGGAGCAATCAGATCAACCAAAAGATTAGAGTTTCAAATGAAAAAAGGAAGGAGAAAAGAAAGATCCATAGATTATTATCCCTAGGACATGCAAAACTATTTATTTTTACCTCTGTCATCTTCTACAACTTTGGTGCAGACTACATCATTTTCTCTCGATGTGTTCTTTTACCGCTTGGAACTCGGTGTCTAACGCATTGTGACTAGCATGCCAAAAAGAGAGGGTTTGAAATACTCACAACTGCGGTTATAACCCTTGTCGACCCTCTACATGTATGTAGTATCTAGATTTTAGCACCTTCACCATCGTCTTAAAAACTATGTTGTTTTAATCCATGTCAAAAACTCTTTTAAAATTTTGACCACCTTTTAAAAAGGTTGATTAGTTGTTAAGAATACTTCGACCGTGATGTAGGATTTTTTGATTTTAAGTTAAAATTTCCTTGCAGGATTCTTATATTTAACTTGACCCCACCTTTGACATGTCTTCCTCTGATTTGGCCCATGGGCCCCTTCACCTCTCTTACAACTGCTTCACTCTTACCTTGGCTGGGACACATGTCATCATCCTATGATCCCGTGGATCTTAACTATCATGCAAATTTATTTTCATGATCATGAACACCATTGGATATGATCACCTTTTACTCTCTTCTTTAAACGCTGTCAAACCAAGATATCACTATTCAAATTTCTAAGGTAATAATTAAATGCATGATAAACTGAAGGCCTTACCCTTGCAGGGATTTTGTGCCATAAATTTTGATATCTATTGTGGAAATCTGTCATCCTCTCTTGAGGAGCATGTTTTGTTGTAGTGACGTGCTCCACTAGAGATAAGTAATCTAATTTTTCCTCAAAATGTCTAGTCATCAATTCACCAATCACATACCATGTATCAATTGAAGCAACATCTAAAGTCATAAACTATTCCAAACCTTTCCCTTGCAAGGATGTTGCAGACAATTTGACTACAACATCCTCTTCTGTGATGTGATGTACATTGCACAATGTAGCTATGTCTCTAATATGATATATTACAGTGGTTTTATCCTCCCCATTAAAATCAAGCAAACTTTTTACGATTTCCAATGAAACATCATAGTGATGGCAGAAATTCAATGGATTGCCTTGATTGAAAGGAAAAAATTAAAATCTCCTAGCCATTACTATAGGATGAACTCAATTTTTTTGATGATGAATTGGAGTTTCACCTTGTAGATTGATTTTATTTCCTGTAATAAGGGTTGTGATCACTGATTCTTCTGGCTCCAATGACCTTTTTAAAAAAGTAAGACTTGTTGAATGTATTTTAGTATCTTTTAGATAAGAGGTATAAGATCTACTGCTATTTGATGGTTGATTCTTTTCCAGGGTCCTCCCTCTTCTTCTAGGTGTATCCAATTGTAGACAGTCACAATTTTTGGTTCTTCTTGTAAGAATATTTCTCATAAAATGCTAAAAAAAAAAAATTATATATTCCTTTATGTAGAATCACTAGACATGATAAATGTTCACCTCTTTTAGCCTATTTACTTGTGACTAGCATATCCAAATAGTAAAAATATTTGGAATATTTTAACTTGGGTCCCACTGGGAATGACAAAACCGTTAAGACCTAAAATTTCATTCTCCTCAACCTTTCTTTGAAGGCTAGGATTGAGGATTCCAAGACAACATGAAAACACTCCTAGGTTGTGGGATTTCCTATTTATGGAGTGAATATTGAGATTCTAGGTGGGTTCATATTTGATACATCACCTATGAAGAACCTTGAATCAAAAATAAACTTTGGAAGAAAAGGGAAAAAGGATGCAGAAAGATAAACTTGCATAAAACTAATCTAGAAGGTGATACACCAAGGTTGATGTAACCAAGATGAAGCTTTGATCACAAGGGTGTCATTGAAGAGAAGACAAGTTTCCAAGATATGACAAAATTTTTATTATTAAACAACTTTTATATTAGTGCTTTATAATAAGGTTTCTTAGTTTCTTATCAACAATAGTCCAGGAGGATGAAAAAATCTTCACACCTAACCAATCTATGTATAAACTTTGAGAAAAAACAGCTCATAACCTTTGCAAGATTTTAATTCTAGATACTCAAAGATGCAGAATAGAGACATAAGATTTCTTGATCCAATGGATGAATACATTACAAGAAAAGATCAAATCCTAAACTACATACAAATAAGTTAATTCAAAGGAGGTTTACAAAAACTCTAATTTCTTATTCAATACTCCAAAGGAAATAGCTACAAATACAAGTTACAATGGCTTCCACATCCTAAGACAAAAATAAAGATCAAAAAGTAGTCACTCCTGCTATCCTTCCAAAAAATGGAAACCCCAATTCTAAACTCTAAATTTTCTATTTAAAGGAGAACAAACTAGCACAAATTCCAAAGTCTACATTAGATTAACTCATTTTGGAGCAAGCAGATCAACCAAAAGATTAGAGTTTCAAATGCAGAAAGAAAGGAGAAAAGAAAGATCCATAGATTATTATCCCCAAGACATGCAAAACTTTTTATTTTTACCTCTGTCATCTTCTACAACTTTGGTGCAGACTATGTAATTTTCTCTTGATGTGTTCTTTTACCGCTTGGAACTCAGTGTCTAACCCATTGTGACTAGCATGCAAAAAGAGAGGGTTTGAAATACTCATAACTATGGTTATAACCCTTGTCAACCTTCTACATGTATGTAGTATCTAGATTTCAGCACCTTCACCGTCATCTTAAAAACTATGTTGTTTTAATCCATGTCAAAAACTCTTTTAAAAATTTGACCACCTTTTAAATATGTTGATTAGTCATTAAGAATACCTCAACCATGACGTAGGATTTTTTGATTTTAAGTTAAAATCTCATTGCATGATTCTTATATTTAACTTGACCCCACCTTCGACATGGCTTTCTCTGATTTGGTCCATGGGCCCCTTCACCTCTCTTACAACTGCTTCACTCTTACCTTGGCTGGGAGACATGTCGTCATCCTATGATCCCATGGATTTTAACTATCGTACAAATTTATTTGCAGGATCATGAACACCATTGGATATGATCACCTTTTAGTCTCTTCTTTAAGCACTTTCAATCCAAGATATCACTATTCAAACTTCTAAGGTAATAATAAAATGCATGATCAACTGAAGACCTTACCCTTCTAGGGATTTTGTGCCATAAATTCTTATATCTATTGTGAAAATCCATCATCTTCTCTTGAGGAGCACTATTTTATTGTAGTGATGTGCTCCACTAGAGATAAGTAATCTATGTTTTCCTAGAAATGTCTAGTCATCAATTCACCAATCACATACCATGTATCAATTGAAGCAACATCTAAAGTCATAAACTATTCCAAAGCTTTCCCTTGCAAGGATGTTGCAAACAATTTGACTACAACATCCTCTTTTGTGATGTGATGTACAATGGACAATGTAGCTATGTCTCTGATATGATCAATTATAGTGGTTTTATCCTCCCCATTAAAATCAGCCAAACTTTTTACGGTTGCTAATGAAACATCATAGTGATGGCAGAAATTCAATGGATTGCCTTGACTGAAAGGAAAAAATGAAAATCTCCTAGCCATTACTATAGGATGAACTCAATTTTTTTGATGATGATTTGGAGTTTCACCTTGTAGATTCATTTTATTTCCTGTAATAAGGGTTGTGATCACTGATTCTTTTTGGCTCCAATGACCTTTTTAAGAAAGTAAGACTTGTTGAATGTATTTTAGTATCTTTTAGATAAGACGTATCAGATCTACCGCTATTTGATGGTTGATTCTTTTCCAGGTTCCTCCCTCTTCTTCTAGGTGTATCTAATAGTAGACACTCACAATTTTTGGTTCTTCTTGTATGAATAGTTCTCATAAAATGCTAAAAAAACATTTCTCTATATTCCTTTATGTAGAGTCACTAGATATGATAAAATTTCACCTCTTTTAGGCTATTTACTTGCAACTAGCATATCCAAACAGTAAGAATATTTGAAATATTTTGACTTGGGTCCCACTGGGAATGACAAAACCGTTAAGACCTAAAATTTCATTCTCCTCAACCTTTCTTTGAACGCTAGGATTGAGTATTCCAAGACAACATGAAAACACTCCTAGGTTGTGGGATTTCCTATTTATGGAGTAAATATTGAGATTCTAGGTGGATTCCTATTTGATACATCACCTATGAAGAACCTTGAACCAAAAATAAACTTTCGAAGAAAAGGGAAAAGGGATGCAGAAAGATAAACTTGCATAAAACTAATCTAAAAGGTGATACACCAAGGTTGATGTAACCAAAATGAAGCTTTGATCACAAGGGTGTCCTTGAAGAGAAGACAAGTTTCCAAGATATGACAAATTTTTTATTATTAAACAACTTTTATATTATTTATTTATGATAAGGTTTCTTAGTTTCTTATCACCAATAGTCCAGGAGGATGAAGAAATCTTCACACCTAACCAATCTATGTATAAAATTTGAGAAAAAATAGCTCATAGCCTTTGCCAGATTTTAATTCTAGATACTCAAAGATGTAGAATAGAGACATAAGATTTCTTGATCCAATGGATGAAAACATTACAAGAAAAGATCAAATCCTAAACTACATACAAATAAGTTAATTCAAAGGAGGTTTACAAAAACTCTGATTTCTTATTCAATACTCCAAAGGAAATAGCTACAAATATGAGTTACAATGGCTTCCACATCCTGAGACAAAAATAAGGATCGAAAAGCATTCACTCCTGCTATCCTTCCAAAAAATGGGAACCCCAATTCTAAACTCTAAATTTTCTATTTAAAGTTGAAAAAATTAGCAGTAATTCCAAAGTCTACATTAGATTAACTCATTTTGGAGCAAGAAGATCAACCAAAAGATTAGAGTTTCAAATGCAAAAAGGAAGGAGAAAAGAAATATCCATAGATTATTATCCCCAGGACATGCAAAAGTTTTTATTTTTACCTTTGTCATCTTCTACAACTTTGGTGCAGACTACATCATTTTCTCTCAATGTGTTCTTTTACCGCTTGGAACTCAGTGTCTAACCCATTGTGACCAACATGGAAAAAGAGAGGGTTTGAAATACTCATAACTATGGTTATAACCCTTGTTGACCCTCTACATGTATGTAGTATCTAGATTTCAACACCTTCACCGTCATCTTAAAAACTATGTTGTTTTAATCCATGTCAAAAACACTTTTAAAAATTTGATCACTTTTTAAACAGGTTGATTAGTCGTTAAGAATACCTCGACCATGACGTAGGATTTTTTTATTTTAAGTTAAAATCTCCTTGCAGGATTCTTATATTTAACTTGACCCCACCTTTGACATGGATTTCTCTGATTTGGTCCATGGGCCCCTTCACCTCTCTTACAACTGCTTCACTCTTACCTTGGTTGGGAGACATGTCGTCATCGTATGATCCCATGGATTTTAACTATCATGCAAATTTATTTTCAGGATCACGAACACCATTGGATATGATCACCTTTTAGTCTCTTTGTTAAGTGCTTTCAATCCAAGATATCACTATTCAAACTTCTAAGGTAATAATAAAATGCATGATCAACTGAAGACCTTACCCTTGCAGGGATTTTGTGCCATAAATTTTGATATCTATTGTGGAAATCCATCATCTTCTCTTGAGGAGCATGTTTTATTGTAGTGATGTGCTCCACTAGAGATAAGTAATCTAATTTTTCTTCAAAATTTCTAGTGATCAATTCACCAATCACATACCATGTATCAAGTGAAGCAACATCTAAAGTCATAAACTATTCCAAACCTTTCCCTTGCAAGAATGTTGCAGACAATTTGACTACAACATCCTCTTCTGTGATGTGATGTACATTGCAAAATGAAGCTATGTCTCTAATATGATCAATTACAATGGTTTTATCCTCCCCATTAAAATCAGGCAAACTTTTTACGGTTGCCAATGAAACATCATAATGATGGCAAAAATTCAATGGATTGCCTTGATTGAAAGGAAAAAATTAAAATCTCCTAGCCATTACTATAGGATGAACTCAATTTTTTTGATGATGAATTGGAGTTTCACCTTGTAGATTGATTTTATTCCCTTTAATAAGGGTTGTAATCACTGATTCTTCTGGCTCCAATGACCTTTTTAAGAAAGTAAGACTTGTTGAATTTATTTTAGTATCTTTTAGATAAGAGGTATTAGATCTACCACTATTTTATGGTTGATTCTTATCTAGGGTCATCCCTCTTCTTCTAGGTGTATCCAATTGTAGACACTCACAATTTTGGTTCTTCTTATATGAATATTTCTCATAAAATGCTAAAAGAACATTTCTCTATATTCCTTTATGTAGAGTCACTAGATATGATAAATATTCACCTCTTTTAGGCTATTTACTTGCGACTAGCATATCCAAATACTATGAATATTTGGAATATTTTGACTTGGGTCCCACTGGGAATGACAAAACTGTTAAGACGTAAAATTTCATTCTCCTCAACCTTTCTTTGAAGGCTAGGATTGAGGATTCCAAGACAACATGAAAACACTCCTAGGTTGTGGGATTCCCTATTTATGGAGTGAATATTGAGATTATAGGTGGGTTCCTATTTGATACATCACCTATGAAGAACCTTGAACCAAAAATAAACTTTGGAAGAAAAGAGAAAAAGGATGCAGAAAGATAAACTTGCATAAAACTAATCTAAAAGGTGATACACCAAGGTTGATGTAACCAGGATGAAGCTTTGATCACAAGGGTGTCCTTGAAGAGAAGACAAGTTTCCAAGATATGACAAATTTTTTATTATTAAACAACTTTTATACTAGTACTTTATGATAAGGTTTCTTAGTTTCTTATCAAAAATAGTCCAAGACGATGAAAAAATATTCACACCTAACCAATCTATGTATAAACTTTGAAAAAAAATAGCTCATAACCTTTGCAAGATTTTAATTCTAGATAATCAAAGATGCAGAACAGAGACATAAGATTTCTTGATCGAATGGATGAATACATTACAAGAAAATATCAAATCCTAAACTACATACAAATAAGTTAATTCAAAGGAGGTTTACAAAAACTCTTATTTCTTATTCAATACTCCAAAGGAAATAGCTACAAATACCAGTTACAATGGCTTCCACATCCTAAGATAAAAATAAGGATCGAAAAGAAGTCACTCTTGCTATCCTTCCAAAAAATGGGAACCCCAATTCTAAACTCTAAATTTTCTATTTAAAGGAGAACAAACTGGCAGCAATTCCAAAGTCTACATTAGATTAACTCATTTTGGAGAAAGAAAATCAACCAAAATGTTAGAGTTTCAAATACAGAAAGGAAGGAGAAAAGTAAGATCCACAGATTATTATCCCCAGGACATGTAAAACTTTTTATTTTTACCTCTGTCCTCTTCTAGAACTTTGGTGCAGACTACGCCATTTTCTCTTGATGTGTTCTTTTACCGCTTGGAACTCAATGTCTAACCCATTGTGACTAGCATGCAAAAAGAGAGGGTTTTAAATACTCATAACTATGGTTATAACCCTTGTCAACCCTCTACATGTATGTAGTATCTAGATTTCAACACCTTCACTGTCATCTTAAAAACTATGTTGTTTTAATCCATGTCAAAAACTCTTTTAAAAATTTGACCACCTTTTAAACAGGTTGATTATTCGTTAAGAATACCTCGACCGTGACGTAGGATTTTTTTAATTTAAGTTAAAATCTCATTGCATGATTCTTATATTTAACTTGACCCCACCTTCGACATGGCTTCCTCTGATTTGGCCCATGGGCCCCTTCACTTCTCTTACAACTGCTTCACTCTTACCTTTGCTGGGACACATGTCATCATCCTATGATCCCGTGGATCTTAATTATCATGTAAATTTATTTTCAGGATCACAAAAACCATTGGATATGATCACCTTTAAGTCTCTTCTTTAAGGGCTTTTAAACCACTTGACTGCCACACATCACTCTTTTTTTTATTCCGCGATCTTTCTCTTTCCTTGGTCCATCAAACAATGGGATGAAGAGAATATTCAACCTTTCTAGTTGGACCCAATAATATTTTTGCATTATTCATTGACACATGGTGATCCCTCGCCATCCCTCCATGTTTCTCTCTCTTCCTCTATCAGAGCGCAAGATCACGCTACTTTTTCATCTGTCATCTAGGCCCACTCATTTGGTCTACGTTTCTATACTATGTGTTGTATTCTCACTATCCTATATAGTTTCTCTTTCCTTGTCATTAGTATCATGGGATAGCGATGCACTACTATTTTTCCATCTCTCCTTATTCGAGCGCACAAAATATACCTTTTTACCACAAACTTTTCCACAATATGAATGCTCTACATGTAGTTGCTTGGCGAAAAGGTGTTTTCCTTTAGGATACCTTTAATTTTTGTGTACAGGTGTAAAAGTAACTCATAATTTATCTAGACAATGAATGTGGGATATACGAATATAAAATTTTCCTATCTGCGTGCCTCAACGTGCTTTCTTACTTTTTTATCTACATTCTAGTTGACCAAAAATTTGTGCCTCAACCTTCTGAGCATCGTGACAATGTTCTAATGAATGCATTGTCTTCCTTCATGGAATGGTGGGATCTAACCCTCATGGGAGCCCATTCAAATCCACATACTTTGGATTGCTAAATGTTCTCTTTGCAAAATTTCACCAGTGGAAGGAAACTTGGTAAAAATGGCCTTACATGTAGCCAGTGTGCCAAAAGGCTCTTACCTTTTGGCTACCTTTTAATTCATGCCTCAAGATATAAAAATAACTTACAACTTTCCCACACCATGAATGTGGAATAATTCATTATGGGATCCTCTCTGCTCTGCGCTCCTCAACCCGTATCTTAATCATTTCTTGTTTGTTCTATCCCACCGAAACTCTTTGCCTGCCTCTAAAGACATCATGAAAACCTTCCCAAGGACTATATTACATTCTTCCTTGGTATGCTGTGCTCAAACTCTTGTAGGATCCCATTAAATCCACATGATGCAACTTATATTATACTAACTTCCTCCATGTTGAGGAATTTGGGTAATATTTCTTGTGACCTCTCAAGGGGGTTTTCCTACTAAACAAAAATACTATAGTCATATCTATTCATTAGTTAGAGAGTCGCCAGAAATAAAAAAAAACCCTTAATACACTAGGAAATAACCCTAATGATATAATATTTTTGGTCTTCAAACTAACAATAAATTAATAGCTAATAGGAATATCTCCCCTATTAGGAATAATAGGTATGCTCAAAGAATGGAAAATTCCTTGAACCTAGAGTAATTATGAAGGGAGTGCTAATTGGAACTAAGGTTTTGACCTATGAAGCATGTGTCCAAACATACACTTTTTTAAAATTGGAAGTCTAAGACCCACAAGTCTCAAAACCTCTAAACTAACAATGCATTTATGCAGGAGCACTTTAATGAAAATTTAAAACCTATTTTATAGTGCCATAGAACTTAGTGAAAAATGGAAACCCACTCTAACAGAGTACTGAACATGTCATACCTCAAATAAATGCTTGAGGTGTATACCATTCACTAGTATAGGGAGAACTTCTTCCATGGTTAACACTAGAATGCATTGTGCTCCTTGTACTCTTGTACCAGCTATGGGCCCCTCCATATGCTGTCAAAATTTGTATGTGCTCTTCAATTCATCCAATATTAGGACTAGGTCTCCTTTGAAAACTCTGGGAGTTTTCTTCTTGTCAAATAAATTCTTGGTTTGGAGATGACGATATTCTACATTATTCATTTCTTTACCTCTAGTTTACTCTAGCTACATCAATTGATAATATCTTAAACCTCCATTGGCTCAACATCTTCAAACAACATTAGTTGATTGGCTAAGTTTAATGTTGGAACCTTGATAGAAATAGGGAGCCTAGCTTCCTTTCTATACATCAAGACATAAGGGGAGTTCCCAATGATTTCTTAGGTGTTAGCCTATCATCCCATAAAGAAATTTTCAACTCAGAATGCCAATCTCTTTAGTTATCGTGTAGAATCCTCTTGATGATCTTGATCAGATTCTTGTTAATAGACTAAACCAATCCATTACCTTTGGGATAGTAGTTTGAAGAGGTATTTAGGTATATGTCAATCTTCACATCCCAATCAATGACCCTTATTCCAAAAAATGCAAAATCATTATCTGATATGATTGAATCAGGTACACTAAACCTAGTTACAATATCCTCATAGAAATTAATTGCAGTGGTCTCATTCCCCTCCTTTAAATCCATTTCTTTAGTCCATCTTGCAAAATAGTCAATTTTAGTGAGGATCCATTTGTGACCAACACTTGATGGTGGATTGATGAATCCTATAAAATCAACATGCCATCTCATAAAAGGTTTCTCTACTTTAATTGGTTGCAAGGGTAATGATGAAAATCATTCCTTTCCTGCAAACATGGCACATTTTACATATTTTCTTGTCCAATATTAAGTATCCTTGAAAAAATTAGGCCAATAATAAAAAGGCTTCATGATCTTCCAAGTTGTTGTTCTTTCTGAATAATGACCCCCGGCATGCCCATCATGAAATTTAGAGAGTATTATGTATATTTGATCATTGGGAACACATCTCAAAAGCAATCTATTGTGGTCCTTCCTAAAAAGTACACTATCAATGAACACATAAGGTATAGATTGAAGTCTATAATACCTTCTTTTGGCTTTGTTAAGATTAGATGGGCAGTAATTGGTCTGCAAGAAATGAGTCATCTCCTTAAGCCACCTTCTTTTCTCTTTATCCTTACTTTCATTAGTTTGGACCAACACTGTCACCTTTGGGATTTTATCTTCTTTGATAGGTTCAACCTTTTATTCACACAAACCTTTTCATTTGACAAACTTTGTTACTTGTATATCCGCATCAAATTCCATTAAATTGGTGATCCATACAACTCTCTTCTCATGTATGTCCTTCCTAAGAATAAACTCATTGACACTAGGATGAGAAACCATCAAATGAACCTTGATATTAAAGATTAGATGTCTAAACTTCTTAAGGATTTTTATTACTACTAAAAGATGTTTCTATATAAAACTGTACATTTTTTCATAAGCTTTTAGAGATTTTCAAAGAAATAAATGGGCTTCTCAAAGCCCTCACCATTTTGTTGAACTAGAATTGAAGAGATTGTCTCAAGGCTTCCATATGCATATAATGTAAAATCCTTCTAAAAGTTGATATTCATCAGTGTTGGGGCTGATGAAAAGCCTTCCTTGATGGATTGAAAACTATTCTTTCCTTGTCTAGTCCAACTGAAAGATACATTCTTCTTTAACATATATGTCAAAGGCTTTAGTAAAATTTCAATGTCAGGCAAAAACCTACTAACAAATTTGATCCTTCCTATAAAACTTTGCAGTTTTATCTTGTGATTAGGTAATTATATCTCTAGAACAACTTGAACCCTTTAATGAATGCTATTATACCATGTTTAGACACAATATATCCAAGTAGTATACCTTCATGAAATGTACAATGATTTCTTTGGATTAAGAGAGATGTGAAATTCTCTATATCTCTCAAAAATTTATATTAAGTGGCTCATGTGATCCTTGGACTCCTTAGAATATAGAATGATATCATCCAAGTACACAAGCAAAAATTTGAACATTAAACTAGCTAAATCGATATCCATAGCCTTTTGGAAAGTGTCTCCTCCATTGCATAAGCCAAAAGGCATCCTTTTATAACACATGATACCCTATTTAGTAGTAAAATTTGTCTTGAATTGATCCTCTTCCTTTACTATAATTTGGTTATAACTAGAATAATCATCAAGGACTGAAAAACATTCAGACCTTGAAATGAATTGAAGCGTTTTCTCCATTGATGGTAAAGGATGGTGCTATTTTAATTAATCCCTATTCAAATCCCCTATGTCAACACATAATCATAACTGCCCATTCTTCTTTCTCACAGGAACTAGGTTTGAAACCCAAGACGTGTGTTTGATGGGGTAGACAATACCACTTTCTATAAGCTTGTTCAACTCTTTTTGCATTATAGTCTCTAGTTTTGGGTTGAATAGTATTTTCTTTTGCATAATTGGTTTTGCAATTTGGGTCTAATTCTATGGTGATTTGGGCCAATTATGGATCAAATCATTTTAGATCACTATATTCCCATGCAAACACATCATTGAATTCTTGAAATAAGTGAATAAAAACTTCATTTTCTTGCTCTAAATTAATTTTAGGAACCTTTAATAGTTTACCTTTAAAGATTTAAAGCTCCTCATAATGTTCATCTTTGATCATTAGGGTTGTTTTTTTCCTTGTAAATTAATCATCTATACTAAAAATAGATTCTAAGCTGACCAATCCTTTGGGCATCTTATTAGAACTTAATTGTATTATTTGATTTCCATATGGCTACTTCAATTTGTCTTGGTTATCTACTATAAAAACATACTCTTGAAGAAGAAAATTCAAAATTTGTTCATCACTATCAAAATATTGCCAATTTGTGTCATTATCAGGGATAGATGGCTTAACAATTATCTTGACATGATGTTGTGTTCTTTCCTTACTGATCTCATTTCAAATTTCAACTTGTGCGCCTACTACAACTAGTCTAGCAGCATGTCGATTTTATCTTCTTGGTATTGAAATGATATTAAATGCATCGAAGAATTCCAATAGATCCTAAACTCACTGCTTCTATGACTTTAAAGTATCATTTTTAACTACATGAAAGCTCCTAATTTGGTTTACAACAAGTTCATTATCTCCAAAAACTTGAAGACACTTGATTTTCCTTTTTCTAGCCCATTCAAGACCTTGAATTAAACCTTCATATTCAATAGTTTTACTAGTACATGCAAATATAAAATGAATAGAAACATAATACTTATCTTCTTGTGGAGATACAAGAATTGCACCTCCACCATCTTTTTTCTTTCTTCTTGATCCATCAAAGTAAAATTTCCATACTTGGTTTTTCCCTTTTGATTTCTGATCAACAATGTTTTCAAGGTTTGGCATCAATTTATCAAACTCATGTATCATGTATATCCTTAAACCTACTACTTCAATGATCATATATTGATTCTCATGGGTATTTTATGCTTCCCATTCATTCAATAATATGTCTGGAATACCTTCTACTTGAGTGTATGGATCTTGGACTGAAGGGTGTTCATCATAATATAATGCAAGAAAATTAGAATTTATGACATTAGGTACATAGGGATCAATGTGGTCTTCGGCTAAAATTCTGATTTGATGGTCACCTTGGTTCCATATCTTGTTCTAAATAACATATGTGACCAATCTGAGGATAGGTAAGCTCTTAAATTAGCAGTGAAATCCCTTGATAGACATAATGCAAAATGAGGAGGTAGGTCTATAACAAATATATCTTGTAATATGGAAAAATTAGGACATGCATGGAGTGTGACACTTGCATCCTTAATCACAGCTACTATATTCATAGTTGAACCATCTAACTACTCCTTTCTCAAGGGGTTTATATTCAGGACCCAATTGGTATGCAATCTTTTTTGGCATTACTGAGCTTGTAGCTCCACTGTCTACCATGCAATTGTGAACAAGCTTATCCCCTATAATTAGAGAAATATAAAATTGTGGAGGCTTGATACCTTTACTTACCGACTTGTGGTTGTCTTTAGAATCATTTGTTAGAACTTTAAGGGGATCATTGAAACAACTTTAGCAATACAAAAAAAAATTCATTTAATGCGAAAGATAAAATCTCAGCTTGATGAAGAAGAGAAAGAGTATCCCACATTTTCATACTAACATTCATCCTATTAATATTTTCAATAATATTGAATGAAACAATTTCATGTACCTTTTGAGGAGCCTTGACACCAGTAGGCTTTGCACTTGAGGCTTCTTCTTGGCTTTTTCTGGATGATTTCTTTGTAAAACCTTGGTGACTTGAGGAGTAGATGGATTAGCACTTGTAGATCCTTGGTTGCTAGTCGTTGGTGAGCTACATATAGAGCCCTTTTCTTAGTTCTGGTATTTTCTAAAATTGTGAACTTTCTTCTATAATTGGTTGACAGCTTGATGAACCTTGCACCATAAGTTCTTGATTGATTATCCCATTTTCACAAGTGGCTTGATTGTGAGCTTGATTGCAAGGAAAACACCAATCATAATCTGTACCAAGGTTATTTTGAATAGGAACAATGTCCTTTATTGGATTGGTTGCATTAAGAGGTGCTGGAGCATAAGGCTGATAAGGCCTTTTATTTAGATTTTTCCTAGATCTTTGAAAATTACCTTGGTAATGAGGTCTAGTACCTTGATATTGTTTCCCCTATCCTTGGTATTGCTGATCAGATCCTTGATATTTCTGATATGGTTTCCTAGGAGATTGATATTGCTTTCTCATACTTGTCAACTCATTACCTAGGGTTTGAAATAGGGTATCCATATTTTTTTGATTGCCTCTTAACGCTAGAAATTCTTTAGAAGGCCCCAAAACTACTGGTTCATGATTTATAAAAGTTTGTGAGGTTGATGCAATAGGCAAATGATTGAATGGAGATATTTGCAAAGGCATATTAGGCTAAATGTTGGAAAAAATAGGCATAGGTAGCCTAGGGGCTATCTTTCCATCTTGAATAAGACTATTCTTAGCCCTAATTATTATCCCAAAATATTGGGGTAGTAAATTATCGCTCATGGATTGGATCATGCTGAGACATCAATAGTCAAACATCTTAAGTAATAAAGAAATGCACGATCAGCTGAAGGTCTTACCATTACAGAGATTCTATACCATGACTTCTCAAATATGTTGTTGAAGTCCATAATTTTCTCTTAGGGATAGCTCTTTATTATTTTAAGTTTTTTGACCAAAGATAATTAAAATTTCTAGTTAGCAATTATCCAAGCACAACCCATGAATCATTTGAAGCAACAGTTACGGTCCTAAACCATTCTAAAGATTTCCCCTTAAACGATCTTGCTAAAAATTTTACTTCAACATCTTCTTCTATGATATGATTCACATTGCACAATGTTTCTATGTTTTTGATATGATCAACTATAGTGGTTTGATCCTCCCCATTGAAATCAAATAAAATGTTTAGGGCTACTAAATGGAAAATCATGATGATTGGGGAAATTCAGGGGACTACTTTTATTAAAACACACAAATTGAAATCTCTTAGCCATTACTATAGGCTGACATTTATTTTGTTGATGATGAATAGGAGTTGCACCTTGTAGATTGATTTTAAATCATATTATAAATGTTTTGATTACTGGTTCTTCTGGCTCCAACAATCTTCTTGAGAAAGAAGGGATTCTTGAATGCCTTGTAGTAGTTTGAAAATTAGAGGTATCAGATCTTACCTCTTTTTGATGGATGATTATTTGAAAGGGTCCTCCCTCTTCTTCAAGGAGGATCCAATTTTAGATCTCACAATAATTTGAACTTCATGTCTGAATTCCTCTCATAAAAATGCTAAATAAGCTTTGGCATTTCTTCCTTTAAGAAGAGTCACTAGATATGTTAAATGTTCACCTATTCTAGGCTAGTAACTTACTGCTAGGATATAAAAATAATAAGAATATTTAAGATATTCATACTTGGGTCCCACCAGGCATGCCAAAATTGTTGAGTGACTGTAATTGCACACTCCTCATTCCTTCTTTAAAGGATATATTTGAGGATTCCAGGACAACATGAAAACATTCCTAGGTGATGGGATTTACTATTGATGGAGTGAATCTCCAGCTTCTAGGCCTTCGTATTTGATATATCACCTATGAAGTGTTAGACACATTGAGTGGGGGGGTGAATCAGTGTTTATCTATTTATTACATTTCAGCAACTTTAAACATAAACCAAATATATATCAATTGAAGCTTAATACAAGAACACATAACACATGATATTATTACGAGGAAACCTTGATCAAAGGAAAACCCTGATGGGAATTAGTACCCACAAATATTGCACTAGTATAATGAACCTTTTAAAGTTCCTTTGGCATGTTAGGAGCAGTCTTAACAATGCAAGTACAATGACCTGGTTAAGGGTCTGACCCTGTTAGTATTCGTATACAAATAATTCTGTTAGGGGTGAGGACTCACTATCCAAGAAGCTCATTGCTCAATAGGATGAAGGCTACAACCTCCTTGATAGTAGATATACACTATATCCAAAAGTGAAATGTTGTATATGACACACTTGTCTGATCAGTTTCGGTTATGCGCTGATGCTCTTATACTCTTCAAGAGCTTTATCTCATTCTAACATCATATACTGTTCTTTTATATCTCTCTTTTGCATATTTCTTCGATACTGACTAATAAAACTTTGCATGTAACATATATATATATATATATATATATATATATGTTCATGCTTGAATGGATGCAACTATAAACAAGACCTTAGTCTGCCCAAAAACAACATTCACAACGCTTAAAATTTTTTTGGCTCAAGCGTGTTTACAATAATTTTTATTACATAATTACAAACTTATTAGAATAGGTTCTTAGCCTTTACAAAACAAAATATTACACGCTAATAAAAAAACTGAAGTCAACTTCATACTCTATTTTATATTCAAACTGCTAGTGTACTTGATCTTTCTGTAACTTATCCATACCAATCATGTACAGGGTAAGCATAAAAACATATCATAAAGCTTATGTGTGAACGTGCATGTCTTGATTTGTTCTTTTGCATGTGCGCTGGTGCTCTGATCGACTGCATATCTTTGTTCTTCTCTATCTTCTATACTTAACCATTAATTTTACTTGACAAAACTTCATATTAATTTGTTTCCATAATGAAAACCAAAAATAAGTCACATTCTCCCTAAGAGTCAACTTGCCAACAATATCCCCCTTTGTCATTAATGGCAACAAAGGAATGTGGTCAAGTTACTCAAACTTTGACTAACACCAAAAAACTATATGTCATCCTCTTTTATTTATAATTCTTAACATATATATAACATATACACATAATCCTTATAAATTACTCCCCCTTTGAAATTAATGACAAAGGTGTCAAAATTTTGAGTACTTACTAAGAATATACATCTGGATAAGCTATCTGCAGATTCTTGATCTCTTGCTGCTAGAATGCCTTCAGTCCATCAACTATTTGTAGATGGGCACATAGGGCATATGTAAGCTTCTCCATCTTTTTCAGATCCATGTTGGGTCCTTGATCATAGGTAACAATGGTTGCATCTATCTGTTTGATGTTCTGATTCAAAACTGCTAAGGAGGGCGCAAGTGAATTTCTCAGTTGAGTCTGCCTGATCCTTATCTTGTTGATCTCCATTTTATCTTTTTCAATCTTGTCTATCTTCCCTTGATAGATATTTTTGCAGATGTTTATGTCTTGGTATGATGTTTCAACTGATTTTCTTATGTTATCAACTAAGATATCTGCCTCTTCTATCTTTTTGATATGCTCAGAGGTGAGTTTTCCTCTGTCCATCCAATTTTCTATTACCTTTCTACCTTTTGATGCCAACTCTTTCAATATTGTCTAACCAATATTTATTGAATTTAAATCTAAAGAAATATTCTTTACCAATTCGTTCAATCTTTCCTTTTTATACTCTTCCTCTGCAGTTTTAGTAGCTAAGTCTACTAAACTTGTAAAGTGTGCCTTGAAGCTTGTTAGGATGCTATCTACAGCATCAACTGATTTAATTTTAGCCACTTTCTTTTCTACAGGCACTAGGTCATTCAGAATTTTCACCGACTCCAAAAAGAGAGGGTTTCTCATAACTTGTTTCTCTTTGGCTTTTTCCATGGCTAGGACATTTATCTTGATCAAGTCTTCTTCTCCCCATGCATCTAGACTTGCTGAGTCAGGAGTTAAACTTGACAACAATGAAGTTGATGGTTGAATGGATAGGATGAATATAATATTCTAACTAGTATCCATGCATTCACTTTTTACTGGGATCTCCATAACTGGTGTTTCATTAGTTTGATTATCTTCCTCTTTATTCAAATCTGTTGAATTTTTAGAGGGAACTTCATCTTGCTGTAAAGATGTGTCATCAATGCATACCTCCTTTGTCTCTTCATTGCTTACAAATGCTTTTTGAACTTTGTCCATATCATTGTCAAAAGAAGTCATAGATATCTTGATATCATCAATCACAATAGTTTCTCCGCAATCTTTGACTGTATCAGAAGCTATTAAAACTGAGGATGTTGAAACTTGTGGACCTGTCTTAGGTACATTTTGAATCACTCGTTCTGTAACCTGTTTGGGAGGAACTGGAGTTACCTTTGTTTTAGGTTTCGTTGATGGATACATATGTCTATCTAGAAATACTCACTCAAATTCTTTCTGAGTCTCTTCACCAACCAGTTCATATTCTTTGTTCATGATATGGAGAACTCTTGTTTTGGTTCTGAGATGAGGCTTTAATAGATCCAATTGAATGGTTTTCTCATCATGTGAGAAAATTGGAAGAAGATTGTCTAATGTTTCTTCTCTTATCCTCATATCCTCTTCAATTTCTTGCCTTTTCAATGCATCAAGTATGCTCCATACCTTGTTTGGTATGACTATTTTAAGTTCCAATACTGTCCTCTTGAACTTAATCATGTGAGAGATGTTCATAGAGTGAATTTCTAATTTGTCTATCTCTTGGTATTTGTCATAGACATTCTTGATAGATTCTAGTCTTCCTTCATTAACAATTTTGTTCTTTAGGACTATTAGACTAGGTCTAAATCCCACCTCAGGAGGGGCTTGAGTGTTCTTTACCTTTCTCTTTGTGGTCCTTGAGGATGGATGACTTGTAGGAACTTGCTTCTTCCTTCTGGTTAACTTATTGGGTACATAAGGTGGAGAGGATTCTAGATCAATGGTGGTTGATGGCACAGATGTACCTTCATCAGATTTATCTACTTCTTCTTAGGCATATCATCAGACTTTTCCATTTTCACTTCTGTAGGAGTTTTCTCAAGTTCTTTATCAATCTTAGCTTCCCTAGCTCTTTCTAGGTCTTCTTATGTAACCCCATGAACTTTTAGGATATTTGAAGTAATCCTTAATGCCTTCCTTTTGTTGGTAGCACTGTATAAGACATAATCAATTGATTTGTCTTTTCTCTATGTGTTCCTCATCTTGGTTCATTTGTATCTTTGGGCATAGAAAAAAGAACTTATGCATATCCTTCCAACACATGTTCTTCAACTTCATAGCATAGTGGATGAATCCATTTGGTTCTAGGCTCAACAACCTCCATGCAAGTATAGTCAATTTCTACCATGAAGCATATAGTGTCTTTGTACTTATCAACTATCTTTTCTGGTATTCTAAACCTTTTCTGCATCTTGATCCTAAATGTTTTGATCTCCATGTCCATTGAATCCTTCACGCTACTCTCTGATGTAGCCTTGAGTGATATCTGAGACATAGTAGGTTTACTCCTGTCTAGGTAAATATTGGCAACTTTACCAACAATTTGGAAGTAGAGATAGATGATCAAAGAGCCAAATCTGAATATTTTTCTCTTTTCATGCTTGACAGCTCTAATGTTATCAATCAGTTGTGCATGCAATATTTGACATAGGTTATACTAAGTATTATCCTTTACCATCTTAATTGCTGCCAGTACAGTAGTTGTAGATACACTATTTAGTCTGCTTGTGTGTTGGAACTTGTAACCTAGAATCATAGTAACCAATTTGATGTCATTGGCCTCAATGGGATCAACTAT
Source organism: Thuja plicata (assembly GCA_018584345.1). Taxonomy (NCBI): domain Eukaryota; kingdom Viridiplantae; phylum Streptophyta; class Pinopsida; order Cupressales; family Cupressaceae; genus Thuja; species Thuja plicata. Next base: position 624,041 of record MU224442.1, read on the forward strand.
CATGCCACGCCTATCACTTCTAGATAAGAAAACTTGTTCAACCTACTTTTTAACATCCTTACCAGTGGGAAGAATTGGTCTAGTCTTAGGAAGTCCAGTCATTTCATGAATTAGGTCTGAGGTTATGCAGAAAGGAAACTTCACCAATGTAATAAAGGTCATTATGTATCCTTCTTAGTATGATTTTAACCCATTCTAGCTCATAGAACTTGTGTGCGTTAGAATACTCAAAAATAGGGTTGTCAGTGAAATGTGTGTATTCGTCTTTAAATGAATAATCAGGTTTCATCATTGAATCCGTAAGATTTGCTATGCTATTGTCCCCACCATTTTCCTTCTTATAGTACATGTAAGTGCAAATGTCTTCCATGTGTATGACTCCTAGCAGAGTCTTAGATAATGCTCCTTCAACATCATTTGCAACTTGATTAACTAGGGTTTCATGGCGATTCTGAAATGACACAACTACTAGGGTTCTATTTCAGTATTTAATCTATTCATAGACCAATAAATTCCTTAACCTGTAGTGTTTTGATGCTTAATGCTCAAGTTCTCTCTAAATGCTCAATCTTGAATGCAAAGTGAGGTTTAAAGATCTTTTACCAATTTATATAAAAGATTATTGCATTTAGTTCTTGTTGCCGTAAAGTGGTTTACAGAGAGAGTTTCAAACTTTATTCTAAATGAAGTAAAGGCAATGCATGCATGCATACAACCTTATTTCATGATTACATACATGAATCCATAGGTGCACACTTAAAGGTGAGTATACCAGCCACACAAGGGTTTAGAGCTAGAATAGCTCCCCCTAAGACCATGAGGGTCAACTATCCAGAAGTAGAAGGTGCGTCCAATGAGGATGCATCTACGACCTTGTTCTCTTCATTATCCTTCTTTACTTCAATCCATATTTTATCTAAATCAGCTTTAGCTTGCACAAACTTAACTTCTCCCAATTCTTCAAAAATAGACTTTTAGGATTTTCTTGTCTTTGTGTTCTTGACCTACAAAACTTTGAGATGTGTCCAGCTTTTCCACATTAGTGATAGGTGATAGGAGGTCTGATGTTATTCTTCATCATGCTAAATTTCTTAGCTGTGTGTCCATTGTAATTACATATTTGACATGTGATGTTCTACAAGTTTCTTTGAGGTTGATTTCTCTGATTGTATTGAGTTTGATTCCTTTGGTTCTATTGTGACTGATTCTTTTGACTTGTTCTGCAATGAATATCCCTGTGACCAAATTTGTTGCATGAATAACAATATCCATTGAAAGGTCTTATTTTTTTACAATCTCTTGCCGAGTGTCCATGTTTGTTACAAGCATAAAAAGTTCTTTTAACTTGCTTGATTTCATTTTTTGGTGATTCTGTTTGAGAATCTAAAAGATTCTCCTCTTTCTTTGCTTCTCTAGATACTTCTTGTGCTTTATTTATTTCTTGCATTGAATTGATTTCAATTTGAGCTATATTGTATCCCATACCAGTGGTTATCACCTTTTAACTTTTGTTCATATAGTTGTGATTGAATTAGATCAGAACTTGTGTGTAGTTTATCAATCTTGTCTTTTGCTTCTGTTAGTTCAGATTCTATCTTTTTCTTGATGTTTTCTATTTCAAAGATTTTCAAGTTTTCTTGCTTAAGTTCATCATCTAATTGTTTTCTCTCTTTGGTATTTTCTTCAATGGCTATTAGGCTATCTGTAAGTTTTTCATTCAGATCTTCAATTTTATCTTTCAAAGACATGTTTTCTTCATTCAACTTCATGACCATTTCTCCCAAATTATTGGTAGAGCAATCTTTCAGATCTTTCCTTAATTTCTTGATAAGCATTTGAGAGAAATCAACTTTTAGTTTAAGTTCCTCATTTTCTTTTTCAGATCTGTCAAGATCTTCAAGGGTTGCTTCAAGATTATTTTTCAGATGTTTCACTTCTGCTAAATCCATGATCTCCTCAAGTGGTTAAAATTCCTTTCAGAGGACCAAAGCTCTGATACCAATTGTTAGAAACACTGAGAGGGGGGGGTGAATCAGTGTTTGTCTATTTATTATATTTCAACAAATTTAAACATAAACCAAATATATATCAACTGAAGCTTAATACAAGAACATATAACACATGATATGATTAGGTGGAAACCTAGATTGGAGGAAAACCCCAGTGGGAATTTGTACCCACAAATATTGCACTAGTATAATGAACCTTTTAAAGTTCCTTTGCCCTATTAGGAGCAGTCTTTATAATGCAAGTACAATGACCTGGTTAAGGGTCTAACCCTGGTAGGAGTCTTTTACAAATAACCTTGTTAGGGGTGAGGACTTACTGTCCAAGAATCTTGTTGCGCAATAGGATGAAGGCTACAACCTCCTTGATAATATATATACACTATATCCAAAAGTGAACTATTGTATGTGACACACTTGTCTAATCAGTTCTGGATATGCGCTGATGCCCTTATACTCTTCAAGAGATTTATCTCATTCTAACATCTTATATTATTCTTTTATATTTCTCTTCTGCATATTTCTTCGACATTGACTAATACAACTTTGCATGTCATATATATATGTTCATGCTTGAATAGATGTGACTATAAACAAGACCTTAGTCGGCCTAAAAACAACATTTACAATGCTTCCAAACAAATTGGCTCAAGCGTGTTTACAATAATGTTTAATATATAATTACAAACTTATTACAATAGGTGCTTAGCCTTTACAAAACAAAATATTACACGCTAATAAAAAAACTGAAGTCAACTTCATACTCTATTTTCTGAATTGCTAGTGTACTTGATCTTTTTGTAACTTATCCATACTGACATTCCGTACCATGCATGTATAGGGTAAGCATAAAAACATATCATAGATCTCATGTGTGAACGCGCATGTCTTGATTCATTATATCACATGTGTGTTGGTGCTCTGATCGACTGCATATCTCTGTTCTGTTATGTCATCTATACTTAGCCATTAAGTTCACTTGACAAAAATTCAGATGAATTTTTTTCCATAATGACAAAAAGAATAAGTCACATTCTCCCTAAAAATCAACTTTCCAACATGAAGATCTTCAAAAAAAAGTAAAATTAGAAGGAAAAGGTATATGGGAATGCATAAGGCAAAAATCTTAATCAATCCACTCTACTAGGTGATGCACCAAAAATGGTGTAACCAGAATGAAGCTTTAATCACAATGGAGTCCTTGAAAATAAGAAAAGTTTCAAGAATATGAAACATATTTTATGTCTAAACAACTTGCATAATAGTGCTTCATGAGGAGGTTTCTTATCTTTTTATTATTCATAGGTTAGTAGGATGAAAACTCTTCACACTTAACCAACTTATGGAGGAACATTTTAGAAAACACAGCTCATAACCTATGCAAGTTTTAATTCTACTCACTTAATGATGCATAACAGAGACATAAAATTGCATGATTCAAAAGAAAAATACATTACAAGTGAATACCAGATACAATAATGTATACCATTAAGTGAATTCAAAGGTGGTTTGCAAAAACTCTAATTTTTTTATTCAATAGTCCAAAGGAAATAGCTATAAATACTAGTTACAATGGCTGCCATGAATTCTAAAAAAACCAGAGGATCAAAAAGCAATTACCCCTGCTATCCTTCCAAACTGTAGGAACATTTTACTCTAAAACTAAAATTTTCTTTAAAGGAAAACTAAGCACTGATTCCATAGTTTACAATAGATTAACTCCACATTAACTCTTTGAGCAATTAGACCGATTAAGATAAATTTTAGAAAGGGAGGAGAAAATAAGTGTGTTACAATTCTTTCTATAAAACATTGAAAACTTGTGATTTCCACCTCACTTATCTTGATGTTGACTAAGTGATCTATTCTTTGAACTAGATTCAAGTTGTTCTTTTAAGGTTTGGAACTTAGTGTCTGACCTAGCATGCAAAAAGACAGGGTTTGTTTTTAAATGGAACTAGGGTTGAAACCTTCATTAACCCTTTATATAAAAAAGGGTTCTGTCACCTATTTTAAAAAATTATATATGTTTGATCAACCACCTTTTCCATCATTTTAACTAAAGTTCAATGAACTTTGAATAGTAGTCGACCACCTTTTTCATGACATAGGTAGTATTTTCCTCTAAGTTAGGTAAATTTCATGCCTTTATCTTGTACCTCGACCCCACCTTAGGACTATGTGGCTTCCTCTAATTTATCTAGTGGTCCTCTTTATCTTTCTTACAACTTCCTTGACTCTTACCTCAAATGAGACACGCGTCACTATCCTGTAATTTCAAGGGTCTTAACTATCTTGCACCTTTCTTTGTGGGATCACAGGTGCCATTTGATTTGTTTGTCATTTATTCTATCTCTTTAAGCATTTAAAAACTTCTTGGAAACCACATTTCATTGCCCCATTGGTTGATCGAATCCCCAGGCCTATCTTTCTATGTGGCACCTTGTCGTTATCCTGTGGTCTCTCTCTCCTTAGTTTTTAGATCATGGGATCATGACCTTATGAAACCTATCTAGCCAACCCCACTCTTCTAGCATGGACTTCCTTGGACATGTGGAGATTTCTCTTTATACCATGATCCTTGTCATCCTTGTTGGTGTCTGATCAAAAAATATGAAATTCTACCACCTATTTTGCTGGCCCACTTTACCTCTGCGATATCTCAAACACATTGCGGTCTCCCTTTATCCTTCTATTCTACTCTCTCTTCTTCTATCCAATCATGGGATTATGACCTTTCACCATGTGGCCATCTGGGCCCGCTACTCTTTCTTTTCTTCTATGCCACACATCATTCTATCAATATCCCACAATCCACATGAGCTTTGTTGGTGTCATATCACAGGATCATGACCTTGTGACGTGTTTCCTCTCTGCACCCACTACTCCTCTAGACTGCATGTAAATATGGCAGCACCTTGCAATCCCATTAACCTCATCTCTCCTTGGTGTATTAGATAGTAGGACCATGAAGCTCTACCATATGTCACCCTTTTATGACGCGACCAACTACATGACACTTCTCGTAGCACTTGGTTGACTTTCCCCATATCTCCATGTGGCATCACCTCATGATCCTCATGTCCTTGTCATATTTCCTTCTATCATACTATGCGATCATGACGCGCTGTCACTTGTCCTCTTATATTTTTCAAGGGCCTAAAAAATGTCCTCCTTAACCACCAATTTTCTTCCACCATGTGACTACCTTGCGCCTAGCTTCCTACGAAATGGTAGTTTTCATTAAGATACCTTTAGTTCATGCGTTGGGATATAAAAAAATTACAACTTTCTTACACTATGAATGTGGGATAAGTCATTATGGACTCATCTCTTCTCTGTGTGCCTCAATGCACACTTCAAATATTTCTATTATGTTTTTTCCTACACAACATCTTTGCCTGTTTCTGAAGACATCATGAAAACCTTCTCTAGGAATCTATTGCATTCTCCCTCAGTATGCTAGGATCAAAATCTTGTAGGAGCCCATTAAATCCACAAGCTCCAACCTATATTTAACTAATTTTCTCCATAGTTAGGAATTTGGGTAACAGTTCCCTTGGATTATGTGATCTCCTAAGAGGAGATGGTTAGATCATGATATTATGCTTATGTTCTTATTTTTTTGTGTGATATTTGGCATTGGTCTTATTTAGTTCTCTTTATATTTAGTACATTATTATTTTCTTTACTACCTAATGATGGTACTATGTTGCATTTGGAGTTTGTAATTGATTGATTAGTTATAAGTATTGTAGCATCCTAAATTATAAGCACTTACATTTTTTTGTCTTTAACTAGGCCCTATTTTAGTGTCCAAAGCTTCGATTCCCATTATTTCTAATCATACCTTGTTTTTCACCACATTTTTGGAATTATTATTTCAAAATTTATTCTTGACCTATGTTTCAGCTATTTTTGCCACATAACAAGTTACCTAAAGTGTAGAGGGTGACTCAGATTGCACGCTACCTTTGGATTCAAACCTTGTTATTCCTAAGATCATATTACTAAGAGGGGGGGTGAATTAGTAATCTACCAAATAATCTGAATTTTTAACCTCTTAAACTTAAACCAACATTTACAAAAGTATCCTTAATTTCAACGAATAAAAATCATAAACATGCAAGTCCATCCCCAAAGTTGACACACAAATTTATCTCATGGAAAGCCAAATAGGGAGAAAACCATGGTGGGTATTAGTACCCACTAAATGATGCTCTTTTTTGATGTAAACTCTATGACGAGCTTAACCCTGCTAGGAGTTTAAAACAACACTATTAGGTGCTACCTGATTAAGTGATTTTCCTTAGGTCTATTAGGACCTTTACCCTATTATGATTAGCTTTGTTAGAGGACTTTGAAAAATTGAGAAATTGTCACCTTGGTGGAGGATTTACAACAAAGATTTGTAAAGAGCTAACCGGTTAAGGGATTTAACCTACTACAACTATTATGGAACAACAAAAATAATGATATGTAGAACAACAATGCCTCTTCTTGATCAGATCCACCCAAGCACACAATCTCTTCTAAACATATTTCACTCTTCCTTATCTTTATCGCAACTCACACTTTTCACCATAGTTTTCCAACACACGATCAAAACTTTTAACTTTGAACTTCATCAATTATATACTAAAATTTTAAGTTCACCACCTTTATCAAGCCCTAAATTAGAATTTCAAAACATCCCACTTAGATCCAATGCACCAAAAAACAAAATTCAATGTACAAAAAACATTTCCAAGACCGCGTCGGCCAGTACAATGATTACATAAAATATTGTGTCAAGGAGTCAAACACATTTTGACCAAACAGAAGCTTCCTCTAGAATTTTCTCCACATTCTAGGATAAAAAATGTAATGCAAAATCATCACCTCCAATCATGAAGACATGTTACTAGACTAACTCAATTGATTCCATCACAACCTCAAAACTGATCACCGATTAATGATTTATTAATTATCGCTCAAGAGCACAAACAATTTAACCTATTAACAACTCTCTCTGTTCACTGGTCACCTATCCTTCATACCGATCACTCAAATTAGTTTTGGTCACTATTGACCAACATATCATGTGATCTTACCACAAGATACAATGAGTAATTGATAATACATTCAAATTATTGATTACCTATCATTAACTATTTTAGAAGTTTCATTGTTATACTTCGATCGATCACAAATTTCACATTAGATATTTTCAATAGTAGCCTTCATGCATTAGAAATCTGGTGATAGGCCTAATTCCCCCATAAAGATAGGAACCATTGAATCTTAATGTAACCCTTCATTCATCACAACTATGCTTGGCAACACACTAACAACACAAAGCTAGTAGTTAACATCAATGACAACATAATATTTGAATCAAGACATCTCAACAACTCACTTACCATAATTGCATTAGATATGCCACTTATATACCCCTTTGGAATTGATTTTAGCAATATATTTCTCTCACAAACATGTTACTTTATGAAAAAATATGTTTCTACTTCTATCTTTCACTTGTTCTGTAATTACTCCCTCTTTCACTGAATTTCACCCCCTTTTTCATACACACATTCTCCCCTTTAACAACAATGCAAAAGGCATAAATAACACATGAATACATAGACTACTCCCCATAAGGAGTATCCCCACAACATCAATCCAAACATTAGCATATTAAATGAATACACTTGGATTGATGCAACTGAATCTTCTTTAAATTCAACTCACATAGGGGAATGACCCTTAACCTAACTCTTAGATAATCAAATGTATCCTCAGTTAAACATTTAGTGAAAATATCATAAAGCTTCTTCTTAGTTGGTACATACCCCAACCTCACTTCCTTCTATTGTACGTGTTCTCAAAGAAAATGATATGTGATAGCTATATGTTTAGTCTAAGAGTGCATCGCCAGATTCTTTGAAATATTAATGGCACTTTGTCACAATAGATAACTGCCAAAATTACCTTCTCATGAATTCCTTCAAAAATATTCTTGATACATACTACCTATGTAAAATTAATTTCAATAGAATCATACTTAGCTTTAGTTTTTGATTGAGATATACAACTATGCCTCTTGCTTGTCCAAGATACAAGCCTATCTCAGAGAAAGGATGCACCACCACTTGTGCTCTTTCGATCATCAATATTACCTATCCAATCAACATCAGAAACCATATTCAAAGAGAAATCACCTTTATGTCCATACCAAAGACCATTTTCTTCATTCCCCTTAAGATATCTAAAGATTCTCTTTACTGCAACCAAATGAGATTCCTTAGGATTAGAAGAAAATATGGCCACTAATCAAATTTCCTGTTCGATGTCTGGTTTGTTGGGCACTACATATTGTATCTTACCACTCATGGACCTTTAGAGTTTCTCATCCACCTCTTTAGAGTCATCTTCCTTTGATAGTTTGCAACCGCTTACCATAGGGGTAGAAACTATTTTTGAGTCTTCTAATCTGTAATTCTTAAGTATTTCCCTTACATATTTTGATTGACTTATTTAGATACCATCTTTCATCTATTTAACCTGCAACCTAGTGAATAATTTAATCTCACTGATCATAAACATCTCAATTGTTTTCCTCATCTCATCTGCAAATGATTTGCACATCTCTTCATTGCCACCAAAAATGATATCATCTATGAATATCTCTTTGATCTACACCATGTCATCTTTCTCTATATTTAAATACACATTCGTGTTATTACTTGTCCAAGAGGAAACCAATCTGAATCATATATGAAAGAAATAATTCATACCTTTCCCAAGCTATTTATTTCAACCCATAAAAAGATTTATGTAATTTTCACACCATGTTTTGACCTTTTGATTAGGAAATCCTTCAATTTGTTCAATATATACCTCTTCTTCCAAAACACCATTAAGAAAAGTTGACTTAACATCCATTTGATAAACTTTGAATCTTTATAAGAATCACATGCGATCAATATCCTTACACCTTTAAGTTTGGCCACACGTGCAAATGTTTTACCATAGTTTAGGCCTTCCTCTTGTGCATATCCTTTCCACACCAATATTGCCTTATTTCTTACCACTTCACCTATCTCATTCATCTTGTTTCTAAAAATCAACTTAGTACCTATCACATTCTTGTCCACTAGTCTAGTCACTAATGTCAAGGTTTTTCTCTTCTCAATCTACTCTAATTCTTCATCCATATCTTTCAACCAATCTTCATCTTTCAATGCATATTTCATTGTTTAAGGCTCAAATTTAGATAGAAAAAGTACCTTCTCTAACTTTTCTTCTTGTTAATACTCCTACATTTCTATCACCAATAATTTGATTAGGGGATTGATTCAACTTTACATACTTAGACAATATTGGTTCGGTTCTAAGAATTTCTTCAAATGCTTGTTTCAATTCCTGTTCATTAACCTATCTCTCCATGTGTTCTAGTGTAGTGTCCCGCTCCACCAATTCTACATATACAAACCCATGACAGTCTTCGAGTTCCTTCTTGTTGAATTCATCATTTTTCTAAGAAAATTCATCTATTATTACACTAACACTTTCCACTATCTTATTTGTTCTCTTATTCAAGAACTTTTAGGATTTTCTCTTTGATGAATATCCTAAGAATATCCCCTCATCTCTTCTTGGGTCAAACTTACCTATATTTTCATCTCTCTCTATATAGCATCTACTGCATAACATCTACTACCAAATTTATTGAAATAACTTACACGTGGTGATCAACCATTCCATAGCTCATAGGGAGTATTGTTTGTACCTTTCTTCAATTCAACTATTTTTAATATGTAATATTTATTTATCACCATTTCTCTCCAAAATATAAAGTAAAACTCTTTGGAATCATTAATGTCCCAAGAAAATCAATGCTAGACTTGTTTCTTCTTTCAACAATACCATTATTTTGAGGTGTTCTAGGAGCTGACATCTATATTTGAAATCCCTGTTCTTCACAATATGTAGTAAATTCATGTGAAGTAAACTCACCTCCTCTGTCAGATATAAGGCATTTCAGGTTCTTACCAGTCTCCTTCTCCACTATGTATTTGTAGATCTTAAACAGGTGAAAAGCTTTAGATTTGTCTCTTAAAAATATAACCCACATCATTCTGGAATAATAATCAACAAGCAACATGAAATATAAATCACTATAGTAACTCTGAGTTCTCATTAGATCACATAGATTGGTATGAACCAAATCTAAAATATTTTTAGAAGAATAATTTTTACTAATGAAACTAGAGCTAGTTAACTTTCCAAGTTGACATTCTTTACACATTACATTACCTAGCTTCACTAGTTTGGGAAAATCTCTCACTATCTTCATTTTACTTACTTTTATCAAGTTATCATAATTATCATGAAAAACCCTCTTATGCCACAACCAGTAATCTTCTACCTTAGTAATCAGACAACTCTTAATAGTAGATTTCAAATGAAACAAGTTACCTTTAGTTTGTTCGCTAGTAGCAATCAATTCTCCCGATTTCCCAATAATCTTGCATATACCTCCATTGAACTCCAATATATATCCTTTTTTATTTAAGTGAGAAACAATTAGAAAGTTGTATTTCAGACCATAAACCCTATAAACATGATAAAAAAATTTCTATCATTCAAAGCACTAAGAGCCTTACCTATTACTAAACATGGATCATCATTCCGAAATATTACCGATCCTCCATCCCATTATTCCATCTTGATGAATTTTCTTCTATCACTCGTCATATGGTGAGTGCACCCACTACCAATAAACTAGTTACTATTGTGATTAATTTTAGAAACCAAATCTTTCTCACCTTCTTCTGAGGGTTCTTCCTTGACTACAACAAACACAATTTATTCTAAATCTCTTCCATCATATTATTCATCGATAACACCTTCCTTAGTTAGGTAGCATAATTTCTTATTGTTATCCTTCAATCTTATTTTCTTCACCTTCATGTAATTGTTAGGGGATCTAGAGGAAATATGTACAATTTTATTTCATGTAAAGTAATTCAAAGGCAACTTACCCTTATATTTACATTTCTCTCTAGGAAGCCTTCTAGAAAATAAAGATTCTGGAATTCCTCTTGTTCTCTTTATTCAAACAAGATAGATTCATAATCATTGGAGTAGCATGCTGAAGATTTTTTATATATCTCCTTTCCTTTCCTAGATGGTGCAAGAGTCAATGATTACTTGAAATAAGCTTCAACTTTTGGCATATTATTATAATAATTTCTTAACTCAAATGCAGTTAATTTCTATATTAATGCACCAAGAGTAACACTAAAAGTTCATAGAGACCTGAGATCTTGAATAGATAAACCCCTAATAGCATACTGAGGAAATAGAGTTCTCAACTTTTTTATTATTATATCATCCTTAGGAAGAATACCAGCATCACATTGTTCAGAAGAAAAAACTTCTTTGAGTCTCTGACCATATTGTTCAATGTTCACATTTTCTTGCATCCACATGTCATGATACTTTCCTCTTAAACTATCAACCTTTTCCTTCTGAACATGTAGATATCTAGAATAGAAAGTCTTCAACTTCTCCCACATATCATTAGTAGTATCTAAGTCTTTGATATGAATAAAATCTGCATTTGAAAGAGTACTAGCAATAGATTCCCTAGTAACTGGAATGTTCTTTCCTTACCTTCAACTCATCTGTGGTCAGGGTTCCTCAAGGTTCAATATACTTATTAACCAAATGATTCAAATAATGATCATCCATAGCTTTAAGATAGATTTTCCTCCGACTATACGAAACAAAGTAGTTCTCTCTCATGAATTTAGGACCTTCCTTTCTCATCATCTTCTAATATTTACCTCATGGTCTAAAGCCTCACCACAATAGAGGACCAAAGCTTTGATACCAATTTTTATTCCTATGATCATATTATTGAGAGGGGGAGGGGGGGGAGGGGTGAATTAGTTATCCCCCAAATAATCCAACTTTTTAACCTCTTAAACTGAAACCAACATTCACAAAAGTATCATTATCAATAAATCAAAATCATAAACATGCAATTCCATCCACAAATTTGACACACAAATTTATTTCATGGAAACCCAAATAGGGATAAAACCATGGTAGGAATTAGTACCCACTAAATGATGCACTCTTCTAAAGTATGCCCTGTGAAGAGCTTAACCCTGTTAGGAGTTTACAATGGAACTGTTAGGTGCTACAAAGTTAAGGAATTTTGTTAGGCCTATTAAGACCTTTACCCTGTTTAGAGGAATTTGAACACTTGCCTGTGTTAGAATTCAAATAATTTAATCATCAAGATCCATTGTATGAAAATAACTTGTTACAAAGTAAAGAATGGAGACACAACTCATAATGGTAAAAAAGGTGAAATATTCATTCAGAGAGGGAATTGAGGGAATAACAAAAGAATTAATAATTACAAAGAGATAAATGCTTATAAAGGAGATCAAGCACTAGAAGGTGGAGAAACCTAGGTTGCATGATAATAATTAATAATAAAATAAATTATTATATGCCTAAAAATTTAGCTTAAGTGAACAAGAGATAAAAAGTGACCTAATAATTAAATCAATTATGATTTAATTATTAAGTGAAAATACATTTTTACTCGAACACCCTCCTTAAGATAAACTTAGGGAGAAGCTAAAAACCTAGAAACAACTACTGAGAGTAGGAAATGGGTCCCAACAATATGGCCTAATCAAGTACCCATGTACAAAAATATCTGTGAAGAGGAGAAAAGGGGAAAACACAGTTGGAAAAACCCCTCTCCAAAAAGTGATGAATCCTACTGAAGGAATGAAGAAGCCTCTAAACTAGAGAATGTCCCATAAGATAGGAAAAAATATCAGGTAGAGAAAACTATAATCTACATTAGTTACCTCAAATGACACTACTCAAATTAGAATGGAAAACAAAGGAAAACATCATAACTAAAAGATACAGATGGAAAAAATGCCAAAGTCTGAAGAGATGATCAAAATAAGAACATGTACAACACCATTGAAGCATGAAGCTGAAAAAACTATCCAAGAATAACTGCTAGAACCTCTACTGTAATAGAATCTGATTAGGTAGTGAAGAGTGTAATCAGCATGAGTGCCCTCAAATGACACTACTCAAAGATATAGATGGAAAAAACCACCAAATTCTAAAGAGCTGATCAAAATATAGAAGGATGTCTCCAAAATAGGAATAAAAGAGTGTCTATATGGTAAATGATCCATCTCACTAAAATGCATAGGTACCCAGCCACTGCATCCCCCTAGTACATAGGAAAAAATACTAAATACATAGCTCACTCCATTGAACCAAGGAAGAATTAAGAGCAAAGAATGGAGACACAACTCATAATTATCTGCAAGATGAAATATTCATTCAGATAGAGAATTGATGAAATTACAAAAGAATTAATAATTACAAAGAGCTCAATCCTTATAAAGTAGATTGAAAACCAGAAGTTGGAGAAACCTAGGTTGCATGATAATAATTAATAATAGAATTAATTATTATATACCTAAACTTTAGCTTAAGTGAACTAGAGATAAAAAGTGACTTAATAATTAATCAATAATGATTAAATTAATAAATAAAAATACCACTTTACTCTAATAGACAAAGTGTCACCTTGTTAGAGTATTTACAACAAAGATATGTTAAGATCTACATGGTTAAGGGATTTAACCTGCTGTAACTGTTAGGGAACAACATAAAGATGGATCTTTAGAACAACACTACCTCTACTTGATCAGATCCACTAAAGCACACAATATCTTCTAAACACACTTAATTATTCCTTGGATTCATCACAACTCTCGCTCTTCACTGCACTTGTCCAACACATGATCAACACTCTTACAGTTCAACTTCATCCATTATATACTAAAATTTTAAGTCCATTTCCTTAATCAAGCCTTAAATTATAATTTAAAAATATCCCACTTAGATCCAAGGTTCCATAAACAAAATAAATCCACAAAACACATTTCCAAGACCGGTTCGACCAATAAAATGGTTTACATAAAATATTGCGTCAACTAGTCAAACACATTTTGACCAAACACAAGCTTCCTCTAAAATCTTCTCCACATGATAGAATCAAACAATGTGATGTTAGATCATCACTTCCAATAATAAAGACATGTCACTAGATCATGACTAACTCAAGTGATTCTTCCATAACCTCAACATTGATTATCAATTAAATTTGTATAGACTATCGCTCAAGACCACAGACATGGTAACATGTTAACAACTCTATCTCTGCTCACCAGTCACCTATCCTTTAGACAGGTCACTCAAATAAGTTGTGATCGCATCTATAGCATCTAAACACTATTTATCACCATATTCTTTGATCGCACCACAAGATACAAAATAATATTTTACAATACATTCAAATCATCTATCACTTGTCATTAACCATTCTAGATATTGCAATGTTATAGTTCAATCGATCACAAATTTCATATAAGATCACTTCACTAGTTGTGATCATGTATTAGACATCTAGAGACACACCTAAGCCTCCCATAAAGATAGAAACCACTGAAACTCAATGCAACCCTTCATTCATCACAAATATGCTTGGCACCATACTAAGAGAAAAAATCAATAGTTGACATCAATGAAAACATAATATCTGAATCATGACATCTCCACAACTCACTTACCATCATTTCATCTAGTATGCCAACAAACCTTACATTAAATGTGGGTTCTACATTTAACTCACAAGATAGTTTTTTATTTTAGGTGGCATTTTAGTTATATGTGGGCATCCTTAAAAATTGTAGCCCATAATTTGCTAGGTGAGATACAAAAAGGCTACCGCCCTCATGTTTGGATCAATCCATTAATCTCAAATTATACACATTACATTACAATTTAATTTAAGCACTAAAGAATTCAAAGAGAAGTTGATTTCATTCAATCATTCAAGCATGGAAGATATGAATTAATGTCTATATTCTACCTGATGAACTATAACTGATTGAGTGTTTGAAGATGTTAAGTTGATGATCACCAAGCTGCAAAATGTTAATGTAAGCCATTAAATCACTTAATGTATTGTATTTTCATTGATGTAAAATTGATAAAATCTTACTGGTTATATACATAGTGTCAAGGACTTCAGAGAACCATAGAGATAAAGCTTATGCTATTAGTAATGCATAAAATTTTAGTATGCACTAAGTGACAACAAATATTGATGCAAAGTGCACCCCGACGGAAAGAGAAACGTAAGAGGAAAGTTAGAGTGATACCCGAGCATGAAACTTGAACAAGCATTATCGATGAGCAGAACCAAAGTAACCTGAGAAGAATCATAGTGTTACCTGGTGGACAAACAATCTTGATCGACAGTGATACCCGAGGAGAAATGAAGTGTTGACTGAAGCTAAGGAAGAGTTAAACACCGAAAAGAACTGAAGTTCAGAAATGACAAAAGACTTAGTTGGAAAGAGATAAAGAAGGATTTAACTAGTTGTTAATATTGTTTTCATCGAAAAGTTAAAGGAAGATATAAAGAGAGATTTACAGTTGTTTTATTCTAGTTGTCTAAGAGAAATCTATGGGAAAAAACTGATGTAAACCTTTAAAGCAAGAAAGGCAAGATTTCTAGATCACATCAAGAACAAGATAGACTGAGTCCTAGAAACGGTGAATTAATTTCTATAAAGATACAATATAATTCATTATGACTTAGGGGAGTGAATAGAGAAGAAGATGATGGAGAGATATTGGCAAAAGACTTCACACAATCCTAATCAATCAAACTAAGGAAAGAGCTAAATATTTTTATGGACACTATGCAACAGAGAAGCACAACATCACCGAGCAGAAAGAAGTGGAGAAAAGATATTGAATGAAGACATTGATCTAAAAGGTATTATGAGCTTACAATAGATCTAAACATGTGCAAGGTATAGTTGTTTATATGAACAGATCATATATTGTTTCAATTTAACCATTGGATCAGAAAGTCTCTTAACTGAGCCAGACTTAACAATCCTTTATATATTCAAGGTACATCCTAAAGGAGTATCAAAAGGTTTGGTCATGAAGATAGCATAGAGATTTTAGATATCAAGTGACACACTACGTAGGGTTTTTTCATAAAGATAGCATAGAGATGCCAGATATCAAGTGACAAACTATTCTATTTAAAGATCCTCTAACAAGGTCACACCTATAAGTGTCTTTTTAGCCTTTAACAGGGTTGTCTCTTCACAGAGCTCACTTCAGAAGAGTGAAAATTTTGGGTTACCAGTCCAAAGTCATTTTTCACTTAATAGGTTTTCCACGTTAAAAATCCATGTGTCAATGTGTTTATGAAGCATTACTTTAGTGTTTTGCATTACACATAACTAATCTAGATTGATCAGTATACAATAAGTCATTTACTGTATTTTGGAAAATGAAAGAGTGCTAATCAGTAAAGATAAAGAATAAGGTTTAACAGTGAACTTCGAGCAGTAGTAATTTGATAAGAAAATTTCAAGGCATTCATCTTGTACGAATAAAGATAACTAGAGGCTTACAATTATGGTAATATGTTTTGGGGTTAATTTATTGGAATATTTTTGAGGCTACTGATTCACCTACCCTCTCAGTTATTCTAACAATTGTTATCAGAGCTTGTGTTCTTAGAAGGAAGGTTTCAAGACCTAAGCAAAATATCATAAAATGAGAAAACGGGATGTGCCCAAGTTGAACAAGGACAACTTTGCATCATGGAAAAGCAGGTTAAGACTCCACTTATTAGGTATTGGAAATAATGTTACTCAATACTTGGATATTGAATATGTTTTCCCTACATGATCTCACAAAATTGAGAAATTAAGAGAAAAGCATGAGCATAACTCTATGATGATAGAACTTGCTTCCTCACTCTATGATGCTGAATTTGAAGATGTCCAAACCTGCACCTCTGTACAGCAAATGTGGTACAAATTGAAGCTGGTACATGGGGGAGATTCTAATGTACTAAGAGATAAGGAAGAAATCGTAAGAGGTAAATTTCATGACCTAAGAATGAAAGAAGAAGAAAATATCACTCAGTATAGCTGCAGAATAAAAGAGGTAGTCAATTCTATCCAAGGAGTTGGAGGTGTACTTGAAGAAGAGGCAGTGGTAAGTAAAATCCTATGAACCTTACTGGCTATATATGCTATTAGAGTATCTTCTATACAATAAATGAGAGCATTAGCAAAAAATAATGTCACTCTAGCTAGTTTAGTTTGTAGAATCATTTCATTTGAGATGAATAACTTTGATAACAATGTCTTACCATCTATTGAGTCTGCATTCAAATCTTCTATGAAAATAAGTAAGTCAAGTCATAAATATACTATGAGAAATTATAGTGAAAGTGATACTGATGATCAATATATTGATGAGATTGAAGCACTAATGGCTAGAAGAGTATAGAGAGGCAAAGATAGATACAAAGGTAAATTACCACTTGTATGTTTTAATTGTAAAGGGATTGGACATTTTTCTACTAGATATTCTAACAAAAGAAAAGATGACAAATGTAATGATAGATCAGATGAAAAGAAGTTTGATAGAAGTGACAATAGATATTACCGAGGTAACCAACAATATGAAACAAGAGATACCCAAGACTACAAGGACAAAAGGAAGAAATCTTGTTACTTCGCTGAGAACAAAGCTGTAGATAGTGACACTGAATCTGATGAAGACATTGAGATGGTATTTATGGCCATGAAGGATGATTCAAATGAAGAAGAAAGGTATGTTGAGACTACACTCATATTTGAGATTAGTACGAGTGATGTCTAGATTATAGATAGCAATTTCATTCACCACATAACTGGTGATAAACAAAAGTTTAAAACTTTTGAGTACTATAATAGTGGATCGGTAAGAATGGGTAATGACACACCTTGTCCAGTTGAAGTTAAATGAACTATAATGTTGAATAACCTGATCAAATGTTAAAATGCATACTGGGTAAAAGGACTTAATTATAATCTATTGAGTGTTTCACAGTTGAATAACATAGGTCAACGAGTAGCATTTGAGAAAAAATAGGCAAAAATCTTTAATGAATCAGAAAGGTTGATCAGAACTGGTGAATAGACAAAAGGTAACCTATTCTATCTTGATGATATAAACACCACTTGTTTAATGGCTAGAAACAAATACATATGGTTGTTTCATAAGAGATTATGTCATGTGAATTTTGACAACATGATTAAGATAAGCAATAAAAGGAAACTAAGAGGCTTAGCGAGCATGTCAAAGCCCGAGCATATCATGTGTAAGAATTATGAAAAAGGTAAGATGACAAAGTCTGGTTTGAAGAGAAAAACCCATACATATAATTCTATTCTAGAATTAGTCCATACTAATCTGTGTGGACCCATGAGAACATAGAGATACTATGGTGATAGATACTTCATTCTCTTTGTTGATGATTATTCTAGAATGATGACCGTTATCTTTCTAAAAGAAAAATGAGAAGCATTCAAGATGTTTAAATGGTGTAAAGCTATGGTAGAGAAACAAAGTGGTAAGGAATTGAAATTATTAAGATCAAATAGAGGAGGAGAATTTTTTCTAATGAATTCACTAACTTTTGCAACGAGCATGGAATTAAAAGATAGGCTTCTACACCAAGAACAACATAACAAAATGGGATTACTGAAAGCAGAAAAAGATCCATTTTTTATTGTGCAAGAACACTGATGATAGAGAAAAGAATCACTCAAAAATTATAGAGGGAAGCTATTAGTATTGTTATCTACATATTAAACAGAGTACAATTGAAGAAAGACACCAAAAAGAAACCCTATGAGAAATGGTATTGTTACACGCCCAATGTAAGTTACTTCAGAATATTTGGAGGTCAAAGTTATATTTTAAAAGATGATAGAAATAGAAATCTTGACTCCAAAAGTGAAGAATGTATCTTTCTAGGGTATTCCATGAAGAGCAAGGCTTATAAATGTCTTAACAAGTCCTCTAACAAGATCATTGAAAGTGCAAATATCAGAATAGAAGCATATGCAGAGAAAAATGATGAGGAAAGAAGAAAATAACTAGATGAATACAACATGTTTGTTTACACTGAAGAACCTGACACTTTGCCTAAGAAACAATGTATCTCTCCCGAGTAGTAGAACATTGCACCGAGCATCAGGCTGCAATTACCGAAAATCATGAAAATGCTCAAAATGATGTTCCGAGTGATGGAGATCAAAATGAAAATCAAGATGATGATCACAATGATGAACAAAGAATTGAACCAATACTTTCCAAGTATGTCATAAGACACCATCCATAGAACTAGATCATAAGAGACAAGAAGGCTAGAATGAGAACTAGAAGTAACTCACTAAACACTAGATGTTTAATTTGTGATTTTGAGCCTAAATCTATTAATACTACACTTGAAAATGAAGAATGGGTAAGTGCTATGAATGAAGAAATAGAACAGAATGAGAAGAATAGAACATGCACATTAGTACCAAATCCAGATGACAAGAATGTCATCAGTACCAAATGGATATTCAGGAACAAGATAAATGAGAATAGAGAAGTCACAAGGAAAAAAGAAAGGTTAGTATGCAAGGGGTATGCACAAGAAGAAGGTATTGACTATGGTAAGACCTTTGCACCTATTGCTAGACTAGAAGGATTAAGAATTTTACTTTCTTATGCTGCATTCAAAGGATTTAAGGTATACCAAATTGATGTCAAATTTGCATTCCTAAATGGAATACTAGAAGAAGAGGTATACATTGAACAACCAAAAATTTGTTGATCTAGATAGGATAAACATGCTATGTAGACTATACAAAGCCTTGTATGGATTGAGACAAGCACCTAGAAACTTTTATGAAAGAGTTCAATCCTATCTCATAAGCATAGGATTTGTAAGAACAAGTGAAAATAACAATATGTATTTAAAAGAAGACACTGATGATAATATTATGATTTCTGAAATATTTGTTGATGATATTATATTTGGGGGTAATGATATGTTATGTAAATCCTTTGCTAATGAAATGAGAAAAGAGTTTGAGATATCAATGTTTGGGAAGATCAAATTCATTCTTGGTCTACAGATTCTTCAACAAGATGCAGACGTATATATATCACACAATCCAAATACATCAAGGAAGTGCTAAATATATTCAAGATAGAAGATTCCAAACCAATTGGAACACCTATGGAAACCGGATGTAAGATGAGAAAAGAAGACAAATCAAATGAGGTAAATCAGACTTTGTATAGACCAATGATTGGCAAACTAATGTATATTGTTCATACTAGACCAGATATAGCACATGCAGTTGAAATAGTTGCAAGATTCTCTTCCAATTCCAAAGAATCACACATGACTGATGTCAAAAGAATTCTGAGATATCTAAAGAACACCGAGGGCTATGGCTTATGGTATAAAAGAGAAGGAAAATTTGAGCTTCAACTCTATACAAATGTTGATTGGGCTAGAAACTTAGATGATAGAAAGAGCACAACTTGAGGAGCATTCTTCATGGGTGACAGACTTGTCACATGGATAAGTAAGAAGCAAAGATGCATATCACAATCTACTATAGAAGAAGAATATGTGGCTGCTGCTACAAACTTCTGTAACATTGCATGGATCAAACAACTACTAGAAGGTATGAATATGAAAATTCTTGAACCAGTGATTAAGTGCAATAAATATTTCTAAGAATCATGCCATGCATGCTAACACTAAGCATATTGCAATCAAGTATTATTACTTAAGAGAAAAAATTTAAGAGAAAGAAGTGATACTATAATATATTCAATCGAAGGAACAATTAGCTAACATATTCACAAAGTTATTTCCTAAAGATATATTTGAGTATCTAAGAAAGAGACTATAGGTCTGACACTTGTCTATTGGTCAGTTGTGTGTTAAAAATGTGTCACACTTCTATGAATCATTATATCCAAGATCACTCAAGAATGAGGTCTCAAATGGTGACTCATAGGTCTCTATTCATAGAGTGCAAAGGTGTGTGATGGAGGCCCTCAGATTGACCTAGTTTGTGCCACTGAAAGTACACCATAAAATGAGAGATTCTATATGATAATGCATGATTTTATCTATATGATAATGAAATTAATATATATGATAACAATGCATGATTATTCTATGAATGGAAATACGAATGCAAAATTAATCTATGAAAGAAAATATGAGTTTAATCTAAAATGCGAATGCAAAATTAATCTAAATAAATTGCCATGGATACATGATAGAAGAAGACAAGAATAGAGAAGCTGCAATATCCAAGCTCAAGTGCTCGAATTCTCCTCCAAAATTGCTCTCCAATCTTGCAGCATAACAATAAAATAAAGAATGTGTGTGTTTTTTTTTATTATTATGCAAATGAGAAGGAGAGGCTTCCTTATAAAGAGCAATGGACGGTGGAGATTAAGAGGTTAAAAAATGAAAATAAAGCAATGGTGGAGATTAAATCTTGGTTGATCCATGTGCTTTAAATCTTCAAAAGGCAAGATCAAAGGGCTATGATTAAGAGGCAAAAAGCCCACCACTTAGGAAGATGTAGAGAAAAAA
>MU224442.1:645708-667519 GCA_018584345.1 Thuja plicata
ATAAGATAAGATTATTTAATTAAAAGAGGGATATTAATTAAATAAGATAAAATCATTTAATTAAAAAGGGATATTTTAATTAAATAAGATTATTTCATTTAAGAGATATTTTCTTTTATTTAAATAAAATTATTTCATTTAATAAAAAGAGATGTTTTCTTTTAATTAAATTATATTATTGAAAAAAATGATCAAACCTTAGGAAATATTGAAATAATTAAATTAATTACGATTTGATCAAGGAAATTGTTTTGAATTGAAAATGTTGCAAAACATTGATTCATGAATTTGATAAATTGATTCTGGTCATTTGATAAATTGAAGAATGGGGGTCCATAGTCTAGGCAACCATTTTATGGTGCATACATTTTCCCCTCTTTGACTAATGTGTGATCTTTATGGGAACACATGTAGTCAAAGAATGCATTTGAAGTGTGAGATCGATTTGGGATCACAAAATAACACAGACATCAACACCATTGTTAATAAGTAATTGACATCAGGAAAAAAAATAAGCTGATTGAAAAAGACAAGGTCAACACCATTGTAAATAAGTAACTAACATGTCCGAGATAAGAATCTCAAGCAAGGTTGCCCCAAGAAGAGCGAATAATAGGATTGATAAAGCTGAATCAAGGATTGAAGTTTTATAGGTACTGTAACCACCTAAATTTGGTTTGTTCCAACTATGGACCCTATTTTCCCTATGTGTGATCATACCCTCGATTATGTCCAAATGACTCTATTACTACTTGGCATAATTCTTCAAATCAATTTAATGTCCTAGGTGATTTTTATCACTAATTTATATTAACTATTATAACCATATGATACAAATCAATTCAAACCATTTAAATCAAACCAAATTCAAACATGGCTATAGTATTTAATTATAAAGGAATTAAATAAACCCCTAAATCAATTACCCACTTGCAAAATAACCCATTCCCCTAGCCTATTTAATTTAATTAAAATGGATATAGTCCCCTAATTACTAAAAAGCAATTAAATTGTTTAAATAATTAAATTCCTATTTTTGAATGATTTAAATAAGTTTAATTCATTTAATTAATATTCTCCTAAACCCCAACCTAACCTATCTCAACCACTTCTACACTGGATTCTAACCCTTCTCAACCCATTCACCCTTGCTAACCTAATCTTAATCCTAATTCTAACCCTAACCCACTTCCTAATGTTGTCACATTCCATTAAGGAATGCTTAGCAACTCAACCCACTTGAGAAAGTCAAGGAATCTCAAGATTCCTTCCTCAAGTCCACCTTCTCAAGTCACCCTCTTACACCCTCCCCTTGCTTTTTTAAGGCTTTCATTAAGGCCTCATTAATGAAGATGCCTTAAGCCTATGTCTCCTCTATACCTCCTTAATGCTCAGGGCATTAATGGCTTTTACACCACCATTAATAAGTCCCTCAACTCATTAATGAGCCTTGTCTCCCCTCTCTCTCTCTCATTCTTCTATAAATATAAGCCATTTTTTAGAGCAATTAAGCCTTCATCTCATATTGTAAATGCATTGTTACACTGTTAGATTAGAGAACTCATATTTCACTTCATAATTCATGCTTTTGCATTGTTATTATCCTCATTCTTAGAGCTAGAATGCATGTTTTCTCATCATTTAGCTTGTTTTAAACTAAAATCCTTCATGCTAAGTTATATATGTCACTAATTGTAGCATAATCTGAGGGCTATTATGTTACTAATTACACTCTTCTTAGTTAGAAGGCAATAGGTCAATATTAGTTGGTTTTACATGCTTATCTAACCTTTTTAAGCTAATGAAATGATCTATTGAGGTGTTGTGTCTTTCTTATCAGGTACAAAATATACACACACATTTCTGGCACCCACCGTTAGGCAATATTTCCAACTTGGCCTCATTTTATATCACTTTTTTACTAATTTGCATACCCAAAAATCTGTTACAGGATCATTTTTGACCTTTTAGGATCACATCCAGGATACGTCCTTGCACTACGAAAAATGAGGCTTGCATCCGGGATTTCTTGGTTCATTTTCAGTTTAGGCTCGCATCTAGTAAGAATGGGTTCACATCTGGTAAAGAGGCTCACATACAGTATGTTGCATCATATTCAATAAAATTTTAGGCTCGCATCTGGTTAGAAAGTTTGTGCATTATGTTTGTGTAATCCTAACATTTTGACAAGTTGTGTTTTTGGTGTCTTGCAGCCTAACAAGTGTTTACAGGGTGTTCTTGAAGGTTTTTGTGGGAGTTAACATCAACAGATACTAACTTGGTTTTTCAAGTTACCCAACCCCCCCATCTTGACTTCTATTTACTTGCTTTCCAAATTAAGATACATATTCCAGTCTATCACTAAACTGACTAGAGGATTATGCTCTTTTCCTTTTAAGGAAAATCATAAACTCATACATCATTTTATGGATTGAACAGAATTTGGAGTTAGATGAACAAGCAAACACATCATCTAAATTCAATTTGGAAACCGTAAATGAACAACACAAAGCACTAAATATTGCAGTTCAAAGAACAAGTTTAGTCATATAATTTCTTTTGGAATCAGAAATTAAACAAGCAAGTCATTAAATATTGTGGTTAATTGAACAAGGAAACTTTCCTTTTCAAGCATCATGTTTTCTTAAATAGGAAAAAACTAAATCGAGCTCAAAATAGCTTGAAGTAATGAACTTTGTTTTACGTGTTTTGGGAGAAAATGGTTTAGATTACAAGAGTATGCTCTTCTTCTTCAGAAGAATCAGAAATCCAGACATCCAAAGGTTTCCAATCCTAGTTACATATATTTAAATAGTAGAGGGCCTGCCAGTTGAGGAAAGAATCTCCTGAGAATTACCCAAGTGAGGATAGGTTTTATGTCAACCCTTCCAACTCATTATAAATAGTTGTTTCATCGTAGGCCAAAGCCTCAAAAGATGGAACTGGTTTTGTTCTTGGAATTTTGACATCATTCCTTGAACATATCTAGGTATATGTAGAGTGGAGCCGCTTGAATCTTTCTTGTGAGAATACATATATTCGGGTACTCATAGGGCTATACGCCTGAATTTTGCCTTGTGCAATTCTATGGGGGACAGTTTTGAATAGATTGCCCAATAATCTACAACAAATTCAACTGAAAGAATTCTCGATTCATCCCTAAAAGGTTGATAATCTTTGTGCAAGGCAAAAAGTAATTGCCCCAAGACACTCATCATATTGTTCCCTCAATTGCATTTGGAGTCGGCTAATACATCATGACTGGAGCCATTGCGTGCTTGGTGATGGCTATATCTTGATTAGAATTTGAGTGTGTACCTAAGTCAATGAGAAAAGATTTTCATCCTCCACCTAGAGAATAGGAAAAGATGAGTGTTTTTTTCACCCTCCTAACAATGAAAAATTGTTTGACATGTTCAAAAGATCATTAAAAAGATAAGCTCCTCAAAAAAATCAACAAATTTCAAACCCTGGAGTACAAGTGTTTTTCACACCTTACGACACCTCTTAACACAATCTGGAAACAAGAAAATTCATACACTTCAAAAAAGAACTTTTTAGAACTAACCAAAACTGACAAAGACATCATAAGATCACATCCTATATTTCCCAAGTCACATTCAGTGTTTAGGATCTCATTTGGTATTATGGATCACATTTAGGAAGCACACAGTCACATCCAAATTCTAGGATTGTATCTGGTACCATCAAGGGCTCGCATTTAGGAGCTCGCATTCAGGGCAGTGGGTACTTGTAGAATTTTTTCTTAGAAAGTCTCAGTTGATTAGGATACCCTTTTTCTCTTTAGTTTGTTCTTGTTGTCTCTTCTGGTCTCCCTATTGTAATTTCAAAACACTTTCGAAATGTCCACCTTGCATGCTTAGTCAGTCTTTCATGATCAGTTCAATACATGTTGTCTACCCATTTTTTATCAACAACTTGGTTCCCAGCTCACTATTAGGGCATTCTAACCCTCTCACACTGGAACCATTTACATCCACCAACAAAAAATAGTTACTTTTACCTAGACACGCTCACTTGAAATGATCTAAAATCCTTACTTGCACTATTGGGAAACATTGACAAAAGTTGAGGAACAACTTCATGGTTAACACAAGACACAACAAGTACACAACTAAAGGATTGAAAGTGCCTCTTAAAACACCACACTTTCAAGGAGAAACATCTCACAGTTTCCTTCTTGATCTATATTCCCCTCAAATGGATAGCGACACTCACAGATGGAGTAAGTCTTTTGAAGATTATAATGATAAAAAAATATGAAAAATCCAAAGGCACGAAGGAGGAAGAAAGACCCAAGTTTTAACATGATTTGTTTGGATTAGATAGTGAAGAGGAGATCCCCAAAGAAGAATATGAAAAACTCAAACAAGGTAAACGGATCCACAAGATATTCAAATGGATAATTGATGATGATAAAGAAAAATACTT
The DNA here is from genome assembly GCA_018584345.1 of Thuja plicata. Taxonomy (NCBI): domain Eukaryota; kingdom Viridiplantae; phylum Streptophyta; class Pinopsida; order Cupressales; family Cupressaceae; genus Thuja; species Thuja plicata. The sequence goes on from MU224442.1 coordinate 650,161, forward strand.
CCTCCATCTAGCATCTACAGGTGTTAAATTACCCAAATATTATGATGTAGAAAAGCTCAAGGAAAAGGAGGTACCAAACCCAATATCTATTCTCACCAAACAGCTCAATCTGATGCAAATGGAGCTCACAAACCTCAAACAAGAGAAGGAGAAACCCAAAACACAATACTCTTTGGATGCGATTTGTCCATTTCCTTTTGACAAGAGTATCACTGTGCTCCTATTTCCTCCCAATGTGGAAAGACCAAATTATGATAAATACATGAGAGAAATTGACCCCCACGATGATGTAAGAGAATTTTGTTCTCTAAGCATCGAGTACATGCACAAACCTACATACCTCATGCGACTATTTCTATGAAGTCTAGGAGGTAATTCCATGGAGTGGTTCTCAAAACTAAACCCTAAGGTCAAGACATTTGAGGATTTGATCCAACGGTTCATTCAACATTACTCCTACAACATCCAACATGATGTAACTATGATGGACCTATGTAATACCAAACAATGAACTAGAGAATCATTCACACACTTGCTCCAAAGATAGAGGAAGATTTTTGCACAATATTCAAGGGTCATTCCCAAAATGGAGAAGATGGAAATCTTCATTAATAATCTAGTGCTTGAATTGAACTATGCTCTACAAATGCAAGACTCTCATAGCTTTGATAGAATGATTAAAAATGCCCTCCGTATTGAGGAATTCATGGTCAAAAGAGGGGAGATCACCCTTCAAAATGGAAACAAAACTAACAACTCCAAATCCAAGCCTAAATGGTGGAAACAAAACAAGAATGTTGTTAATGACGGAGTAGTTGACGCCTCTCACATTAATCCTAAACCCGAGAAATTTAATCTAACCAATGGCATGCAAGCCAGCAAAGATACTAAGGTAACACCTCCCATCCCCAAAGAAAACAATGATAACAAGGAACAAACATGGACTTCCAAACCCCAAAGAACATTTACTCCTTTGGGGGAGCGTCTTGAGACTATTTTGAAAACACCATTGGATAACAAAGTTCTTACAATTCCCGATTCTAAACCATGGGAACTAATGGTCAAACTGAGGTGGTGGGATGATAATTCCTATTGTGTCTTCCACAAAAACAAGGGACACAAGACTAATAACTGTCTCAAGCTTAATCATGTCATCCAAGACCTCATCAAAGGAGGTAAGTTCAAAGTAGATGGACATACTACCAATGAGGATCATACAACATTCAACAAACCCTTTCCTAATTAAAATTAAGGAGAAACATCTAAAGGGAAGGGTAATGAGGTAAAATACGCCTATTCCAAAAAAGACAATGTGATTAATATGCTCGATATTAAAATTGAATCCTTCAATGCGGTCACAATTAAAGGTGTCTCATCCCACTCAAATACTGTAACATAGATCCAAGCACAGGTTACAATCAAAGGACCTCCAAAATTGACATCAACATCAACATCCAAGGTTCCTATTGTAACTATTCCTAAACCAGCAGCAAAACACATAGTCACTATCCCTGGAGAAAAATATAACTTGGTAAACCAATTGCAACGAACCTCTGCCAAAATTTATATTTTTGAATTACTCGAGATATCCACGGTACATAGGGAAATCGTAGAACAAGCCCTACACGTGACTAATGTTCCAAAAGATATCAATATAGACAAATTTTAAGTGATGGTCAATCACATCTCAGTGTTGCACTACCTCTCCTTTTCTGAAGAGGATGATAAGTCATTGACACATCCACATAATCAACCCCTCCATATTGAAGTCCTTATTCATAAATCTTGTGTTAGATGCATGTTGATAGATGGAGATGCAGGATTGAATATCTATAGACTGGATCTAATCAAGAGACTAGGTCTTTCAGAATAAACAATTGACTCTAGAAACAAGATAACCATCAAAGCTTATGATGAGGAAGAAAGATCCTCCAAAGGTCTTATTGTTCTACCTATCAGAGTCAGACCAATTGAGAGGAATGTCATATGTCAAGTTTTGGATTTACTAGTGGCCTACAATATCCTACTAGGGAGAACATGGATTCACAAAATGCAAGTTGTACTGTCCACTTACAATCAATGCATAAAATTCCCACATAATGGGGTAGAAGTGACAATTCCTACTAATCCTAACTACACTTGCAACAATATCAAAGCTAGTAGCATGATCCCACACAACAAAGAAGCTATGGATGCAGTTGCTCTAGAAACTACCAAGGACATGGTTATGAAGGGTTTTAGAAAAACCTTGAAACTTGAAGAAACAGGTATAGGAGAGTACAAGCTAGACCTAACTCCCTCATTGATAGAACTTCCAGTGTCACCAAGATCCTACGAAAAACCTTCATCAACATTAACACCTCCAGCATCCAAAGAGCCAAAAGTACACAAGGCAACTGGCATGGTAAAGGCCTCCACATCTTCTTCAGATAACATAGAAGAACAGGTAGTATTGGATTGGCTTTACAAAGGCAAACCGGTGGAATCTGAGGTCAAACATGTAAACATATGCCTAGAATAGTATGGAAAGGGATATGATTTCCTCACACAAATGGGTTACAAAGGAAAGGGACCTCTAAATGATACAAGATGAGGGCTTATTGAACCTATACCCATGGAGTTCCGCAACACTAGAGATAAAATAGGACTGGGTTTTAATACTAAAATTGATAAAATTGCTTCCAAAGAAAGTCCACCTTTTGAAACAGGGAGTGATAAAATAGATGAGATAATACTAGAACCATGGCCTTATGAAATATTATTACATATTGGTACAGAGAATCCTGAATATCAAGGAGAATTCTATGTACCCATCTTTGAGGTACCACAGGATCTTCGCATTCCTTTACTAGCACAACCTCCCATTCAAGAGGTAGGAGACACCATAGAAACAATCACTCAAGAGATACCCCAGCCACAAAATTTACATCCTAACTGGGGGCAATTGGTCAAAATGTCACATGTCCTCGATCTACCCCACTTTGATCTACAAACAACTAATTGAGTACATCAAATAACCATTGCTGAATACTTAAATAGATTTGATGATGATGTCACAAACTCTCATGACTATGAATGGGATCAGCTATCTATTACCTTTGAAGATATTGGAATAGATATAATTCACATGTTTGCAACTCCCTCAGCTCCTAGCAAATGATCTGACACTCCTTTCAACAATACTGATCCTCTCGAAGCAGAAGAGGAGTTCATTCCCCCAATTATTGATGGAGACATGGGTGAATACATAAGTCTATAAAAATTTCATAGGCTACAAGAAAGAAGCCTCCTTTTACAGAGAGATGATGATGAGACTTCCACTGACTAGTCACAAGAGTTTGGTCCACATATGACTAAAAATGACCCTTTTAATGATTATCTCACTCTCGTTGATCTAAATATTGAATAAATTAACTTAACAGACCGTGTCTTGTTAGTTAATTATCTTGATGCTAACACGATGTTGTCCTTCCTAGAATCTGACTCCCTAACATTGGTACTTCCAGACCTAATTGATTGGACTGAAATAGATCCTACTCCTATCCTCAGCTTTTCCAATGACCACACCCTAGCTTGTTTTCTCAATGCTTGTGAAACTTACCCTTCTTCCACCAATGCAAGGAGCGAGAACATGTCACAGGAGGATATCAAGTTTCTTAGTCACAAACTGAAAAATAAAAAGAAAAAGTGGAGTGATGGTGAAAACCACTTTGTGGAAGTATCAGATCCCAAAATAGTAAAGAAAAAAGATGTATCCAATGGTGAAAACCTTTTCGAGATGTCAAAGGATGAGACTCTTGATATCCTCCCAGAACACTTTCAGGAAATATCTTCAGTATTGATTGAACCAACATAGCCAATAAACTTGGGCACTATTGAAAATCCTCAAATAGTTCATCTGACACAATCTTTATCAAAAGAAGAGAAGTACTGTTCACAAAGTTCCTAAAAGAGAAGAAGATTAAATTTGCATGGTCTTATACTGATATGCGAGGGCTAGATCCTAATCTCATCATGCACCATTTTTCTATAGCTCCTGGGGTCAAGCTCGTAAAGAAAAAAACTTAGGAAAATGAACCCACATGTTGCATTATTGGTAAAAGTAGAGCTAGAAAAGTTGTTGAAAGCTGGATTTATTCAAGTCATTGCCTATGCAGGGTGGATCTCCAATGTGGTCTCCATTTCTAAATTTGATAAATCTATCAAGATCTGTATGGACTTTAGAGACCTAAATAAAGCATGTCCAAAAGATGACTTTCCTCTACCAAACATTGACATGATCATAGATCTTACAGCATACTTTCATATGTATTCATTAATGGATGGATTCTTAGGCTATAATAAAATCAAGATCGTTCCTAAGGATCAAGAGAAAACCGCATTCACATGCACATGGGGCACCTTTTCCTGGAATTTCATGCCCTTCGGATTAAAGAATGCCGGTGCAACATATCAAAGAGCCATGACAAAAATATTCCATGACATGATGCACAAGAACATGAAGGACTATGTCAATGACACATTGGCTAAATCTAAGGAGAGAGGTACTCACATTGTTGACCTAAGAAAGTGTTATGCCCTGCATCCCCATCCCTACATTTTGTGTGCAAAATGTTGGGTACCCCTTTTTTTGTTTTGTTTTTTTCTCTTGCCTTGTCTCTTTCTTTGTCTTCTTTTGTTTTCCTTTTTCGGTGTTTTCTTCCCCATGGTTGTGTTTTATTTTGTTGGTTTCTCGTGCCTCTGGACCCCGGTCCCAGAGTTGGTCATCTTTTGTCGAGAGCTGGACTCTGGACTCTGGGATTCTTCATCGTGATGTTCTCTTTCCTTAAGATGATATCGTCGCAGGGAATCCCCGGGCCCGAAGTCTGGAGGTCTGTCTGTTCAGAGTTTGCGGATGGGAAGGTGGCTTGCTTTTTATCATGGGTATAAATAGAAGTTACCTATCATTTAACATTTACCATGATTAAACACTCAAGTAATCAGAGCGATTTCAGAGCGATTTGCAAAAATTTAGCGATAACCCAGTGCTAATAATTTCCAACATTTTTGAGCGATTGTGAGTGGTTTGTGGTGGCAGGTTGTGATTTTTTGGCAATTGGATTTGTTGTAGAGCTTTCACGAAGGCTTATTTTCCTCTCCTTTCTATTTTTTAAGGTTGGTGCCTCCTCCCCCTTCAGCTTTCCTTCTGTCTAGTGTCGTTGGTTTTGTGTTGCCTTTGCCTTTTTGTTTGTTTGTCTTTCATTTCTTTTTGGTTTTCCACCCATTGGTGGGTCAGCTCTGTCAGAGGGTTGTCCACCCTCTGTGTAGGTGTAATCTAGTTTGTATATAGTGTAGGAAGTTGTAGATATTTTGTGCTTTTCCTGGTTTCTTGTAGATATTTATTCTGTGGTGTATATATGTATAAATTTGATGTATATTTGTTGTATATCCCTCTGGTCTACATGTATATATCCTTTAGCTCTGATGTATATCCTATGTGTATATTTTCAAGTAGCTTAGCAAGTTTGTTGTGCTACCTATGTCGCTGGTTTTCATCTGCAAGCTCATTCTATGAAGAATACCACCTGTTTGAAACTCAGCTCTCGGTCGGTTTCAAATAGGTGGTTTTTTCTCTCCATAAAACCAACTTGACCCTCATTTATGTCCCATGTGCACATTTAAATCTATCCAAGTGGCCTTCAATTTTCATGCATTCAGACAGTTGGCTCCGCCATCATCACCATAAATCCTATTTATTACTCACCCACATGCCGCCCACATGGGTCTAACGGTTCACTTTCTGTACATCTTTGCCAACGGTTACTCCCCCGAGCTCTAGGTCTCGTGCCATCATCCATCCCGTGTCCTTCTTACCAAGTGTGATAAAATTCCTGGACCTAGATGGTTAATCAAATTCTGAAGTTCACGATATGTACATGTATGTTGTCTAGAGTTTTGAATGAAACTAACTCTTCAGGGGAAGAGAACACCATGATGGTAAGATCTCCAAACCCTGAAGTATTTATTTATTAATGTGTTCTGATGATCGCCTTGCCGTGTAGTTTTTTGGAGCATACTTTAAAACATGTCTGAGGCATCCACATCTTCACTACCTGAGAGTCCAGAACTACCTTCCACGGTAAGTACCAGGGCAGTAGTAAGATCCAAAATGGAGAAGGCTCTGGGAAAGATGCCTTTGAGCCTGAAATATATAAAGGATGGAGTCATTGCAGGCTCAAAGATTGAATCCAAGCTCTATCTTATTACTGACACTAGCATCAGAACATGGCCAGAAATGCAGGCCTTGGTCAAAGTTATGTACATTCAGCGACAGGCCGGAGATCCTTTGGCCATTCAAATTGGAAACTCTAGGATCCTTAAGGTGGCTTGTTTCCCGTGCTCTGTGCAGTCACCAAAGCTTATTCTCATGCTTGCAGCTCTTTACAACACATATTTTCGGGATGCTATGCTCGCACCACCGGAGCCAATAGGGTACCCCACTCCATTAGTGTCTCTCGATCCTGATACCTTCCAAAGGAGCTTGGGAATCCCTCAATTCACCAAGCCGACCATGGTCACATGATCTGATGCCTTGGCCCAATTCAAGCAATTAGAGGAGGTGGCCCACATATATATGAACAACAATTGGCTCAAAGTCCTGGAGAGGGACCCCAAGAGGATGAAGCTAGAGATCCCTAGGTCCGAATTCAAAGAGAGCATCTAGATGGGGATAATAGCACTATGCCGGGTCTTCGGGAAATAGCATGCCTAAGAATTTTCTAGATAGATGTACTACATCTTGCTTGGTATAAGTACACCAGGGGAGTTTTTTAACTTGGCAGCCATAATTTCAAATCATGTCGACTCCTAGTTCCTTCAACTGGCCAAGAAGAAGTTTTATATGACTTCTTATGTTCTCTGGGCTCTGGCAAAACTGAGACCCCATACCAACAGGTTACTCACTGACAGCATACTCAGAATCGGCCCAAATTAGAAGGCCCCTTGGGACTACTTTCCACAGATTCAATGAGAGGCCAGTTTCCCTAGTTTTTATCGAGTAAATGACACGTTTGTTTACTACCACCTGCTCACACCCACCCAAGATACAGGATACTGCCTGTCCATAGAAGTGATGAATTTGGTTTGGAGTTACAGATATTATTACATACAATTTCAACAACATACATACATAAGGGTGATCGGCTTCTCCATGAAACCCTACTTGATGCCCAAACACTGCGGGGATAAGATAGTACTCCTAGAATATTGTAGGAAGATAATGGAGTTGCATGCCTTCTATGCCCTGAAGAAGGTAACTAATATTCCATTCCCAATCACTTGTGGGAATTATTCCTGTAGTCTAGCCACCGCCAAAGAAGCAAAAAATGAACTAAAAAGCTATAAATTGGCAGAATTCTACTTGGCGTGGAAGTATTTTGATACGCATGGAAAGATTGCAGCGGCACTTCCCCGGGCATCAGAGCCCCATCAATACCATATGGAGGAATTTTGGGAAGATTGTCAGGATGATGTGGAGGTTCGAAGCTAGCACTACATTAGGATGATTGTAGGTATGATGGAAATATTGAAGCTCCAGAGATTCTCGGAGGACTTCTCAAATGTCGGCTCTATGATAGATCCCCAGTATAAAGCAGAGGGGATCGATACATTGGCCCTCCCCCTAGTAAACTGGGATGCTCAGGAAGGGTACACCATTGAGGACTTCACCCATGAGGTGGTCAAATGTAGCCATGCTTACTTCAAGAAGGTGTGCCCTGGGAGTGTCTGCAGAGCGGCACAGTCAGTACCGAAAGAAACCCCGGGGGCCGAGACTTCTTCACAGGGAGCAGATAAAGGGAAAGGAATAATGATAACTCCTCTTGTGCAAGAAGTCCCTATAAAGGAATAGCTAAAGCAGTCATTGGTAGCCTCCCAGTAGATGAAAGATAGGATAATCATGCAACTGGCAACCTCGACATCAATGGCCAGACCTATTCTTCCCCCTCCCCCCCTTCACTACCAGCCTTGATGGTTAAGGCAACAGGGGTGGATCTAGTGGAGAAAGAAATAGTAAGGGATGCGGGTCCACCCTTGATTACCTAGAGGAGGAGGAGGCTTGACCCAAAGCCCTAAAAAGAGCCAGAGTTGGGGGTGCCCCAGACTCCACAAGTTGAAATCCTTTCTTCTGACTCCCTAGAGCCGAAAAAGGAAACAGAGTCTGCCGATGTCCCAGACAACCCTCCCCCGTAGGACGAGTTTGATGATGTTTTTTCAACCGATGAATTTAGTAATCTTCAAGGGGACATTGAGGGAAGGGAGGCTGAGGTCCCAGCATAGGACGAAGCTGAGGAACAAAGAACTGTGTAGGAGCAGGAAGAGAAAATAGAAGAAGAAAAGGAAATAGAGCAGGAAATTGCCTCCAAAGTTTTGGAGATGCAAGATACGGGGATGGACCAACAAAAGTAGAGTGAACAAGCGGCATCTACTAAGGGAACATGACCTACGGGAGCAACTGTAACCTCAAATTCCATATTCCAAGTGCCACTCCCTGGAGAAACTTTTGGGCAGGTAATAACCGCGGCACAAATGCTAAATCTTGGCCTGGTACCTCCCCTATTTCCAAAGGATATATCAAAAGAAGAGATCCTAGAAACCGAGGCTGAAGAGCAAGAACAATGAGAGGAGGAAACCCCTAGGAAAGCTAACGAAGGTCCAGATAAAGTTGAAGATATAGAGGACAAGGCTGAGGAAACAAACATCACTGGGGGAAATGTTCCTGATGAAGCCAAAGATAAAGAGAAAGGGGTGGGTAAGACTCACACCACTAAGGAGAAAAAACAACAGGACACTAGGGAAGAACTGAAAGAATAGACTATGGAAAACAAGCCACCCTTGCCGCCTCAGTGGTTAGTAGAAAGCAAGAAGAGAAAGGCCTCGTCCACCCTATGAGCTCACCTCTCCCTAGACAAAATAATGGCTCAGGTCTAGGAACCACCAAAGGCTAGGAAAGTTGTGGAAACACCTCCCCAAACACTGATGAGGCAATGGCCAAGGATGGAGACTATGATATCATAGAGATATCTCTGGGAAAGAGAGGAAAATAGGGAAAAGTAAACCTATTAAAAGAAGCAACCAGAGCCATGGAGGCCCGATATGAAAAGGAGGCTCAAAGTCTCAAAGAAGAAAAGGAAAATATAACTAACCTCATGGGGTTGCTTACTGAGCTAGCTTGGCCTATTAGTGTCATTCCTCTGGAAGCCTCCACATCTAATGCACCATTACCACAGAGCGACATTGACCCCTATGAGAAATGAAGAAGAAGGCCCAAGCAGTCGATGAGTAGGTCACTCTGCAAGTAGGAAACACCCAGTGTTTCCTAATATCCACCCTCCCAAATTTATATGTGGCTCGACATGTTCTGCATCAGGCATAAACTATGCTTAACATATGGGAGGGTGATATGTAAAATTACAAAGCATGGAAGGTAGAACTAGTGGAGCTCCTCAACCTTGGGGAAGAGATGGTCTCTGAATCTGGGATTCTAGGAAAAGAATCATTTAACTTTGTGAGGACCCAACACTCCAGACTTGACCTCACATTAGAGGTACTCAAGCAACTGATAGGGGCTCTACATGATAAAGTCAACATAGTCCAATATTCTTTAGATATGTACAAGGCATTTTTCGCAAAGGTCTCTGGAGCTGACCCATTTAGCACTGACATATGCACTCTAGAGGAGTACATTTTGGGTAAGTTTGATGAATTGATGGAGTCCAAATACCAATCCTCAAAGGGACTAGACGAGACTCAAATGACAGGGCTAACTCACATGGTCCTTAGTGGTCATGATGCGGCAAAAATGGCTGATGAGTTCAAGAATAATGTTCTGAAGCTAGGGTAACAAATTGAGGCGGCTAGGTACTGGTAGTCCGGCCTTAGAGAAATTGATGAGGATGGAATCTCCCACCTTCTCCAAACCTTCAATGACAACAAGCAACAATAAATTTTCTCTGGAGGCCAAATAAAACCCAATCATTTTGTATTCTTTATTCTTTCAGAACATAAGTTCCCGGATCCCAGAATCCCAGATCTTAAATTTGGTATTCTTTCAAGCGATCCATGTCTCGGTCCCCAAGGCCGACCGGTCACTTTCAGAAGTGGTTAATAAATACTGTCAAAAGGTAGTTGGCTACATTGAGGAATTTCAGATCAGCAGTTGGTTTTATGACAAATCATCTTCTCAAGACATCCCTTTGGATGTACACCGGGCACATTGGAGACAGGGTGCCGCATTTCTCATTTATGAGGCATGTAGCCTTGATCCCTGGGGATCTAATTTCTTCCTTCTCTTTCATGGCTTTCTTCTCAAGGCTAATTCTTCTGCTATACCTTCTTGTCTTATTCTTCTAACACATCAGGCCTATTCTGTCTCAAGGTCTTTTTTAGGGTGGTGTAGGTAGTACCGGCCCCTGTATATTATATTTTATTGTAGCATAATGTAAAATAGGGTTAGGGTTAGGGTTAGATGAAGATGTGCATAAATAGTAAGTCCAGCCCGTTTCCAAGGGTCAACAAAATTAATCATTTGTCTGTCCACAATAATAGAAAAGAAGTATTTTCATTTCAGTTGCAGAGCTCAATGCTCCATTATTTCACCTTCTAATAGTTAGACGCTCCTCTAGAGCCACCATTGTATCATGCACCAGTGTTTTCTGGAAGAAATATTAATGAAGAAGGGAGAGTTCTTTGCAATGATGTTTTTGGAATTCAAACTTTTGAGTTAATGGTATTTTATGTTTTATGTTCTTTATGTCTTCTGCTCTGATATTTTAAGTAGCTTAACGACCTCTTTTTCCTTGCTATTGACAAAATACAAACTGATGGTTGTGTATTTCTTCAGTATTTAGTGTAGTATATTAGAGCATTATCGATGTTTTGAATGTTTAAACATAACTATAGATAGATGAAATACTTCTGACCCTGCAAGATCTTTTTTAGTTTATTTTCTAAGTATAGAATGCTTGGAGAAATCTCACCTTCCTGAATCTCTAGAGAGAATGAGTTGAAGAATCCATCTTTTCCCCTAAAAAATAGTCACTTCTCCCAATTGAGTCCCACACCATAGTGACCTGAGACCCAGGTGCTTGGAGGCCCAGGGAATCTAACTTCCCTTGATAGCCTTTGCAGGAGGAGTTGGCCGGTACCCCCGATACCCAATGACAACTTATGACTATTAGCGGACCTGGTCAGTAAAACCCCGTCAATAGAAACTGGCGCTAGAAGGAGAGCATGAACTCATCCTCCTCTTGAGATTTCAATTTTACACCTCCCAAAGGTTCCCCGAGCTATAGTTTTAGGAGTTAAGCCTTCAGTGGGATTGGGTCTTTCTCCCTAGCGAAATTTGAGAGAATCCTTAGGTCTGCCCCAATCCCCAGAAGGTTTGTTGAACTCGAGCCTCCTGCTCGAAAGAAATGGACCCCAAAAACCACACTAGCCACTATTGTCTGGGGGTATAGCATACCTCAGAATACCCAAACTTCTCAGACAATCCTGAGAACCACCGCTCAAACTACTTGAAATCTAGTTCCCCCAATGGCTGCATATTTCGGTAACACTGGGTCCCTAATGGAAACTTTTCTAGGTGTAATAAATAACTTACCCTCACACCCGGAGAAGATCTTCCCATGATATGAGAACTTAGGCTCATGAAATATAGAAGAAAATTTACAAGCATATAAGGATGCCATGAACCAACACCGGATCCAGCATGAAGATGTTGTGACCTAGATGTTTCCCTTGTCCTTAGGGTAGGGCGAGTTAAACTAGTACCTTAACCTTCCTGCCAACTCCATTAACAGTTGAAAGGACATGGAGGACTCCTTCTTAGCTATCTTTTGCATACATGTGGACCCAGCCTGGTCCCATAGCTAGTTCATCTCCATTAGGAAGGAACCCAATGAACCTCTTGTAGTATTCAACCATTGGTTCTAGTGCACTTTGAAGCGGTGCACAGGCCCTTTCATTCCATCCCCAGAAGTAACCATACAGACTTATCTCAACGTTATGGACCCCTTCGTTGCCACTCTCCTTTGGAGAACAACCACCATGGGTGACTGGGACACTTTGGTAAAGGTTTACAACCTAGCCTTAGAATTATCCCGTGGTCTCAACAAATCCTAGGTGGGATTGGGCAGAGCGCACCCTTCAACATGATCCCCGATGGAACAATGTATGTCGGGGGGTATAAACCCAATCTGGCAATGGGTGCTCCCTCGATGGAAATGAATCCCCCACCATCGTTGATAGACCAGTAGTCCTAGTACATTTATGCATCAAAAACTCAGACAGTACCAGGCCTAGGAGCCTTCCCTTGGAATCAGCCACAGCAGGCACAACAACCTTAGACACAACCATCCAGAGTGCCCTTCTTTCAGTCATCTATGACTGGAGGATTTCTGCCCTCGACTTTGGCTAATACTGCTATCTTCCCAAGAAACCAACAACAATAACTGTCACACTGTGACACCAATACTCATTTGACCGCTGAGGTTGAGTCCCTCCGGTGAATATTGTCTACCTTGACTGTGGACATGGGTCAACTGAAGGTGGGGTCCTATGCACCCTAAAATTTTAATTCCCAGAGGGGAAATATATTCTCCGGCCAACGAAACAACAATGCTGGGGGAAGAAACTTCAACAATGGACCTCGGCCCAATCAACAGCAATGAAACAATAACATGAACACGAGAGGTCCACCTCCGAACCAAAATTCTAACCAAAGTGGTGCTGGACCATCGCATTTCACACCAATCGCAGACTTCCAGCCCATGACTAATTGGTGTAGATTACACGACACGGGCTCACATAATGAAGTGAATTATGCCATGCTGAAAAAGGTCATCATGATCTCCCAGTTGGAAAGACAACAATCACAAGACGCTACTCCCCTAGAGCCTTCTGTGCAGGAGTCAACCCATAGTGCCTTCACCTGTGAGACCATCTTCTTTGAAACTTCTAGAGAAGATGAAGAGGAATCTGAATTGCATGGATTCTTTGATGAATCTATCCTGTCCTTTGAGGCCAATGCCTTCACCAACCCATGGACTCCATACATTACTTAGAGTCAGGCTGGTAAAGGAGCAACTTACACACCTATGACCCCTATCAAGGACACTCATCCCAGGGATAACACAACTGACCGGCCCACTCCTCTAAGAGGTTCTAGATCTAACCAAATGAAAGACCTAGCTGAGGGGAGTCACCAATTTCTGGGAGGAAGATTCAACATTACAAAAGTGTTAGAACAGACCACCACCTCCATGACCTTGATGGAGGTTTTTCTAAACTATCCTGAACAGAAGAAGTCTCTTTTGAAGCTCTTGGCAAACCCGAAAGTCATCAGTCACCAACCCAAGACTGTCTCATTCAAAGACACCAACGCAGTTGTCTTTCAGGGAAACAATGAAGATCTTCCCTTCCTACTAGGCCTGAATATCCAATGCAAAAAATACACAATTTCTTAGTAGACTCTGAAGCTCCAGGTAACATCATGCCCTTATCCATATGTCAGAAGCTCAGATTCCATCCCACCCCATCTAATGGTGCACTAATCTAGCTGGATAAGATTATCATGAAAATGGTAGGGGAATTGAAGATTGTCTGGATATAGCTTATCTAGGACCCTAGGATAGGCAGCATAATTGACGTCCAAGTGGTGGACATCCTAGAGACTTATGGGATGTTATTAAGTCAGAATTGGTCTAAGTCCTTGAATGGATACTTTTTGATCGACTTTTCCACCTATGGCTCCCTTGGGAAGGAGAATCAAACAAGATCCGAGTTGAAAGTGAACCCCGGATGAAGTAGGCCCTTACCAAGGTCAGGAGGGTTAGTGAGGTCTTCTTCTCTAAGACTTCTCCCAGGGTGTACCGACCCTTTGAAATCTTAACATTTGATTTCACCCCCGGGGAGGATCCCATAGTGCTGCAAAGAACCCAGGACCTATAGGAAAAGCTAAGAGTTGAGGTTGACTCCCAAGGTGCCATAGCAACCCCTGCTACACTCCTGTCTGGCACTTAGTACTGAGTACACAATCAAAAACATTTAGAACTTGAGTGTGGGATCTACCTTTTGGTCACTACCTGACACATCAACACCTTTCAGAATAGAGAATGCATAACTGATTCCCTAGAGCCCGGTATTCCTATGGGATGCACTCCTTTGGTGCCATCTCCCCGGGAATCCTAGTTCCAAACTCCTCCAGAGGTAAACCCCACCCGCACACCAACAGTTTGGGAGGAAGCTCCTCCCAAGTCTCCCAAGAAAAATCTAAAGGCTACTCTTTCTCCCCAGCCCCAAACTATGAATAGTGATTTGTGGACCCTTAAGTTTGATGGATCCCGATCCAAACAAGACTACGGGGCTGGAGTAGAATTAATAAACCCGCAAGGGAAATCCTTCCTCGCATCCTAAAAACTATAGTAAAACTACACAAATAATGTTAAGGAGTATGAGGCTTTGGTCTTTGGACTCTTATTTTCATTAAGGAATGGTGTCACCCACCTCTGGGCTCTGGGTGATTCAGAGTTGGTTGTCAAACAAGTCCGGAGTCAATATACATGTCACGATAAGAGACTGGCCACATACCACAATCAGGCTTGGAGCCTTATTGAAGATTTTGATGCCTTTGGCATTGATCTCATTCCCCAGTGACAGAACTATATCCCAGATGCCCTTTCCATTTCTGCGAGCACACTTGAGCCCATAGCCAGCTTGCGACTCTGGAGATTTTCAGTTGAGATTCTCTGCACCCTGTCTGTCCCAGACAATGTCACCCACTTTCAGGTTTTTGAGGATGACCAGTATATCCTAGCCTTCATGGCCAATGTTGGTGTCTTTTAAGACTAGGTAGTGGAAGAACGAGACCATGACGATATTGGCCAGGGTGATGAAGATGATGGGATCATGGACCTACCCACTAATACCATCCCAAAGGGGATGGTTGCGCTTGAACGAATCTTTGACTTGGACCCTCAGGCCCGGGAAAAGATGGCATCTTCTTTTAAGGGAGGAAAGTTTGAAAGGGTAAACATCGGCCAGCCTGGTGAAGAAAAGCTGATCCACATTGGCACCTCTTACTCCCCTAAGGAGAAGGAGAAGATTCTCATGGTTCTCTGAGAATACATAGATGTAATTGCATGGGGATATGAGGATTTGAAAACATACAACACATCTATTATGACTCATACTATTCCCCTAAAACTTGATGCTAAGCCTTTTTGGCAAAAGCAATGACTGGTCAACCCATTGATTGAACCCCTAATTCATCAAGAGGTAGAAAAACTATTGTCAGCCCAGATAATCTTTCCAATCTGGCACACTACATGGGTTTCCAATCTAGTCCCTATGAGAAAGAAGAGCGGTGAGATTCGCCTTTGCATAGATTTCCAAAACTTGAATAAGGCCTCTAAGAAAGATAATCACCATCTCCCTTCATTGGATGAGGTGTTACAGATAGTGAATGGATCCCAGATGATGTCATTCTTGGATGGGTACTCCGGATATAACCAAGTCATGGTTAAGTATGAAGATAGAGAGAAAATAGTGTTTACCACCAAGTGGGGAACGTTTGCATACAGGAGAATGCCCTTTGGTTTGATTAACACAGGGGCCACATTTCAAAAGGCCATGGACATTGCATTCGAGGGCCTTGTGAATCGATGCATAATCATTTACATGGATGATTTGACCATCTTTTCCCAGGATAGGCATGACGAGTCAGCCCATCTTGCTCAGATCTATGAGAGGTGTCGCCGATATGGAATATCCCTCAACCCCAAGAAGTGCATATTCAGGGTCACTAAAGAGAAGTTGCTTGGGAATATCATCTCTGAGAAGGGCATATCCATTGACCCTGAGAGAGTTGAAGCACTGCTAAAATTATAAATGCCTAGCAGCAAGAAAGAGATGCGATCTTTCTTCGAAAAGATCAACTTCATCTGGCGGTTCATCACTAGATTCGCCAAAATAGTCAAACCACTCAATGAAATGATGAAAAAAGATACCAAGATTGAGTGGAATCCTGAAACAAAGCAGGCATTCACCCAGATCAAATAGACAATAACAGAAGCACCTGTCCTGGCTAGTCCGGACTACTCCCTTCTATTTTACATTTACTCCTTTGCTTCACTGCATTCTGCCGCGGCGGTGTTGACTCAAAAGGTTGAGCGGGAAGAACGACCAATAGCTTTCATGAGCTCCCCCTTCAAGAACACTGAAGTCCAGTATTCATCACTAGAAAAATAGGCCTTTACTCTCGTTTACGCCATGAAGAAATTCTAGCATTACATTCTCTGAAGCAAGGTGCATGCTATTGTCCTGGACCAAGCCACGAAGTCTCTACTGATGCAGAGTGAGTTGGGAAAAAGACAGGGGAAATGGATGGCCATCCTCTAAGAATATGATTTAGAAATGTAGCCCATGAAGATAGTTCGGGGCCAGGGACTGAGTTGAGTGATGGCAGAAGAGAATCCCCGCATAGATTGCAAAACTTACACAGTGGAGTCCATCACTCGAGACCCGTGGTATACTGATCTGGTATATTTGCTACTGAATAACAAATTTCTAGAGGGATTACCTCCCAATAAATGTCATGCCCTGCGGATGAAAAGTGCTCACTTCATGATCAAAAACTCTGCGCTTTACTGCAGGAACTGTAGAAGTCCAAAATCATCCTTATATTAACTTAATTAATATTCCCATAACATTATAGTTAATTTTAATTAATTATATTTGTTATATTATTCTATCTATTTAATTAAATTTATTTAATTAAATATGATTCATCTCCCTTAGTATTTAAATTTAATTTAAATAATATCCCTTTTAATGTATTAAATCTTATTTAATACATTATCCCTCATTAATCTCCTTTAAATAAAATTTTAATTTATTTATTCCTTCACATGACTTAAATTCTACTAAACCACAATTAATCTAAATTAATTTGGATTAAGCTAATTTGAGCCTAGAATCTACCCTACCTCACATCACTCTCACCAAATAAACCTATTTATTAATTAACTAAGGTTAATTAAGCTAATTTCTTGATTCCTACAACAATTAGTCCTAATTATTTGCTCACACATGTGTGAACAAATTTCCAAAAATCCACTTTTCTAAATAATCCTTATTTGGTGCCAACAAGATTTCTTACACTTATGATGACACCTTCTTACACTTTTCAAAAGTGTTTCATTGGCCCAAAACTCTTACACCCTCTTACACCTTCTTACAAGATCCTTCACATGTGTACTTTAAGTACACTTTGACCCATCACATCCAAAATTGCTCACACATGTGTGAGCAAAGTGGGCCTCTT
>MU224442.1:691171-727181 GCA_018584345.1 Thuja plicata
AGTGTCTCATTGGCCCAAAACTCTTACACCCTCTTACACCTTCTTACAAGATCCTTCACATGTGTACTTTAAGTACACTTTGACCCATCACATCCAAAGTTTCTCACACATGTGTGAGCAAAGTGGGTCTCTTGCATGGCTTATGTGTCCCTCATGTGACACCTATATGGATGTCACATGAGCTCCACCTCATCCAAGCCCTCTCTCACCTCCAAAAACTCTATAAATAGAGGCCTTTCTCAAGAGGAAAGCATCTCCATTTTTATGCATTGTTATTATGTTAAAATAGCTCTAGAATTCTTAGCTCATATTCATGTTTCCATATTGTTGGTTCATTTTTCATAATCTAGAAATCATATGCTAGGATAATGGTGAATGAATCTTAGTTTCCTTTGATATTGCATATCATCTTAGTATAGTATTTGCATCTTCATCTACATTTGGTGAAGGCTTGAGACAAGTTCCTCATACTTGTTCTTGAGTTTCTTCATTATATCCATTAGTTGCATTTAGTTTCCATCCATAGATCAAGTGGAATTATAATATTGTGTTGGGAGAGCACACCCACAATTCTCTAAGAGAAAATCAAAAAGGTCTTGGGTGCCCTTGTTCAGCTCATCGGAGGTTGTGATAGAATCACTTGTTATTTTTGTAGTATGCTTCTTAGACATGTTTAGTATTGTTATTTGATGTTTATCTCTAACGTTTGCATGTCTGAGTGTGCTCCCAACAGGTTAGGTTTTATCACATACATGAACTATGAGGGAGTGTACCTCTGGTGCATCGACAGGGACCAAGCTGTGAAAATGATTGATAAATTTCACGGGCAATTTGGAACCAGACATGGCTCAGCCGACGCCACCACCCATCAGATCTTTCAGGCTGGATACTATTGGCCCTTTATATTTAAATATTTTTACACTCATGTTAGAAAATGCCACACTTGCCAAATTGCAGTGCATCATGAGCGTAACCCGGCTATGCCTTTGCAACCAGTCTTCGAGGATAGGCCCTTTGCCTAATGGACATTTGACTTCATCGGGGAAATCAAACCCAACTTGTCTGTCAATTACCGATATATTCTTACTGCTACTAATTACTGCACCTGGTGGTCTGAGGCTATACCTTGCAAGAATAACATGGTAGACATAGTTATCAAGTTCTTAGAAGAAAACATCGTCACAAGGTTTGGAATGCCCTTTTCTTTGGTATGTGACAATGGTCTGACATTTTCTCTGATGCAATTACTCAAGTGGACCTATGATCAAAAGATCACTCTGAGGTTTTCCAGCAACTATTACCTCCATAGGAACGGTGTTGCTGAATCTATGAATAAAAATCTACTTGAAGTGATCAAACACCTGCTAGAACAGAATCCCTAGGATTCGCATCAAAATTTGAAATTTACCCTCTAGGTAGACCGCATTCAAATCAAGGCCGCCCTGGGAACATCCCTGTTCCATCTGTTTATGGCCAGAACCTTGTGTTCCCAATTAACTTATAGATCCCAGTTTTATAGTTTATGCAAGAATTCAGCAACCGAGATAATGTCATGGAGGTTTGGCTCCTAAATCTGGTGAGAATGGAGGAACAATGAGACGTAGCCCTTAAACATTTCACGCGTCACCAAGCAGTGGTAAAATGATGGTTTGACCGCAGAGCCCAATACAAGGATTTTTCAAATTTCAGACTTGGTCCTGTTGTGGGACAAGGCCTGAGAAAAGAAAGGTAAGCACACAAAGTTCCAATGGCTCTGGCTCAGACCATATTTAATCTTAGAATTCTGCAGGGAAAATACTTACTACCTTAACACCATGACCAGAGAACCTGTCCCATTTCCCGTCAATGGATAGTTTCTCAAACACTACTTTGAGTAGGGTAAGTTTGTCTAAAATTGTACTTTATGTAAAGCCCTCTGCTTGTAAATATTTCTTTCCTAGTGCCTTGTTGGGAGGTACGGTGTCTTATAAATAGCCTTGCTGGCTACCCTCCAGGGTAGTCCTCTTTTGGTGGTTTTTGTTTTTGTTTCTAGTTTTCTTTTTAGGTTCCAGTGTTTTGTTTTCTCTTGTAAGGATTGGAATGCTTCACATACACTCTGGTCTCCGATATGGTGTCCGTAGCATGGTGAACTTAAGAATCTATCTTTAGTAGTGGAATCGGTTTGGTTTCAAGAGCTATTTCATAGGTTTGGTGGTACATTCCGAGCAATCTCCATCGAGTTTATCTCCAGAGGTATGGCAATCAATGAAATAAAAATAAGGAACAAGTAATCAGACACACCGAGGTTAGATTTATTGTACTAGTTAGTTGACCCAAGTCTCTTTTTGGGTCTAGAGTTTTATCCCCTACTCAACATATGAAATAGGTGGAAAGGTTAAAGGAGTACCACCATTAAAATTAGGTAAGCTTAAGCTTAATGGTGAAAGAAGCACCACCCTCCCACCCAGAAACAAAACCGCAAGAAAAGGGAAGTGGGATGAAGCTCCAGTCTCTAGGAGAAATGGACAAATCTGACGACTCTGTGGTTTAATGTAATTAGTGTCTCTTCTCTACTCCTCCTAGAGGTCACCGGCTTGATTTCCTTCCAAAGTACACACTCCACCACTGATGAAAAGACTATGGAATGGATCCCATGTGGCCAGATTTCCTCAGACATGTTACTCTTTGCCTGTAAGATACTTCAAGTAGTGACTTATTCTAGTTTTAGCTAACCAGAGATTCTATAGTTCTCAAATGTGCTAAGGTATTTGTCCCAAATAGTCACCATTTGTTATGCCCTGAATCTTTGTCCCTACATTTTGTGTGCAAAATGTTGGGTCCCCCTTTTTTTGTTTTACTTTTTGCTCTTGCCTTGTCTCTTTCTTTGTCTTCTTTTGTTTTCCTTCTCCAGGGTTTTCTTCCCCGCGGTTGTATTTTGTTTTGTTGATTTCTTGTGCCTCCAGACCCCGGTCCCAGAGTTGGTCATCCTTTGTCGGGCCAGACTCTAGACTTTGGGATTCTTCGCCACAATGTTCTCTTTCCTTAAGATGATATCATCGCAGGGAATCCCCAGGCCCGGAGTCCGAAGGTTTGTCTGTTCGATGTTTGTGGATGGGAAGGTGACTTTCTTTATATCGCGGGTATAAATAGAAGTTACCTGTCATTTTCACATTTATCGTGATTAAACACTCAAGCAATCAGAGTGATTTGTAGAAATTTAGCGATAACCTAGTGCTAATCATTTCCAACATTTCTGAGTGATTATGAGTGCTTTGTGGTGGCGGGTTGTGATCGTTTGGCAGTTGGAGCTGTTGCAGAGCTTTTGTAGAGGCTTCTTTTCCTCTTTTTTCTGCATTTTTAGGTTGGTTCCTCCTCCCCCTTCTACTTTCCTTCTATCTGGTGTCGTTGGTTTTGTGTTGCCTTTGCCTTTTTGTTTATTCATCTTTTGTTTCTTTCTGGTTTTCCGCCTGTTGGTGGGTCGGCTCTATCAGAGGGTTTTCTACCCTCTATGCAGGTGTAATCTAGTCTGTATATAGTGTAGGAAGTTATAGATATTTTGTGCTTTGCCTGGTTTCTTGTAGATATTTGTTCTACGATGTATATATGTATAAATTTAGTATATATTTGTTATATATCACTCTAGTCTGCATGTATATATCCTTCGGCTCTAATGTATATCCTGTGTGTATCCTACCAGGTAGCTTAGCAAGCTTACCGTGCTACCTATGTCACTGGTTTTCATCTACAAGCTCATTCTGAGCAGAATACCACCTGTTTGAAACTTGGTTCTCGACCGGTTTCAAATAGGCATTTTTCTCTCTCCTCTGTAAAACCAGCCTAACCCTCATTTATGTCCCATGCACACATTTAAATCTATCCAAATGGCCTTCACTTTTCACGCATTCAGATAGTTGGCTCCACCATCATCGCCATAACTCCTATTTATTACTCACCCACATGGCGCCCATGTGGGTCTGATAGTTCACTTTCTACACATCTTTGCTAATGGTTACTCGCCCAGGCTCCGGGTCTCCTACCATCATCCATCCCATGTCCTTACCAAGTGTGATAAAATTCCCAGACCCGGATGGTTAATCAAATTCCCAAGTTCACGATATGTACATGTATGTTGTCCAAAGTTTTGAATGAAACTAACTCTTCAGGGGAAGCGAACACCACGATGGTAAGATCTCTAGACCTTGAAGTATTTATTTATTAATGTGTTCTGACAATCACCTTGTCGTGCGGGTTTCCAGAGCATAATTTCAAACATGTATAAGGCATCTGCATCTTCACCACCTGGGAGTCTAGAACTACGTTTCACGGCAAGTACTAGAGTGGTAGTAAGATCCAAAATGGAGAAGGCTCTAAAAAAAGGTGCTTTTGAGCCTGAAATATGTAAAGGATAGAGTCATCATGGGTTCAAAGATTGAGTCCAAGGTCCAGCTTATTACCGACACTAGTGTCAAAACATGGCTAGAAATGCAGGCCTTGGTCAAAGTTATGTACATTCAGCGATAGGCTGGAGATCCTTTGGCCATTCAAATTGGAAACTCTAGGATCCTTAAGGCAACTTGTTTTTCATGCTCTATGCAATCACAGAGCTTATTCTCACACTCATAGCTCTTTACAACACATCTGTTCGGGCTGCTATGCTCGCACCGCCGGAGCCAACAGGGTACCCCACTCCTTTAGTGTCTCTCGATCTTGATACCTTTGAGAGGAGCTTGGGAATCCCTCAATTCGCCAAGCCAACCGTTGTCACCCAATCTGATGCCTTGGCCCAATTCAAGCAATTGAAGGAGGCAGCCCGCATATATATGAACAACAATTGTCTCAAAGTCCCAAAGAGGAACCCTAAGAGGATGAATCTAGAGATCCCAAGGTCTGAATTCAAAGAGAGCATCCAGATGGGGATAATAGCACTATGCCAGGTCTTCGGGCAATAGCATGTCCAAGAATTTTCTAGATGGATGTACTACTTCTTGCTTGGTATAAGTACAGTAGGGGATTTTTTTGATTGGGCAGCCATAATTTCAAATCATGTCGACTCCCCGTTCCTTCAACTACCCAAGAAGAAGTTTTATATGACTTCTTATGTTCTTTGGGCCTTGGAACAATAGAGACCCCATACCAATGGGTTACTCATCGAAAACGTACTCGAGATCAGCCTGGGTCAGAAGGCCCCTTGGGACTACTTTCCACAGATTCAATGGGAGGCCAGTTTCCCCAATTTTTGCTGAGTAAACGACACGTTCGTTTACTACCACCTACTCACACCCACCCGGGATGCAGGATACCGCCTGTCCATAGAAGCAATGAATTTGGTCTGGAGTTATGGATATTATTATATACAATTTCAGCAACATACATACATAAGGGTGACTAGCTTCTCTAGAAAACCTTACTTGTTGCCCAAACACTGTGGGGACAAGATAGTCCTCCTAGAAAATTGCAGGCAAATAATGGAGCTGCATGCCTTCTATGCCCTAAAGAAGGTAACTAATATTCCATTCCCAATCACTTGTGTGAATTATTCGTGTAGTCTGGCTACTGCCAAAGAAGTGGACAATGAACTAAAAAGCTATAACTTGGCGCAATTCTACTTGGCCTGGAAGCATTTTGATCTACATGGCCAGATTGTAGCGGCACTTCCCTGGGCATCAGAGCCCCATCAATACCATATGGAGGATTTTTAAGAAGACTTTTAGGATGACATGGAGGTCTAGAGCTGGCACTACGTCAGGATAACCATAGGTATGATGGAAAGATTGAAGCTCCGGAGATTTTCGGAGGACTTCTCAGACACCGGCTCCACGATAGATCCCCAGTACAAAGAAAAGGGAATCGATATGTTGACCCTCTCACCAATAAATTGGGATGCCTACGAAGGGTCCACCATTGAGGACTTCACCCATAAGGTGGTCGAACACAACAATGCTTACTTCAAGAAGGTGTGCCCTGAGAGTGTCTGCAAAGCGGCCCTGCCAGTACCAAAGGAAACCCCAGGGGCTGGAGCTTATTCACAAGGAGTAGATAATGGAAAAGAAATAATGATAACTCCTCCTGTGCAAGAAGTCCCTATAAAGGAATAGCTAAAGCAGTCCCTGGCAGCCTCCCAGCAAATGAAAGATAGGATAATCACGTGGCTGGCAACCCGGGTGTCAATGGCTAGACCTATTCTTCCCCCCTCCTCCCCTTCACTAGAAGCCTTGATGGTTAAGACAATAGGGGTTAGCGGAGCAAGTAGTAGTAAGGGATGCACATCCACCCTTGATTACCTTAAGGAGGAGGAGGCTTCACCCAAAGCCCAAAAAAGAGCTAGAGTTGGGGGTGCCCTAGACTTCACAAGTTGAAATCCTTTCTTCTGACTCCCCGGAGCTGGAAAAGGAAATAGAGCATGCCGATGTCCCGGACAACCCTCCCTGCAGGACAAGTTTGATGATGTTTTTGCAACTGAAAAATTTGGTAATCTTCAGGGGGACATCGAGCGAACGGAGGCTAAGGTCCCAGCATAGGAAGAAGCTAAGGAACAAAGAACTACATAGGAGTAGGAAGAGCATATGGAAGAAGAAAAGGAAATAGAGCAGGAAACTACCTCTGAAGTTCTAGAGATGCAAGATATGGGGATGGACCAACAAAAGTAGGGTGAAAAAGCGGCATCTGCTGAGGGAACTAGACCTATGGGAGCAACCGTAACCTTAGCTGCCATGTTCCAAGTGCCACTCCCTAGAGAAACTTTTGGGCAGGTAATAACTGCGGTACAAACACTAAATCTTGGCACGGTACCTCCCCTATTTCAAAATGATGTATCAGAAGAAGAGATCCTGGCAATCGAGGCTGAAGAGAAAGAACAATGAGAGGAGGAAACCCCCAAGATAGCTAATGAAGGTTCAAACAAAGCGGAAGATATAGAGGACAAGGTTGAGGAAACAAATGTTTCAGGGGGAAATATTCCTGATGAAGCTCAAGATAAAGAGAAAGGGGTGAGTGAGACTCACACCACTAAGGAGGAATAGCAACAGGACACCAGGGAAGAACTAAAAGAACAAACTCTGGCAAACAAGCCACTGCTGGCACCTCAGTGGTTAGTAGAAAGCAAGAAGAGAAAGGCCCTGTCCACCCCGAGAGCTCACCTCTCCCTAGCCAAAATGATGGCTCAAGTATGGGAACCACCAAAGGCTAAAAAAGCCCGGACGGTTCATACCCTTCAAACTGGGCTGAGCGGAGAAATAGTTGCAGTTGAGGAAACACCTCCCCCAGATGTTGATGAGGCAACGGCCAAGGCTGGAGACTATGATATCATGGAGATATCTCTGGGAAAGAGAGGAAAATAGGGTGAAGTAAACCTGTTAAAAGAAGTGACCAGAGCCGTGGAGGCCCGATATGAAAAGGAGGCTCAAAGGCTCAAAGTGGAAAAGGAAAAGAAAGCTAACCTCATGGGGTTGCTTACTTAGCTAGCCTGGCCTATTAGTTTCATTCCTCTAGAAGCCTCCACATTTGATGCACCATTACCATAGAGCAACATTGACTCCCTACAAGCAATGAAGAAGAAGGCCCAAGTGGTCGATGAGTGGGTCGCTCTGTAAGTAGGAAACACCCGGTGTTTCCTAATATCCACCCTCCTAGATTTATATGCGGCTCAACACATTCTACAGTAGGAAAAAACTATCCTTAACATATGGGAGGGCGATATGGAAAATTACGAAGCATGGAAGGTAGAACTAGTGGAGCTCCTCAACCTTGGGGAAGAGATGGTCTCTGAATCTGGGATTCTGGGAGAAGAATCATTTGACTTTGTGAGGACCCAACACTCCAAACTTGACCTCACATTGGAGGTACTTAGGAAATTGGTAGGGGCTCTACACGATAAAGTCAACATAGTGCAGTATTCTTCAGATATGTACAAGGCATTTGTCACAAAGGTCTCCGGAGCTGACCCATTCACCACTGACACATGCACTCTGGAGGAGTACATTTTGGATAAGTTTGATGAATTGATGGAGTCCAAATACCAATCCCTGGAGGGACTGGATGGGACTTAAGTGACAGGGCTAACTCGCATGGTCCTTAGTGGTCATGATGTAGAAAAAATGGTTGATGAGTTCAAGAATAATGTTCTAAAGCTAGGGGAACAAATTGAGGCGGCTAAGTACCAATGGTATGGCCTTAGAAAAATTGATGAGGATGGAATCTTCTACCTTCTCCAAACCTTCAATGACAACAAGAAATAATAAAGTTTCACCGGAGGCTAGAGAAAACTCAAACATTTTGTATTCTTTATTCTTTCAGAACGTAAGTTCCTGGATCCTGGAATCCTTGATCCTAAATTTTGTATTCTTTCAAGCAATCCATGTCCCAGTCCCCGAGGCTGACCAGTCACTTTCAAAAGCGGTTAATAAAGACTGTCAGAAGGTAGTTGGCTACATCAAGGAATGTCAGATCAGTAGTTGGTTTTCTGACAGATGGTCTTCTCGAGGTGCCGCTTCGTATGTACACCTAGCACATTGGAGACAGGGTGCCGCATTTCCCATTTATGAGGCATGTAGCCTCTATCCCCAGGGATCTAATTTCTTCCTTCTCTTTTCTTTATCTCTTCTCGAGGCCGATTCTTCCGCTATACCTTCTTGTCTTATTCTTCTGACACATCAGGCCTATTCTATCTCAAGGTCTTTTGTAGGGTGGCACAGGTAGTACTGGCTCCCGTACATTATATTTTATTACAACGTAATGTAAAATAGGGTTAGGGTTAGGGTTAGATGAAGATGTGTATAAATAGTAAGTCTTTCCTATTTCCAAGGGTCAGTGAAATTGATGATTTTACTGTCCACAGTAATAGAAAAGTAGTATTTTCATTTCAGTTGCAGAGCTCAATGCTCCATTATTTCACCTTCCAATAGTTAGAGGCTCCCCTGGAGCCACCATTGTATCACGCACCAGTGTTTGCTGGAAGAAATATTAATGAAGAAGGGAGAGTTCTTTGCAATGATGTTGTTGGCATTCAAACTTCTGAGTTAATTGTATTTTATATTTTAAGTTCCTTATGTCTTCTGCTCTGATATTTTAAGTAGCTTAATGACCTCTTTTCCCTTGCTACTGAAAAAATACGAACTAATGGTTGTGTATTTATTTGGTATTTAGTGTAGTATATCAGAGCATTATCGATGTTTTGAATGTTTAAACATAACTATAGATAGATGAAATACTTCTGACCCTGCAAGATCTTTTTCAGTTTATTTGCTAAGTATAGAATGCTTGGAGAAACCTCACCTTCCTGAATCTCTGGAGAGAATGAGTTGAAGAAACTAGCTATCCCCCTCAAAAATAGTCACTTCTCCCAACCGAGCCCCGCACCGTCATGACCCGAAACCCAGATGTTTGGAGGCCTGAGGATTCTAACTTCCCCGGATAGCCTTTGCAGGCAGAGTTGGCCGTTACCCCCGGTACCCAGTGACAACTTATGAATGTTGGCAGACCCAGTCAGTAAAACCTCATCTACAAAAAGATATTAGATTGGATGGAATAGTTCCAACTCAGGCTCAACTTGAAGAACTGTGCCTTTGGGGTCCAATCTGGGAAGCTCCAAGGATTCATAGTATCTGCAAAGGGAATCAAGGTAGATCCGGCAAAGGTAAAACCTATTCTAGTGCTCGATCCTCTATGTAACATCAGTCAAATGAGGACACTACAAGGGAGACTTTAGTCCATCAGGAGATTCATGTCCCAACTTGTAGATAGGGCACAACCCTTTACTAAGCTACTACACAAAGGGGTTACCTTCAAATGGGATGAATGCTATGAAACAAACTTCAGAGAATTGAAGGGGTACCCGGCTGCTCCACCTATTCTTATGGTGCCTATTCATTGAAAACCCTTACTCCTATACATTTAGGGTAGAGCTACATCCCTAAGAGTATTACTAGCGCAAGAAGATGAAACAAAGAAAGAATGAGCTATCTACTACATTAGTAGAACACTAGTCACTTATGAGCTCAACTATAGCATTATTGAAAAAGCATGCTTAGCAGTCATCTTCACATCACAAAAATTGAGACACTACATGCTCTCTCATATAGGGAAGCTCATTGCTAAGATTAATCCTCTAAAGTATCTTTTGAGAAAAACAACATTAATAAGACATTTGGAAAAATGGGTCCTAATTCTAAGTGAGTTTGACATTGAATATGTAGAACAAAGAGCTATCAAAGGATAGGTACTTGCAGATCAATTGGCTGATTCACCAATCCAGGATGATGAACCTTTACTGATTGAGTTCCCTGATGAAACAATCATGCATCTCACTAAATATCCCTGGAAAATGTACTTTGACGGTTCATTCACTCAACAAGGGTCTGGAGCGGGGGTCCTCTTCATAACTCCACAAGGATACAAGATTCCCAAATCTTACAAATTGATGTTTCCATGCACCAACAATATCTCAAAAATGAAGCATTGGTCAATGGCCTCAAGTTAGCTATGGAAAGCAAGATCATAGAGTTACATGTGTATGGTGACTCCCAACTAATTATCAATCAAGTTAATGGAGAGTATCAAACGAAAGATGAAAATTTGATTCCCTACAAGCAACTAGTTGATGATCTAAAGAAGTACTTTGTCTTCGTCACCTTCCAACAGATACCAAGATCAGAGAACAAAGCTACAGATTCTATGAATACCTTGGAATCCATGTTACAACTAGAGGAACATCAATTCTGCTATTACTTCTTGGTGGAAGAAATATCCTATCCTACCTTTAATACCCCTAAATACCAGGTAATATGTACCTTGAATACCCCAGATCAATCTCGATATGCCAGTATCATTACTTACCTTTCCAACTAGACCATTCCCACCAATCTATCTAGAAATAAGAGAAGATCCCTAATTAGGATAGCATTGCGGTACATCCTCATAACTAAGAACCTATATCGATGCGGTCTTGATGGTACACTTCTTCGGTGTTTAGAACTCAAGGAGTCTGATCTAGCATTAAAAGATGTCCACGAAGGTATATGTGGATCACACTTGAACGACTTTTCATTAGCTAAGAAACTGCTTAGAGTAGGCTATTATTGGCCTACCATGGAGAGAGATTCTATTCAATTTTCAAAAGCATGTCTTAAATGCTAGACACATGGAAACCTTATCCATGCTCCTGCCAGAGAACTTATGCCTTTCATAACACATTGGCCATTTCAGCAATGGGCCTTTGACTTGATTGGACAAATATATCCCAACTCTTTTAATGGACACAAGTTTATTATTACGGCCACTGAGTATTTCACAAAGTGCGTCAAAGCAGTGCCGCTAATGAAAGCCACTGGAAAACAGGTGGCTATGTTCATTCTGAACTACATTATTTGTAGACATGGGATACCCTCTTCAATTGTGACAGACAATGGGGGCCAATTTAAAAATCAAGACATTGATGACCTTTGTGAATAGTTCCATATCACTCAATATTGCTCCTCAATCTATTACCCTCAAGGTAATGGACAGGATGAGGCATCAAACAAAAGTATTCTAAAGATTCTACATAGAGCTGTAAGCAAGTCTGGTAGAGACTAGCATCTACAACTGAATCCAACACTATGGGCCTACAGAACAAGCATAAGAACACCAACTGGAGCCACACCATTTTCTCTAGTCTATGGTGCTCAAGAAGTACTACCCATTGAGGTTGAAATCCCATCTTTACAGATATCTTTACAAGGATTAGTTGCTAACGAGTAGTACCGCATAGATAGGGTGAATTCTTTAGACCTACTAGATCACCTCAAAATGTATCAAGAACACATGTCCAAAGGTTACAATAAAAAGGTCAAATCATGCAAATTTGAAGTAGGAGATCTCACCCTCAAGGAGAATCCTAAGAACTAGCCAAACAGGGAGCAGAAAGGAAAGTTTGAACCTAACTGGCTGGGACCTTATGTTATCACTGCAACTTTTGGGACTGGAGCTTATCAGTTAGCTATACTTGAGGGAGACATTCTTCCAAATCCTATCAACACTCTACATTTGAAGTGGTTCTACGCTTAATGTTTGGTTAGCAGAGCCTATACAACAAAAAGTTCTTGCAAAATACCAAAAACATTCAGAAAATTGATCTTGAAGAAATCCAAAAATAATAGAAAAGATCCTTGATGAGCACCTGGTAAAACATGCATCTTGGTAGAAAAAAGAAAAAGAAAGAAAAAGGTCTTGCCAAGTGGTGAAAACCTGGCAATCAGGCGTCACTTGTGTTTTGCACTCCATCTATCAATGCACTACTGACACAAGGCCTTCATAATTTTTTCCTGTGCTTGTACACTGACTAAATCTTCCTAAAAGACAATATTATACTCGCTTGGGATTTGTCTATCTTTACATCTTAGGAATAAGGCATTCTGCACTGCGGGCATCTTTGCTGGCATAGTCAATTGCGGTTGCTAGGTTGCTCTAGGATGGTTTGCCTCATGAACGCAATGTTTCTTGATACATGCAAAACAATGTCACTTTCCAAAACAAGGGTGTCTTTTCAAGCTTCACATATCTAGACATGACATTTACATTGACAAAGTTCCTACAAGGCTATATTGGATTGCAAAGATGAACGAATTATCCTATCAATGCAAAGACATGGAACACCATATTGCTTGTATTATGATTTTCTGATTGATGAATCTTTACTGTGTTTGACATATGAATGAACAAGTACAACTTAAAAAATAATTTGATTATTGGTTTGATTATGATTCTTTTATGTCCTGATGATGTTTTCAACTAGGGGCATCTAAGTAATTACAAATTTTATTTGATTGATTCTCAATTGATAATTTATTATGTCTTCTTAGTTTCTCAATGACGTCTGTGCAAAGACAAAGAGTTACAAGGATAGGGAGCATAATGTTTTCTTGAATATCTGCGTATGGTGATTGTTTCAAATGATTCTATAAATTTCACCTAAGTTGGATGTTTATGGTAAGAGTTTCCACTATGGGTGGATAGCCGCATATATATATCGATCTTTTTTGTGTAAACTATGGTGAGGTTGAAACAATTTTCTTTTCTGTTTTATGATCTAGATTCTCACTAAGGTATACAAATCATAATGTACCCAAGGATATGAATTTTCAAGGTCATTGTGGGTCCAATATCTTTCCTTAATCAGAATCTGGTATATTAAAAGGAAGGTGACTATTCTATTTTCCTGGCTTCTACGCCTTGATGCCTAAGTCTATTTCTGATATTTCAATAAAATATAGTATTCACACTTTCATAATATCAGTGGGTATTAGTGATGGTTGTACTATCAGGTGGTATCCATTCTAAAAAAAACCTAATGGTGATAAAAATGTTGCAATATTTGCTAATCAGTGACAAGTCCTAAGAGTCTACATATAGCTGCATTTAAAAATTGCATGGTAAACAAAATAACAGCATAAGGAATTTTTGTGCACAAAAATAATTTATTTCTTCTTCTAACAAATCAAGTTAATTACATCATCCATATTACTGATATCAAATATCGTTGCACATCCATAACATACATTTTGCATTCATTGAAAAGAAGAAATAGGAAAATACAAAAATACAGCATCCATGTATTGCATTTTTATTTTTTCATCCTAAAGTGCATCCATACATCTATTTGACATAATCGAAAAATCAAAAGAAACATACATTTGGATTTTCAGATAAAACATATTTATATCATTAATAACTCATCACATCCGATCATAAAATGAAGTTATAATCTAAAAACTAACTCATCAAGAGGCCAAGATATCATCACATGTGCAAAGATACATTTATCACATCTATAAAAGCAAAGGGAACTCATGAAACATGTCAGAATCAGGAAGTTACATCAGATATATATATCATCATGGAACAATATGCATAAAGAGTATCAGAGTATCAGTAAGACAAAATGAATCAGATATACATGTTTGAATGTCATATACAAAAGAGGGGATCTCAGTAGGATCCAGATATACAAATGTGATCTCAAGATATACATGTCATAAAAATGATACAAAATATCAACTCTATCCCACCCCCTCTCCCTAGTTAGGAGGAGGAAGAGGAGGTGGTACAAAAGGAGCTGCTGGAGGAGGCATGGCCCCGTCTGACTGCTGAGTCACTCATGAGAAGGAAGGTGCTCTCTGACCCTCTGTAACTACCACATGATACAAGGCATAATAGTATGTAGCCCTCTGGCCCTGATGGACCGCTGTTAGAGCATGTGCATCTCTCTCTGCCCTCAGCTACTCAAGCTATATAACCCTATTCGCCAGTAAGGCATCAACAGTAGTAACTCTGGCTTCCAATGTTGTAATCCTGGCTCAAAGCTGCTCTCTCTCCTGCTCACATCTGGATAGTGGATCTTCGTATCTGCCTACATCCTGCTCCTGGGACCTGTCATGTCCTCTATCCTGCGACCCTTGTTGTCTCTATCTCTACTGGTCCCTAGTAAGGAGCGAACTGGGATCACTCTAGGGAGCTACAAATCTAAACCGGGTACACCAACCCTCTCCACTATCACTAGCTACCCCTGTATCGACAACCTCACCACCACCACCCCTATCATCTCTATTAGGACCATCATCAAGGGGAGGACCCCTGCCATCCCTGCCACCATCACAGCCTCCATATCTATTGGGAGCCATGTCTCTCTGAGCACCTCCCCTACCCCTGGCTGGTTGATCATCAGGATCATAGTCTAAGGGCTCCTCTATGTGAGGAATGATCTCCTCAGGAATAATAAACTGAGGAAAGGGGTACTGAAGCCTCTCAGTAGCATAACCATCTGATACACCTACATCATCTACATTAGAATGGAGATCCCAGTCTACTGCCACCATATCCTAGATCTCCTGGTGTGCTATCTCATATGTCAACTATGCACCCCATAATGGTGTCTAATCTCTGGTCTAGGCATATACAACAATATCCTCTATCCTGCCCTGTCGATAACCATACTGCCTCAGAACTCTAGTAATCATGAACTTCTTTATGACATATCTGGTCCTACTAATAAGATGTCAGATCCGACACAAGTAAGGAACCTACCGGACATCTAAGGTCCACACCTCGCAATCTAAATATGGTCGCCAAATGACCTCTATCATATCATTGAACAAATGACACTAGTACTCAATCTTGCCCAGATGTGGCTGGTGAAGAAGACCTGCATACATATAAACATAGGGCTTCTCTGGAGCCCTCTATCTATCTACAATCGGCCATGTCACAGGGATGTGCTCCCAGGCCCGGATCTGGAAGATCAGAATACCTATGGTCATGCTCGGTGTGTAGTGGTATACTATCTCATGTAGCTCTCTGTACATGTGGGCTAAGATACACCTACCCCAAGTGAATCTTTGACGGTGGGTAATCATGTGCTCTATCATACCCACCCAAATGACCATAAATCCATGCTGGCCCCTATTTGGCATGAGGATTCCGCCTACCAGACCTGCTAAATAAATAGATAACCGATTGTAATGATCGACCATGTAGTCCCATGACAGATATCTTTGGTCAATGGTATCATCCTAGAAAAATCTGAGTGCAGCACCAATAGCCACACCAGCTCTCAACTCAAAGAATACCTCCTGTCAGATCATCAGCACATGTAGTATCCTCTAGACTTCCTCTGGAGTTACGGTGATCTCTCCAGTCGGTAAATGAAAAGTGTTGTGCTCTAAGTGTCATCTCTTGGCAAGAGAAGTCAACAACCCACCATTTACCTTAATCTCGGGTAAACCCATCAATGATTGCAATCCACATTAGGTCAGAGTAGTCTTCTCATCATCTAACAACCATACAGACAATGCAAGTACACATACAGGGTGAGTGTCACGAAAAGTGACTACCTCAAACTAGGTTTGTTTTGGAAAAAAATGACAATACATCAGTATCCTATCTACAAATGGGCAGACTCCTAATCAGCTATGTAATTCCAAGTTCACAACACGCAAACAAGTTAGAAAGATTGAAATTCTAAGTCTCTTGAACAGATATGATTCTAAA
Source organism: Thuja plicata (assembly GCA_018584345.1). Taxonomy (NCBI): domain Eukaryota; kingdom Viridiplantae; phylum Streptophyta; class Pinopsida; order Cupressales; family Cupressaceae; genus Thuja; species Thuja plicata. The sequence continues at coordinate 707,168 of MU224442.1, forward strand.
ACAGAAGGATGTGATCCATTCTACCAGATGTGATCCTGGAAATACAGGATGCGACTAAGTTTACAAGATACGATCCCTGAAATACGGGATGCGATCCTAAATACAAGGTGCGACCCTAAGAACATCGGGTGTGACACACTAATAGATTTCCCCTAAAAACATGAAAAAAAATGAAACTGAATGCGATTCAGGAAATACTAGATGCGACATAGGAATCTCAAAAAATAAGATGCAATCCAGGAAAAATTGGATGCAACACGGGATTCAAAGGATGCGATTCAAAATTGCAAGGGCTATAACTACTACAAAAATGCATGAATTTGAAATTTGCAAAATTCACAGGGAAGTTTATCGAGCACTTACCGGCGGTGGGTAGTCGGCTGGATGCTGATGTCGATGGCTCATCTTGAAATGGTGCTTCCTCACAAGGACTACCATCTTCTCTGCAGAGCTCTCTGAATTACTATGGAGGACAGTGAAAATGAATAGTGAAATGGTAATTTTGGAGGCTTATATTAGTCTTTTGAGTCATTTAAGAGTTCTGAAACTCCTCCCAGACAACTACAACTACATTTATGTTCTCTTTCTAATCAATCGGGAACCAAATTGAAGGTGCATAAGATGTTTTCAGCAGCCCTATGCCCTTCTTACGACAGTTTCAAAAATTAAAAATTTGCTCCATTTGTTCCAAACATCAGTCAATACTACACATTTTATCATACATCTTGGTCTAACATCATTTTATCAGTCTTATCACTCACATTTTCACATAATTAATCTGGTAATCATGTGTTTCTTTTTAAACACACCTTCTTTTCCCACTTCTTCTACTCCATCCTTTCTTTCCTTAGCTTCTTCCTGCAAGTGATGCATTCTTTCAACTGATGGATTTCATTCTTTTCCTTCAATTTCATTCCTGAGGGGCCATGATCACACTATCATCAATTTTTCCTTGAAATAGCATTAAAAATGACTTTGTTATCAAACAAACTAGGGACATAATAGTTTCCTTGACTAAAGTCGGAACTATTGGATAAAAAGATTTAGTTCTCATAAGCTGGATATCTTATGTTTCCTCATTTTAAAAGATTTTTATTAAAGCTCCTGACAGCTTCATACTGGCTTTTTAGATGACAACCAAGTTCAGAATCAATATTATCAATTTTTGGGATGACAACCAAGTTCAAAATTGGTATCTTTAAATATTTTATTGATCTTTGGACGACAACCAAGTTCAAAATCAATTCTATCAGTTTGGTTCAATCAAGTGTGAGACTGATCTCATCAACATTTCGTTCAACAACCAAGAACATAATTCTCAATCTTTCTGAAGTCAAAATTGAAAACTTTCTTTGAATCAATGCGTTGCTCGCACATCAATTCCAAGAGGGGCAAATGTAACCACTTAAATTTGGTCTATTCCAACTATGGACCCTATTTTCCCTACGTGTGATCATACCCTTGATTATGTCCAAACGACTATGTTTCTGCTTAGCATAATTCTTCAAATTAATTTAATGTCCTAGGTGATTTTTATCACTAATTTATATTAACTATTATAGCCATATGATCCAAATCAATTCAAACCATTTAAATCAAAACAAATTCAAACATGGCTATAGTATTTAATTATAAAGGAATTAAATAAATCCCCAAATCAATTACCCACTTGCAAAATAACCCATTTCCCTAGCCTATTTAATTTAATTAAAATGGCTATAGTCGCTAATTATTAAAAAGCAATTAAATTGTTTAAATAATTAAATTCCTATTTTTGAATGAATTAAATAGGTTTAATTCATTTAATTAATATTCTCCTAAACCCCAACCTAACCTATCTCAACCACTTCTACCCTGGGTTCTAACCCTTCTCAACCCATTCACCCTTGCTAATCTAATCTTAATCCTAATTCTAACCCTAACCCACTTCCTAATGTTGTCACATTCCATTAAGGAATGCTTAGCAACTCAACCCACTTGAGAAAGTTAAGGAATCTTAAAATTCCTTCCTCAAGTCCACCTTCTCAAGTCACCCTCTTACACCCTCCCCTTGCTTCTTTAAGGCTTTCATTAAGGCCTCATTAATGAAGATGACTTTAGCCTATGTCTCCTCCATACCTCCTTAATGCTCAGGGCATTAATGGCTATTACACCACCATTAATAAGTCCCTCAACTCATTAATGAACCTTGTCTCCCCTCTTTCTCTCTCTCTCTCTCTCATTCTTCTATAAATAGAAGCCATTTTTGAGAGCAATTAAGCCTTTATCTCATATTGTAAATGCATTGTTATGTTATTACATTAAAGTTAGAACTCGTATTTCACTTCATAATTCATGCTTTTGCATTGTTATTATCCTCATTCTTAGAGCTAGAATGCATGTTTTCTCATCATTTAGCTTGTTTTAAACTAAAATCCTTCATGCTAAGTCGTATATTTCACTAATGGTAGCATAATCTGAGGGCTATTTTGTTACTAATTACACTCTTCTTAGTTAGAAGGCAATATGTCGATATTAGTTGGTTTTACATGCTTATCTAACCTTTTTGAGCTAATGCAATGATCTATTAAGGTGTTGTGTCTTTTTTATCAGGTACTTCCCTCTCATGATCGAAATTGAAATGAGATAGAGGAGAAACAACAAACTGATAAATTTGATCAAATCAAACTAAAGATAAGGTTCTTGATGTAAGATGAAAGATATAAGGATCACAGAACTAAGGTAGATCATCAAGCAAAAAATATTATGCCCCAAGGTTGAATTAGAAGAAAAGAAGTAGGGTGAAAGTGAATGGAAAATAGAAGTTTGGAAGAGGTGGAAAGAAATGGAGAGAAGAAAGAGAATTTTCCTTAAGAAAGAGAATGCCCCAAAATCAATCAACTATTTAAGATAGAAAATTTCGATTGAGATCATGAAAGAAGATAAGGAAATGAATATGAAAACATGATCATAGTTGATTAAAAGTCCACAAGAAAGATGAAGGAAAAACCCCTCATACTCATAATGCATCCTAAAAATGCAAACTAGCATGATGTCTAACAATGCAAGCTACATGAAAATGCAAAGGTGTACTTGCAATAAAGCAAATGTAACATACGAATTTGTGTTCATCATTCATGAGAGAATGTTAAGGAACTTATTTTCATCATTGTGCCATTATTAAAGGACATTGGAAAATCACACAATCATCACTAGTCACAAGTGCAACTAAGAAGATATGAATGTGATTTATAGCGGATTGGAATGTGGAAATATTATAACATAAGAATCAAAGACATAAAGGTCAGGATGACTGTGATGTTAGCTTACCCAATTTAATATAGCAAAACCATGCTCGCATCAAGGCATAGAGGCCAAGATGAATAGAATAATGGTTGTGCAAAAATAGTTAAGCATAAAGGAAATAAAAACATGCCCCATGCCCCAGGTCCTCCAGCTATCCATCACAGAGAAACTTATTAGACAAGGACACTCAACAAAAATCAATAAAAGTTAGCACACAAAGAAAATCTCATGACATATCTCATGCATTAAGTATTGTGTTTAAAAATTTAAGTTTGTTAACTGATACTGAGTTCCAAGGATAAGGATCGAATGCTTGCAAGCAGGTAAGATCACATGACAAAACTGGGTAAGACAAAATTGATAAGTGTTGAAAAACACTCGATGTTAGGGGTTGTATTGAAAAAAATAGTTGGAGTGGTGTTGAAAAACACCATTTGAGAGGTGTCCTAAAGACTAACGCATCCAAGAGACCGAAGCTAACACATTTATGCTCCCTAGACAAAGACAAAGACCAATTCCAAACCAAGGCAAAAATGACAAGGCATGATGGAGAAAGGCTAAGTGTCGAGGACACGCACTAAGAAACAGGGGTGCAAAGGCCTCAAGTAGTGCACATTTCAAAGTTTTCACCACTTGGATTTTATTACATTTTTTTCTCTTTCATTTTTTTTTATTTTTTTCTTATTTTTTCAGGACTTTTTATAAAAAAATGTTGAATTTTTGCTACCAAGGCCCCTGTTTCTAGTTTTTCACCAATATACTTTTTCTATTTTTTTGAATATTTTTAATTTTTTTTTGTATTTTTGGAATATATATATTTTTTTAAAGATACATCAAAGTGCCTATTGCTAGGTTTTCACTAAGATAGTCATTTTTTTCAGGAAATTTTCTAATTTTTAGATTTTTTGACAATATAAAATTTTTTAGATTTTTTCAGGATCAATAATTATGTACAAAGGATGCCCCCAGACATAATGGGCATCATAGATAGAACTTATTCAGGTGCAAGACACTGATAGGATCAAGGAGCTTCTCTCCCTCTATTGTAGATAGTAAATAAGAACCTGACCCAAAAGTTGTTGTGATGATGTAAGGTCCAAGTCAATTAGGTTCAAATTTGCCCTTTTGATCTCTATGATGTTGATTTAGGATTTTCACGTAGGACAAGATCTCCTACTTGGAATTCTCTAGGGAGAACCTTTTTGTTGAAGGATTTGGACATGTGCTTTTGATAAACCCTCATATGGTCAAATGATGGTTGATGTTTCTCATCTAGAAGTTCTAACTCTTCAAGTCTCATGGCGCGGTAGTCTTCATCTATAACTAGACCTTTGAGGGAAACTCTATGTGAAGGAATCTCAACCTCCAAAGGTAACACTCCTTTAGCTCCATATTCAAGGGAAAAAGAAGTAGCCCCAGTAGAAATATGAATACTCGTTCTATAGGCCCACAGAGCCAGATTTATCTGTAAGTGCCAATCTCTTCCATTCTTACAGATTGTTCTATGTAAGATTTTAAGAATGACTTTGTTTGATGCCTCTGCTTGACCATTTCCTTGCGGGAAGTAAATGGAGGAGTAATGTTGTTTAATCTTGAATTTCTTGCAGAGTTTTTTAAGGTCCTTATTTTTGAACTGGCCTTTGTTGTCAATGATAATCTTGGAAGGCACTCCATATCGACAAATGATATGGTTCAGAATGAATAGAGAGACTGTCTTGGCCGAGGCAATAGAAAGTGGGACAAATTCAACCCATTTAGTGAAGTAATCAGTAGCAGTGATAATAAAATTGTGTCTGCCTGATGAGTTGGGATGAATCTTCCCAACAAGGTCAAAGGCCCAAGGCTGAAATGGCCAATGAGATATAGAAGGAATGAGATCCCTTCTTGGAGCATGTATCAGGTTACCATGTTTTTGATAGTTTTCACATGACTTTGCAAAAGCTACTACATCAATCTGCATCATAGGCCAATAGTACCCTACCCTAAGCAACCTTCGAGCCATGGAAAGACCATTAGAATGTCCCCCATAGATTGCCTAGTGGATGTCAACTAACGCTTGGTCGGATTCTTCCTTTTCTAAGCATCTAAGAAGTGTTCCATTTAGACCCCTCCTATACAAATCACCAACGATAAGGGAATGACGAGAGGCATTTTGGGTAAGGATAGGAGGCATTAAAATAGGAGGATTTGCCAAGTACTTCTTGATTTGATCTATACTCATTTGACAATCCTCATTCCAAACACATTTGACTCCTTTTTGTAAGTTCTTGTTGAAGGGTTGAGCTTTATCTGCCAATTGTGAAATAAATCTCCTTATAGATTGAAGACGTCCTTTAAGACTCCTCATTTGACTAATGTTTCTAGGAGGTGGCATATCTATGATCGTTTGGACTTTTTCAGGGTCTACCTCTATTCCTTTTGCTGAAATGATGAAGCCAAGTAGTTTTCTATAGGTGACTCCAAATGCACACTTTTTAGGATTTAACCTTAGTTGAAATTTCTCCATGCGATCTAGAATTACTTCTAAATCATCTAAGTGTGTGTCTCTTTGTTTAGACTTGGACAAGGTGTCATCCACATAATCTTCCATGTTTTTATGCATCATGTCATGAAAAATGGTTGTCATAGCTTGCTGATAGGTGGCTCCTGCATTTTCTAATCCAAAAGGCATAATGTTCCAATAATAGGTACCCCATGCACAAGTGAATGCAATCTTTTCTTGATCTTTAGTAGCTATTGTAATCTGATTGTATCCAGAAAAACTATCCATCGAGGAATAAATCTCATAACTTGCAGTCATATCCACTATCATGTCTATATTGGGAAGTGGAAAGTCATTCTTTGGGCATGCTCTATTGACATCTCTAAAATTTCTGTAAACTCAAATGGATTTTTCATGTTTGGAAACTGGTACAATATTTGATATCCATTCAGCATAGGTGATAGCTCTTATGAATTTTGCACCAATGAGTTTCTCCAATTCTGCTTTTACCAGTAGCGCTATGTGAGGGTGCATCTTTCTCAATTTCTATTTAACTGGTTTGACACCCGGAGCTATGGACAAGTGATGCATGATAATTTTAATATCCAACCCTGGCATATCTAAATAAGTCCATGGAAAATTGATTTTCTTTTTCTGTAAGAACTTAGTGTAGGCTTCTTTCTCTTGAGGTGACAAGGACTAAACTAAGTGTACTATTTGTGGAGCCTCATCTATACCCAAATTAACTACTTGGGTTGGTTCAATAAGTAGTGAAGATCTATCTTGAAAGTAACTAGGGAGACAATCAAGTACCTCAGCCTTAGGCACCTCAGAGAGGTTTTCACCCTTGGATACGTCATTTCTTTTTTCTTTTTTTTTGGTTCTGACACCACCACAAAGTGGTTTTCGCCATCAAAACTCCTATTCTTTTGATTTTATTTTCTTTTTATCTCGTAACTAAGGTACTTGATGTCTGTCTCTATCATGCTAGTATCTGGTTCACTAGTGGAAGAGACTATGGATTCAATGGTATTTAGCTAATATGCTATCTCATAATCATTTTGAAATGTTAAAAGCTCAAGTTCTTGATAGCGTTGGGACCAATCAATGAGGTCATGATGAACAAGAGGTAAGTCAATGACTGGTTCAAGGTTATAAATGTGAATGATATTATGACTGGTGACCGAAGAGTCAGAGTCTGTCAAGTATCCCTCTAAGCTACCCAAATTAGAATTCATCCTAACAAGTGAAGAATCGTCCATTAGGGAAATGGGTGGGTTCAAATCCTCTAATACTATACGTGACTCATTGGCTACCTCTGGTGGAGAACTATAAATGTGGATAACATCAATATCTCTATCAATTGTAGAAGACTCAGAGAAGGAGTCCCATTCATACTCATATGAACTTGTATTTGAACTGCGACTAGGATGCTTACACCATGAAGGTTTGGGACATCTTGATGTGGAAGGTCCAGTGTCACCTTCTCTTTCCATTAAATGAACAAGATTATTTCTTTGAAATTCTCTGAGAGGATCTTTTGCATCTGATTCATCTTGTTCTAAGGTTGCAACTATCTCATGGGTGACTAGAATATCTGAATCTTCCCAAAGGAGATTAGTGGAAGGGACCCAATCTACACACATGTAATGTTGATTTGTCAAACTAGGTATATATTCATGTTCATCTTCACTATCTAACTTATCAAAGAGAGGATTAGTGCACTTGATGTAATTCTCAAATCCTAGGCCAACCGGCTTCTTAGACTTGCGTCAAAAGGGAATGATCAAGAGGTTCAACTCTAGCATCCAAATTGTGATTAAGAGGGCCATATCTGGGATAGCCCATATGTCTGGAAAAATTATAGCCTCATCCATAAGCCTTAGGAGAGGAAGAGAAGTTCTCATTGTGTATATATTTATCTTCTCTCTAGATCCAGTCTCTAAAAAATGTCTCTTCTTTCTCATCTTGAATAGGAACTGAAGACTCTACAAATGTGCCAAATAAAGTCATAGCTGAAGAGGAAGGTCTCTTCTCTTGCGAAGGTTTTTCAGAAGACCTAGGTGAAACTGGCAGTGTTGTGAGGGAGTTGAGTTGATATCCCCCCATGCCAAGATCTATTGACTTAATTTTATCTTTACATTCAGCTAAGGTTGCATCGAAATCTTCTGCTTCTCTATTGAGGGGAACATAAGTACTCGCTAATATTGAGTTAATAGATAAATTGTTATCCACAGGTATACAAATCTCTATCCCATTATAATAGAACTTAACACACTGATGGTAAGTAGACAACACTGCTTTCATATCATGAATCCATGGTCTACCAAGTAAGATATTGTATGCAAGAGGACGAGTGTCAACTACGTGGAACTAAATATCTTTTTCAACAGTGACAATCCTAAGGTTGCATCAAAATCTTCTGCTTCTCTATTGAGGGGAACATGAGTACTTGCTGATATTGAGTTAATAGATAAATTATTATCCCTAGGTATACAAATCTCTATCCCATTGTAAGAGAACTTAACACACTAATGGTAAGTAGACAACACTGATTTCACATCATGAATCCATGGTCTACGAAGTAAGATATTGTATGCAAGAGGACCAGCGTCAACTACTTGGAACTGAATATCTTTTTCAACAGGGCCAATCCTAATAGGAAGGATGACCAATCCTTTGGAAATTCTTTCTGCCTCATCATAGGATTTGATAGTGATCTTCTTTCTGGTATCTATGACTTCTTCTGAATAACCCAACATCTTAAAAAGAATCAAAGAACAAACATTAAGCCCAACACCCCCATATATCAACACACACCTGACACAGTTCTGTGGATCATGACCTTAATATGAAGGGTGAGATTGTGCGAGTGACTCAAAGATTTATCATCATCCTTCAAAAAGGTAAGGTAATGAGGGATAGAAATATGGTTAACCATGTTCTGGAGTTGATCAATGTCTAAGTTGTTGGGGACGTTCATCATACGCAAAGCATCCTCAAGGACTTGCTTATGTCTCATGGATAACTCTAAGAGCTCAAAGATGGAAATCTGAGCTGGGGTTCTTTGTAATTGATCAACAAGGTTTTAAATTGACTTAGGATCAACTACTAGTTTTAAGGTGACATTATTGGATGCCACTTTCTTTGGTTTACCTGGTTGACTTGAATTGGGTCCTCTAATGACAATGGGACCTTGAATTTGTGTGACAACATTAAGAGTTTGGGATGACATTGTAGAGTTAGGACCCCTTAGCACCACAATGGGTTCTTCATCAAATATAGGAGGAGAGTCCATGCCTAGATCATAACCATAGGGACCTCTACCCCTCATCATGTTGACATTTTCTTCTACAAATTGAAGCATGTTGATAGTATTCTCCACATCTATGTAAGTATAATTGACCTTAGCCTTGTAATTCTTAGGTTTATAGGTTTCCCCCTTCTCATATTTGGGCAATGGTTCTTTGAATGCCTTATGATCAGCGTTGGTGTTTAATCCATCTATCTTAAGCTTTCCATTGTCAATGAGATCTTGAATAAGATGCTTGAGTTTGTAGCAGTTTTCAATATCGTGTCCAATGCCATTGTGAAACTTGCAAAAGCTTTCTCATGCCACCAATGTGGCTTAACATTAGGTATATAATGCTTTGCAAGATCTTTAGGATGTGCAAGGTTGTTAGCAATAAGTGTTTTCAAGATATCCTCATACGAATCACCAAGTCTTGCAAATTGACATCTCTCTTTCTTAGGTCTATCTTGGTATCTTGGCTTGTTCTCTTGTTGATTAGATTCATTGAGTTTCATGGCTTGAACAACACTAGACAAGTGGAGAACCGCGTGATCTTTGGGTTGAGAGGAGTCCACAACCCCATCATTAACCACTTGTTTTTTCCTATTCCAACGTGAGTTCTTCCCTTTATCCTTGTTAGGGTTGTTATTTTGACCATTGTTGTTATTGTTTCCATGTTTGGTAAAAATTCCTTGTTCTTTTAAAACATCTTCAATCCTACATGCGGTTTCAACCATGGTGTCAAAGGAATAAAAACCATCTTCCTAACTTCATACCGCATTTCGGGAACCAAGTTGTTAACAAGGATATCAATCTTTTCATTTTTAGGAATGGTTCTAGAGTAGCGATAGCATTTTCGTCTCCACCTTTGCAAGAAAGTAACAAAGGATTTCCCTTGATTTTTCTTTCAATTGCATATGTCCAACCTGGTGATTGATCTCGAAAGATTGTATGCAAAGTGTTGAACAAATCTGTGAACAAGCTCTTTGAAAGTATTAACAGGGGGAGTTATGTTGGTGAACCATTCCATTTCTTGACCCTTAAGACTCCTTGGGAACAATCTCATGAGGTATGAGTCATCTTGATGGAACTCAAAACTTGTGGTATAAAACTGGCACACATGATCATGCGGATCTCCATTCCCATCATATTTTTCATATTAAGGGATCTCAACCTTTCTAGGGAAATGTTTCATGTTAATACTTTTGTCAAAAGGATTAGGACAAATTGAATCCAGCGAGAATGAATTTTTGGGTGCTAACATCTTCTCCATCATGTTCTTAAGTTTTTTGATTTCCTCTTCTTGAGATGGGCCTTACTTCTTAATCTTCTTATCCACATCAAAGTTGTAGGGGACTCTAGCACCCTTGTTCATTAAACTCTCTAGGAACTTGTCTTTGTTTTTCTCTAAATATTTCTCCACATATTGCTGGAAAAGTGGTTCTTGTTGCATTTTCATGAAGTATTGGGAGGTGAGTTCAAAACTTGAACTACTACCCCTATATTGTGAACCATGATGAGCACATTGTGATGGTTTTCTTGAGTTCCTAGGATGTGTTTGTCTCTAATAATGATCATGTCTTGAGTCCCTTCTTCCTCTAGGGCTAGGAGATTGTGAAGGTGTTCTTCAACATATTCTACTTCGGGGAGTCTTAGGAGGGGTGGATGGAGGAGAGTTGTTTCCACCACCAACATGCATATTGTTGAATTGATCATTGTGTTGTTGGGCCAAGAGTTTGTCTTTCTCTTCTTGGTAGGCCTTCCTTTCCATTTCCAACAAAGTTTTTCTCTCCAACTCTAGGAGTCTAAATTTCTCTTCCTCTTTAGCTTGTCCATCTAGGAAGAATTTCTTTTCACGCTCAGTTCTGTTGAGTCTTTCACTCATTTATCATGAAGGAATTTTGGGTGGTGAACTTGGTCCTGAAATTATGAGCAAGTCATTGGTATATGTTGTGTTCACCTGTGTATCATAAGGCTCATCATTTTGGTTGTCATGATGTAATTGTGCTTCTTAATAGGCTCATCGCTTATCACTTTCAGCCCTTTGGTTTGCATCTATATATCTAGTTGAGATAAGGGGTGAGACTGATCGATGTCTATGAGAGGAACGACCAACTGGAATGGAATCTCTATGTTTCTCAAATATATCATCAAGGCGTTTATCCATATCCTCCCTATCTCGTCAAGTCAATGTGTAACTCATATCCATATCCGAATGAGATGATGCTAATGGGGTACTCAAATCACTAAGGTGACACTTGGAGTCAAACCAAACTTCAGAATTGTTCCTAGGTGATTGATCAAATATGGGTGCTTTTCCCTTATGTTTTTTGCGAGTTTGAACTAAGGGTAATTGGTTAAAAACAACTTGAGGTTGCTTTCCTTGATTTACTTGATATCTTGTTGTAACTAGCATAAAAGAAAAGGTACTAGGTGATAGGATGACCCTAAGAGATGTTGGTACCAAACTAGGATAGTAAAAGCACTCACTTGTCCAAAAGAGAGGTGATAAGATAGAATTTAGCAAAAGGTATAAACCAACATTGCCACAGAGGTGCCCAATAAACGGGTTAATACCCTAACACATATGGATGAAGAGGATGATTTACCCAAGTTATATTGATTGAATTTGAATTTTTTATGGAAGTGAATGTACAAGAGATTACTAAGACTCTCCAAGTGTGTTATCAAAGGATCTAAAGGTTTATCTTCTCAATAAGGACAGTTTCTAGCTCACCAACTCCAAGCAAGGTCACTTTTGAAACCAAATTTTACTAGTTCAAGAGGTCAAAACACAAGAATCCAAAGTGTAAACAAGCTTATAATAGTGGGGTAAGTGACCTAATCTGATCTGGATCAACCCAGGAAGACTGAAAATGATGGGATAGAAAAAATGAGCAAGTTAACAGTTTGACACTTAAGAATGCAGATTTGTTTATCATTTTGGTGTTTGTCTTAATATTTGGGTGTATGTTTTGATCTTTCACTCACACAAGACACATCAAGAATATTGTTTGTTGTAAAAGAAATAGTCACATCACAACCTAGGTAAGCCAGGACAATATCTATTGAATTCCCACTTGAGCCAAAGTTTGGCCATGCTTACTCATAGCGGACAACTTAGAAGCTTGGAGGCACGGGCTCCTCCTTACATGTGCACTCACTTCTCAGGCACACCAAGCTTCAAATACCAAGGGAATCACTTCCCAAAGGAATGTTTTCTCTACTAAGAGCTGTGAAAATGTGGGATTTCTTAGTCGGTCTCTGACCTTTCACGCCAATAGATAGAAGGTTTTTGGTCACTAAAACAAAGTTTGTAGTCAAGGCATCCGTTCAGGTGGTTGTGATCAAGTCATTTTTCCAATTAAGGGGGCTCTCCCAATCCTTTCAAAGCAAGGTTTTCACCTTAACAATGTAGGGAATTTAACGCACCACTAGGGTACTAGAGGAGATTTTAGTTACCACAATGAATTCACACCTGTCCACTATGAGACTAATCACAATGGCATTTTTTATATACCGGCTTGGAAGGGCTTGGCTTTAGCTTGTTATTGGTTGGGCAATCCACTCTCACTGGTTCTATTAAAGCACTTAGGAGGTAGCCACGCTAAAATAATTATATGAGTTTCTCTTACACCCAAGATCCACAAAGGTGAGGGGAGAGGATACGTTCATATAATTCTTAGGATTACAATCTAAAAGACACTTCAAACACATAAGAAAAAGACAATAATGTTTCTAGATTTCTGATCATCCCAAAAGGGTGAGAGCATAGTTTCCTAACATTATTGACATTCCTAAAAATACCAAATAGAAGTTCATTTTAGAATTCTTGCATGCAGGTTCCTATTTTAATAAAATGAAACAAAATGCAAGCATAATATTTAGTGCGCTATCGATCAAGGAAACCTGCAAGATGATTCATTAGTAGTCTTTGTTTGAGTCTTCTTTTTCAAAGTCCTGCAAACCACTGTTAGGATGTAATCATAGATAAGCATCAAGAACAATAAAGCCAAAGATTGGTTAGCATTAGAAAAATTAGAAATCTGATTGTATATTCAAAAAGTAGATGAAAAATCATGCACTTTAAAAAAAATTGCACTAAAAAATGTTACTGTATGAGCTTGTACGAGGCTTTGGAAGCTGCAAAATAGATGATTACATAGGTACAATGATCAAAACCTGCAATTTCTGGTAAACCCATGACTCAAATCAAGAAACTAAGAACAACCCAAAAATCTTCAGATAATTCTACCCAAAATTTAAGAAAAAATTGCACTCAATTTGGACCTAAAATGAGCAAGATATGATCGTTTAAAGTTAGATTGCAAATTCAAAAAGCTCAATAGTTAAGGCTAAAGATTTTTCAAATTCTACTGATGTCATCAACTTGCGATCTTAAATTTGACAGGCTGGGGGTCGTCACAGAAGGCCCAAATTTTGACGGTCATATGACTGTGAAATTTAACATAGTAAAAGAAATTGATTTTTGATTATTTTTTTCAGATTTTTTTTTCAAAAATCTACCTCGGGCTGCATGTAGAAAAATACAAAATCTACCTTGATTTATGTGCAATGGGTTGTACGGCCTCCTTGGGCAAAATGTTTTTGCCACAAATTCAAGTTTTGACAAGTATAGGCATGTTTATAGTTGTTTTCAACCAAAATGATGTTTCAGACACAATGGTGTAGTCAGATTTGGCCCAAAAGGAGAGCTTAAAGGGCGTCGAGAGAATAAAAGACAAAAGATAGAAGGTATTTTCAAACTTGCTCCATGCTAAAACAAAGATGAAATACGTTGTTTTACTTGCAAAATCAGAGTACAAACATGATCCCAAGATTTTTAAAACTAATTCAAATGTGATGACAGAAATAGATGTTCTGCCCCACGATGGGTGCCAAAAATGTGTGCTAAAAATGTGTCACACTTCTATGAATCATTATATACAAGATCACTCAAGAATGAGGTCTCAAATGACGAATTATAGTTGTCTACTCATGGAGTGCAAAGGTGTGTGATGGAAGCCCTCAGATTGACCTAGATTGTGCCCCTGCAAGTACACCATAAAATGAGAGATTCTATATGATAATGCATGATTTTGTCTATATTATAATGGAATTAATCTATATGATAACAATGCATGTTTATTCTATGAAAGGAAATACGAATGTAAAAATAATCTATGAAAAAAAATATGAGTTTAATCTAAAATGCAAATGCAAAATTAATCTAAATGAATTGCCATGATTACATGAGAGAAGAAGACAAGAAGAGAGAAGTTGCAATATCTAAGCTAAAGTGCTCAAATTCTCCTCCAAAATTGCTCTCCAATCCTGCAACATAACAATAAACTAAAGAATGTGTGTGTTTTTTTATTACTATGCAAATGAGAAGGAGAGGCTTCCTTACAAAGAGCAATGGATGGTGGAGATTAAGAGGTAAAAAAAGGAAAATAAAGCAATGGTCGAGATTAAATCTTGGTTGATCCATGTGCTTTAAATCTTCAAAAGGCAAGATCAAAGGGATATGATTAAGAGGCAAAAATCCCACCACTTAGGAAGATGTAGAGAAAAAAAGATTTTTATTTATTTATTTATTTGATTTATTACCTTTTTTTATAAAAAAAAGAGCTTTAAGTGGGGATTTTATTTATTTAAAAGAGGAATTTTCTTTTAATTAAATAAGTTAAGATTATTTAATTAGAGGAGGGATATTAATTAAATAAGATAAAATCATTTAATTAAAAAGAGATATTTTAATTAAATAAGATTATTTCATTTAAGAGGTATTTTCTTTTATTTAAATAAGATTATTTCATTTGATAAAAAGAGATGTTTTTTTTTAATTAAATAATATTATTGAAAAAAATGATCAAACCTTAGGAAATATTGAAATAATTGAATTAATTACGATTTGATCAAGGAAATTGATTTAAATTGAAAATGTTGCAAAACATTGATTTAGAAACTTGATAAATTGATTCTGGTCATTTGATAAATTGAAGAATGGGGCCCCATAGTCTAGGCAACCATTTTAGGGTGCATACATCAGTAAGCTGACTAGCGGGCCACATCAGCCTACCCTTAAATTAGAAGATCTTTCATGTTGACGCAAGCAAAGAGATGGACTACAAAGATACATCAGTACACAACAAGGTACATATTTGCACCGAACACCAGAGTCATTATATTGCTGATGGATAAGGAAATTCGAGGAGTATATTATAAAAAGGATGAAGGATATACTTTGTCATTGTTGTCAAAGGGAGAGAATATCCAGATGGGAGAGAATATCCCTTGAGATAACTTAAGAGAGATGTAACCTGTAAGGGAGAGAATATCCAAAGGGAGAGATTACATATGAAATATCCATCATAATTTTTCAAAGGGAGAGAAAGTACCATGAGGGAGAAATGACTTAAGGGAGAGAATAAAATCAAAATGTTGTCAAAGGAAAAAGAGATGATCAAGGAAAGGAACAGTCAAAGGGAGAGAAAACATAAAAATAAGAGATTCTACAACACATGGAGAGACAAAACCAGAAGGTGATACATATATCCAGTGAAGGGATTGAAGATTGAATAAAGCACTCTGCAGGTTACAAATCTAAGCTATATGAGCTTACCGAGAGCCAGACATTTATAGGGGTTATAGAACAATAAGATTGGTAGTTTGA
This sequence comes from Thuja plicata, assembly GCA_018584345.1. Classification (NCBI taxonomy): domain Eukaryota; kingdom Viridiplantae; phylum Streptophyta; class Pinopsida; order Cupressales; family Cupressaceae; genus Thuja; species Thuja plicata. The sequence goes on from MU224442.1 coordinate 722,903, forward strand.
TGAACTACAACTGATTATTTCATATTTTAGTAGTAATAATATAGTGTGATAATGTATTGTGTTTTCATCAATGCCAAAGGGATAGATTGATAAAATATAACTAATTGAATGTTTGAAGATTTTAAGTTGATTATCACCAAGCTCCAAAAAGTTAATGCAAGACGTTAAATTAGTTAATGTATTGTATTTTCATTAATGTCAACTTGACATAATTTGATTGGTTATATACATAGTTTCAAAGACTTTAGAGAACTAGAGAGATAAAGGTTATGCTATCAGTAATGTATTAAAGTTTAGTATTCACTAAGTGACAACAAATACCAACGGACACTACACCCCGATGGAGAGAGAAAATCGAGAGGAAAGTCATTGTGATACCCAAGCATGAAACCCAAGCAAACATTAGAGACAAGAAGAACCAAAGTAACCTGAGCAAAATCACAGTGTTACCTGATGGACAGACAACCCCGATGGATAGTGATGCCTAAGGAGAACTGAAGTGTTGACCGAAGCTAACAAAGAGTTAAATACCGGGAAAAGAATTGAAGTTCAGAATTTATAAAAGACTTAGCTGGAAAGAGATAAAGAAGGAGTTAACTATTTGTTAATGCTTTTTTCATCAAAAAGTAAAAGCTAGATATAAGAGAGAGATTTAAATCTATTTTATTCCATTTGTCGAAGAGAAATCTACTTGATTAAACTGATATAAAGGTCTAAAGAAAGAAAGGCAAGATTTATGAATCATGTCAGGAACAAGAATGACTGAGACCTAGAAATGGTGAATTCATGTCAATAAAGAGACAATATAATTCATTATGAATTAGGGGAGTGGATAGAGAAGAAGATGCTAGAGAGATACTAGTGAAAGACTTCACACAGTCCTGATCAATCAAGATAAAGAAAGAGCTAAATATTTTTGTGAACACTGAGCAACAGAGAAGCACAACATCAATGATAAGAAATAAGTGGAGAAAAGGTATGTAATGGAGACATTGATCTCAAAGGTATTATGAGATTACAATAGATCTCAAAATATGCAAAGTATAGTTGTTTATATGAACAGATCATATACTGTTTCAATTTAGCCATTGGATTAGAAAGTATCTTAACTGAGTAGGACTTAACAATCCTTTCTATATTGAGATACATCCTAAAGGAGTATCAAAAGGTTTGGTCATGAAAATAGTATAGAGATGCCAGATATCAAGTGACAAACTACATATGGTTTGGTCATAAAGATAGCATAGAGATGCCAGATATCATGTGACAAACTATTCTATTTAAATCCTCTAACAAGGTCACACCTAATAGTGTGTTTGTAACCTTTAACACGGTTAACTCTTCACCAAGCTTACATCAGAAGAGTGAAAATTTTGGGTTACCAGTCCCAAGTTCTGTTTCCCTTGACAAGGTTTCCATGTTAGAAATCCACGTGTAAATGTGTTTATGAATCATTACTTTAGTGTTTTGCATTACACATAACTAATCTGGATTGATCAGTATACACTAAGTAATTTACTATATTTCGGTAAATGAAAGACTGGTAATCGGTAAAGATAAATAACAAGGTTTAACAGTGAACTCTAAGCAGTAGTTATTTGATAAGATAATTTCAAGGCATTCATCTTGTAGGACTGAAGATAACTAGAGGCTTATAATTGTGATAATAAGTTTTTGGGTTAATTTATTGGAATATTTTTTAGGCCACTGATTCACCCCACCACCCCCCCCCTCTTAGTTACTGTAACACTACCATGTATGAAGGCATTCATGTTCATACTATCCTATATCTAGGGTCATGATTACAAGAAGACAAATTTCCAGCATCTTCATGGGAAATTTGACACTTATGATGGTATAATTTCTTGTGAAGCCTTTTCTATTGACAACACACATTTTTATTTATGCAATTTCAATTTTAATTCAATATTAATTTCTATACAAATGTTTGAGTGAGGCAAACCACTTTCTCTTAAAAAATCCCCATTTTCTATTTACAGGTGATGGGTAACAAAATTATGGATTTAGCTATGAGAAGGCTAGACAGACTACTTTAGATCAGATACTTCTTCATCACTTTTTGTTAGAGAAACGATATGTCTAGTCACACTCTACATTCCAACCCACTCATGGTAGGTGATTTGGTTTGAAAGTTTGTATGCAATTTGTTAATACCTCACAAAAAATGTATTATTCCACAATATTAACTTTCAAATAATTCAAATTTTCCCACTACTATTCATATTTCATTTTCCCACTGCTATTTTCATAATAATATGATCCTTACCATGTGGTATTCTTTCTAAGAAACACTCAATATATCACATAGATAATATTACAAAAAAGAAAAGAATATGATGAGCCACATCCACAGGATATCATGAGAGTCGATATGATAAAGAAGTCACCTATAGAATGATTTTTTTGTGTCAAGCATACATCATACATAAGGAAGAAAGTTCAAAGATTAACCTATTCTTTATTCATCCAAAGCACAAATTATTTATTTGGCCAATAGAACAGGATGATCATTAATGGGATAGGATGTCATTGGTTAAAGTAATATTTTTTTTATACCCCTTCGATGATGTTCAAATAAAAAACAATAAGGCATAAACAAGATTGGTCATATCTCCTCCCCATGGGGCCCTATGCTCCATATGGATTTAATATATCAGAAGAAATTCATTAACTCATAGTAATCAAAGAATGTAAGTGGAAAAGGATATGCATTATAAAAGAGACATGAACTAAGTCTTCGTGAACAAAATTCATCAGTGAGACGAGGAGGATTACAAGAGCATTTTTATGTTACAATCATTTCATAAGTTCCTTTAATATTGAAGAGACAATGTCCACGTCTTTGCGATCATCATAGTTATAAATAATATAATCGACATCAGGGAGACCAGTTAATGGTTTATCTAACCAACACTTGCATCGGTGAGCCCTAATATATTGACGGAATAATTAAATATCATGTATATCACCTATGTCATGCCAATTTACACTACTGATCAAAACAATGTTAAGAGTAAACAAGCCTATGCTGGAGAGAAAGGTGACGGGTTTTCGCGACTCACAAATTGATGATAGCAAAGTTTATTTTCATCAAAGAGACTTCTACTATCGAAATGAGTTCCCTAAGTCTCTCCAACTATTTAAGTCAACTTGACAACGGATGATGATGTCATTAGAAGGAGTTCAAGTAAATCACACGAAAGTACACAAAAAAATAGGATGAATAAGATGCATTAGAGATACTACTTGTTTTAGAGTGAGATGTATTTCTCCCAAAAATCTCTCATGTCATGTAAATAATGATGAAAACTAGATTTTCATAATGAGAACTCCATGTTTCTTTCACTAAATATCATTATGGTTGGGTTTTAGACACATCAAAGAGAAAATTGTCTTAGAATAATATCTCTTTGTGTTCCTGAAGACGTAAGTCACAATGATATTAGGGAAACTTTATAGTTGTCTTGGTGAGGGCAGAATTCGAGACACAGATGAAAATAACAACAAAATCAATTTTTGATTATTTGAAAAAGGAATATATTACATTGACATTCCATCTAGAAAGACAAAATAAATGCATGTCTAGCTATAATACTATCCGATTCTATAGAAACCCTTTTTCCCAATACGTCCTCTCAAAAACTACTTTCTCACCTTTAAGATGGGCCTAAAATAACCTATTTTAATTTTAGAGACAAAATTGAAATTTGGTGGTTGGGCAGCCAAAAAAAAGAATTTGAAATTCAAATTTAAGCCATGTGCAAAAACTGGGCAGTTTCCAAAAAGTGGTCCAACTTTCAAGAGACATAAATTTTGATCCAAGACTCTGATTGATGAACTATTTACAACATTAGAAATCCCTTTAAGTGACTACAACCCTATCAATCACCTATGGCCACCGCCCGCCCCATTTTGAGGTTGTACGGGACCATTTAGTGCCTCAAACCTACAATAAATTTCAAACCATGAAATTTTATGATCTATTTCTTTCGCTAGAGTGCTTAATATTCCATTTACAAGATTCTCATGAATTCATTTCCTCATCTTCCTTATAATTCAAAACCACCTACAAAATAACATGTTTTCTCTATAATGTAGTAAATTCTTAAAAACTTGAAATTTATCCTAGAAAAGTAGCAGTGGAATTCTGAGAGTTAGAATCTCCATTTTGCCCAAATGGACATCCTAAAATTAAAAATAATAAAAAAGTAACTATCAGAAAGATATATATATATATATATATATATATATATATATA
>MU224442.1:727295-799104 GCA_018584345.1 Thuja plicata
CACATATATATATATATATATATATATATATATATATATGGGTGATGCTCGATTGTCCTAACACCACTGGATACTCCTACATCATGTCTCTCCAAAAGTTGCAAAATTATAACAAATAAGAAAAGGGCATGATACGATTAATGGTGGACACACAAAGTGCAAGGTAAATAATTGGGCATGTACACTACTTATCAGAGATGTCATTTCATATGACAAAAGCTCTGCAGAGGGATATATATAAATATATGTAATGAATCCCAAACACAGTTGTCAAAGACGATATGAGGATGCATTAACTAAATGTGTATGTAAATATAATTACTACATGTTAATCCACTACAGGGAAAAGGTAAATTATTTGAAAGAGCCTTATTGGCTATATGTTAAAATATTTTTCTTTTCTTTTCTGAATAGTTATGAGTTAATAAAATTATTAGTAAATAGTTTATTGGGAATAATTGATTAGATGAATAGTCATACTATTTTTTCACAATTTGTAACCTATTTAGGGGACTCCATTACAAAAGGAAAGCCATAGAATGGATAGAGGGGACAACAGACTTAGATTTTAGGAAGAAGAAGGTAGAAATGAAACTAGGATGTATACATTGTACAATATTTTCTAAAATAGAGTAGTGGAGAATTTATTTTACCTAAGTATTCAGTTGTTGTATTGCAGTTATTGATTATTCCATATCTGGTTGTTTCCAACATGAATTATTTGTCATTTAAACTAATTTATGAAGCATTTTTTTTAATCAACACAATTTATTTCTATTGTGTGATTTATTTTATTGGTTCATGTAAGACAAGAATAAGACTCCGGGTTTTCTTGCTGGTTCTTTCCCAGAGGAGCTCTTGAACCAGCTTTATTATTAATAATATATATTAATAGTGGCCTGCCCACTTTTGCTTAAAAAAAAAAAGAATAAATTCATTCAGATAGTCACTATGGTAAGAAGGAATTATTTTTTATTATTGAAGTAGAACTTGTTAATAAAACTTCCTAGCCAATTTATGTAAATCATAAACATCACCAAGTTCCTAACAAATCAAGTTAAGCCAATAGAAAGAAAACTATCCAGTAGAATTTTGACCCTATTTCCCAATACATAAATGACATTGATCACTCAGACCCATAATACATCAATTAATCAAACATTTGATTTATATATAGTTTTAATTTCTTGTAGTAGAATTAGGAGTAGGAGTAGGATTATGAGTAGTAAGAAATCTTGTGGGATAATCTCTTTGAGAAGTCATATCATTCTAAAGAACAAATTAAAGAAAAACTTTTAGAATATTATTTCTACTTAATCAGTATATAGGTACATCTTCCTTGGTCTCGTAGAACCAAAAGTGAAAGTAATTAAAACCAAATATCTTAATATGTTTGTTGTCCAAACAATTTTTAATACCTTAACATAGATCTTGGAATATTCTTAGAGAATTTATATTTTGTTCATTTGGGAACCAACAAATTGGCAACTCCATTAGGGAGTTGTGTATGAAATATATTGTTAAATTTGGCCTAGAATCTTAGGTGTTGACTTGTTGAATTATATACAGCTGAGTTTTCCCCATCTAAGTTGCACAACCAGTAGATTAGCGACTCTTCTAGGAACTAAACACATAACATAATCATTGGGCGAGTTAGAAAAATATATCTTTTTTTATTGTAGCAAGTGACAAAGAATTGTAGAGAAGTCTTTGTTGTAGGAAAGAACTTGGAAAAAAAAAATAAAGCATTCCTCTATAATAGAGGTGGTGACTTTGTTAAAAGAATCTAATGAAGATAAGAATCAATTGCAATAATCTCAGGCTACCCAAATTTAGCCGCACATATATCCTCACGAGATTTCAAGTTCAGGACTACATTATCCATAACAGCCATGTTCGCCATGCCCTTTGAAGGAAATACTTGTCCTAGAAGCATACAAGTCATTAAATTGGAGTAACATCCTAGGTTATCCAAATCACCTTTCTCCTAAGCTTAATGGTTATGTGCCAAAATTACATGGAAGGGAAAGTAAATCAACTGGTAGGCTTTTGGTGGCATTTTATAATTTTATTAAATATTTTAAAATTTATGGAGAGGATGGGATTATGAAACTATTGGAAGGCCTTTGACTGGAGGTTCAATTTAATGCTTTACTATTTTTCCAATGCAATGTATGTCATCATTGGAGGAACTCAAATAGTGGTATCTAAGGTGGAATGTCTCTAGATATACTCCCATCTTGTCCTTCCAATAGGTAAATTTAGTGCCATCAAATATCAAAGCCTAAAAATGTAATTTTTGTGTCATCCAGGATCTATCACAAATGGTTAATATTCTTCTAGAGGAACCTTAGTCTAATACTAATTGTTGAAGACAATTTGAATGTTGAGAGGTGGGGGTGAATAAGCATAAAAAAAAAATTAAACTAACTAGCTTTTGTCTAGACGCCATTTAAAATAATATCAAGTAATTAAAACAACCAACAACACATGAACACTCATATTTTATATGTCAAAAACCAAAAATTATAAACACCATGGTGAGAAATTTCCCACAACGAATAATTCATTAGTGTATATAGCTTGATTAAAAAAGAAGGTAGGATCTCATTTTTCCATACTTACAACCAGAGCCTCACTGCCATTACAACAATGAATATAAATAGGAGCTCATTCATCCATACTTGTAAATAGAGACTCATAACCAAAGTATCAAGATACAACAAAAAACTTGCACACCCAAAACATGCTAGAACTCAAGGTACATACAACTCTTTACAAGGTTAAAAAGAGAATTTCCTAATAATGTAGCTAATCTGATAAATAATGTCAACCATAGTAGCCTGTTATTACTATATTTTCTTCTCAACCGCTCTCATTGAGCTCTACTTTTCTGATTATAGATATTCACTAATTTGCACACCATTCACTTGCTTCACATCTTAACTTTTTACAAAGCATAGAATTTACTTATATATGAGACAGTTCATTGGAAATTCCAACAAGGTAAACAATGCAATATGGATATTAAATATTAAGTTACACATTGCCCAAGACAACAATAAAATATAATAAGGTCCATGCCTAAAGTATCTAAAATAAAATGTAGAATGAACCTAATCGAATAAGAGATACACATTGAATAAATAGATCTCATATAGCATGAACCCATCTAGATGAGATCAATAAACATTAAATACAATACTTCAAACCTAAATCAAAAGGCATGATCCCTTCCATGAGAGAGAGAGAGGGACCATGAACACAGTAGAAGTAGCCCAATGCCATATCTAAAATTACTATAACAAGTAAAGTGATCTAAAACATGTGGAAACCCACTAGAAATTGAATTACCTAACTTCCCAACTCTATACAAAACACCACACACTGTAGTGAGATACATACACCACATCAAAAATTAAAGCACACACCAATAGTACACAATATAAGTCATCACACCAAATTTTTGGACCAAGACAACAGCTAAATAGAACTATAACCCTAGGTAACATAGTTTCCAAATCATTGGGAACATTTTTTTGGTCACTAGACAACACCACACTAAGACCCAAATTGGAATGCATCTGCATAATTATAACCACACTTTCAAACCTAATTTATAGAGTACAAGCCTTCATTTTAGTGTAATTAAATATTCCCAATTACACTTTACTTAATCCTACGTAGGATAATGCATTGCATAATAGAGACACCTAGAAATTTTCATCCTAATTAATCACATGGTGTAGGAGAATTACACTTTAGGTGGTGATAGTTGTTACCTCATTCCACTTTATGTGTGAGATCCACCTTTAGTGAACATATCACATTATCGTTCTCATCATATTGCACATACTTCATTGCATAATGGAGGATGGTCCATCTTGGGTGGACATGTGATTCCACCTCACATAGGTGATAGTTTATCAACTCCTTATTGTAGTCTCTTATTTCCTTGCCTATATAAGAAGACACTTCTATATTGTAAAACATCTCCAATATCTTCTATTTTCATATAGCATCATTAATGAGAATATCATTTATTCTTGTTCCTATCATATCTCTTGTCTTTGTGTTCTTCTTTGACCTCTAGATCCTTGGTTCATTACTATTTCCAAATACTTACATGGTATTAGAGCAATTGGAGAGTCTTGGATAGTCTATTATGGGAACTATTTTAGTGTGTCTTGGAGGTCAATATCTCAGATTTGAGAACCAACATTTTTTTTGAAAATTTTGGGTAAGATCTGACCTCATCATTGCGTCTCAGAGGTTCTTTTGGTGAAAACCAACTATAAGTTCACCGATATTTGGTGAAAGTCAAATCTATGAAAATTGTTTTTACACTAACAAGTCGTACAACATGCTTGTGCAGTGATGGTATGATCAAATTTAAAAAAAATAAAAATTTATGCATTTTATTATTTCACTCTTGTTGTTTTTTCAATATGATTTTGGCACTTATTTTTGTCAAAATTTACTTTTGGGGCTCTTCCCACTACCCTTGTATCTTTGTGTTGTCACAGATTTTTTCCATATCAAATCACAACATCAGTCAAATTCATCATACAGTCGATGAATGAAATCATTATAATAAAGGTCTCGGTCGACACCCACTATCCCCAACCACTATCTGTAGTTTTGTTTGTAAACTACGGGTTCACATATAAAAAAGTAAGCTATTTCCTACATCTCGCTGAAAGCGGGATTAATCAGCTCTTCACAACAGTGTTGACACCAATTGGCCGCCACACTGAGCCACGCAACACCACATAAATGCCTATTCCATGTGGCTCTCTACAAAACCTCTAAGAAAAAGTCGAACACCCACGTGACCCTCCATTCAGCAGATACCAGAGACGTGGAGCCATTTAGAGGCCGACACCTCCAATCCACACAAACCAATTGCAGGCGAACACATGGACACTATGAAACATCAAAAAATCTCAACATAAATCACACATTCTATTTTTAGTTGGCCTACCACATTAGATCCATAGATTCTATTTAGCAAATCGGACCCATTTTTTTCCAAAAAACATTTTATGGGTATAATTTTGAAGCCTATTCAGCTGTTAAACAGGGGTACTTGGCCATTTCGTTGCGACAAACATAAAACCGTCAAATTTAATCTCTGGGGTCACTAAGGTCATTGCTTGGTCAAATTTTCTACCCCCTTAATGAAAATTTTGGTTTTTCTAGACCTAACTTAAAACAACCATAACTTGCTCATTTTATGTACTTTGTTTGAGCATTTTGTTAAAACTTTGGGGTAGAATTTTGTGAAGATTTCAGTAGTGGAATTATTTTTTATTTGAGTGGCCAGATCGATCATAAATTGCATATTTTCATGATTGTATTTGTCTAATCCTACATTTGCAACTTCAGAGGCTTCATTTGGGAACATACAAAAATATTTTCAGGTGCATTGGTTTTTAAAGTGCATGAATTTTTATCTACTTTATAGATCTAGTATCGGTTTTCAATGATTTCGAATGGAAATATCACTTTAAGAATAGGTTATTTTGGGGCTATATATGCACTTGGTTATTCCTTGGATTTCAGTTTTCTGATTTATATTAGTGATTTTAAGGAGTTATTAGTTGTCTTCAGTCATTATTTGGTTGCATAATGGACTTTTCAAAAGTCAAAATCCTCACTCCATATAATTACCATGAATGGAAAGAGTCTGTATCTAATCAGTTGTTAAGTATTAGATTTATTACAATATGTTTTGGGTAAGATCCAGAACCAGCTACAGGTGCTACAGAAAGGACAAAATGATTTCACACGAAGGATAAATCAATTGGCTCTTAGATCATCCATCTCTTATGATTTTCTATATCATATTTCATCTTGCACACATCCTCATGATGCTTGGGCCATCTCGAAAGGACTCTTTGATAAATCTGATAGAATGAGAAAACTCGGATTGGAGAATGAGTTCATAGGTCTGAATCATATCGATTTAAAAAATATTCAATACTTTCTCTCTAAGTTTAATTCTTTTAGATTGGATCTTTCTAGTTGTGGAATTACTAAAGGCGATAAACAATCAATCTTATCTATTCTTTGCAAGATCGGTCGTAAATATTCAATTATTTTTCTACATTATATGTTACTATGGATGCTCTTGGTAGTGCATACAAAATGCCTTCTCTTGATGAATTTTCATCTCAAATAACAAGGGAACAAGAAAATTTGGAACACATAGGTAAATTGAAGCCTTCAACACATCATGGATTGCTTGAAAATGACTCCCTTCCAAAGGATTCCAATGGAAAAGGAAAGAAACAACATAAGGATCCTAAGCATAATGAGAGAGGTAATGCTTCTCCTTCACAAAATACTTCTGAATTGAATTCCTCTTCAAGAGAGGAATCATCTAGAAGAAAAAGGGTAAAATATGCATATTTTAAAAAGGAAAGACATGGTGAGAATAAGTATTTTCTTAAGAAGATTGATGAGATCACTCACATTCTTCAAAATAAGAATATAGAGATTCCCTCATTAGTCTCTTCACCTTATTATTCATTACCAAATCTTGCAACTTCTTCATCTACATCATCATACAAGGATAAAGCTAAAGGTCAAGCGCTTATTGCTTCTTGATTCAGGTTTTTCACATCACGTGACATTTTATAATGTATATTTTCTCTTCTATTAGGCATTGTAATTGTCCTCACATATTGATGGGCAATAACACATACCTGAACGTTTGTGGGAAATATTATATTCCTATGGGAGAGAAGAAATTTAATGATGTTCTCTATATATCATCCTTGACCAGTAATCTCATTTCTATTTATCAAATTAATAATGGGGGGCAAAGTAAAATTGTTGAGTTCACTCCTGATCATGTCTACTTTAGGGACATAGAGACTAGAGATTCCATATAGCGAGGACAGTGTTTATCATGCATCATTCTTGTATTCCTTTTCAAATTTTTTTCTTTTTTATGATGATATTTATTATGTACCCACCCTTCTACCAAGGACAAATTTTCTATGTGAGGAGAATTTTGGACACTTAAATCATTGTGTTCTTGAGAAAAGTGTTGAGATTCCTACTCCTTCACCTCTTACTTCATTAGAAATGAGTTCTACTCTTCAGGAGGATGATCATAGTACTTTAGATATTGCAATGTGAGATGACTACATTGATGGCATTTTAACTTTATTTGATGAGTCTCATATTGCAGATTTGGGTGACATACTTGAGGGGGTTTCTCTACTCTTTGATGACAACTTCATCACAGTTGGAGTTAGAGATACTTATTCACCTTCTTTGAAGATATACATTCACGAATCCTCCCCTTCACTTAATCTATCACATTTCATGGTCCAGTTTGATGATGTGATAGATTCCTCAAGCTTGGAGATACCTATACAGTCTTCAAAGATGAATCCATGGGGAATTATTTGCCCATTCTTCGATTTTGACATGGATTGGATTATTCATAATTTTATCTATACATTTCCTCCTTGGGGGAGACATGTTACTTATAGGCATTGGATTATCTTTTTTTGGTAGGGACACTTCATCAACATTAGAGCTTCTTCATTATGGGGGTGATATCATGTCTCAAATTTTTCTTCCTATGGGGGGATAATTTCTTGTATATACATTATGTATATCATACTTGGGGGGTCTTGAGTACTTCATCCATCCATGCATGTTTTTTCTCACCTCTCTTTTTACTTGGAGGGGTGGGGGAGTTTTATCCTATGAGGCTTTCTCCCTTTGTCTGATTTATGAGAGATCATATTTCATGTATTGCATTTGCATATTTTACATGGGTACCTAACATGGCCTAGTAGTTGGGACCCATCTTGCGTTGTGAGTTTAAGTGCATTCCCATAAGTTATATTTAAGGGGGGTTTTCATCCTAATTAAGCACACCTAGGAGTTTTCATCCTAATTAAGCACATGGTGTACGATAATTCCAGTTAGGGTTGTGATAGTTGTTATCTCATTCCACTTTATGTGTGAGATCCACATTTAGTGCACATATCGGATTATCATCCTCATCATATTGCACATACTTCATTTCATAATGGAGGATGATCCATAATTGGTGGACATGTGATTCCACTTTGCATAGTTGATAGCTTATCAAATCCCTTTCATAGTCACTCATTTCCTTGCCTATATAAGAATGCATTTTTATATTGTAAAATGTCTCTAATATCTCCAATATTTTATATTTTCATATTGCATTATTAATGAGAATATAAATTTTTTCTTGTTCATATCATCTCTCTTGTATTTGTGTGATTCTTTGACCTCTAGATCCTTGGTTCATTTCTATTTGCAAATTCTTACACTTCTAAAATGCATAAATACAAAGTTGTTAGCTGCAACTATTGAAACTGTAATTCTCTTTTCATTAAATCACAGATATCTAAACCACATAGACTTCTAGATATAAGATTAAAAAAATCAAGCCTCATCTTCACATAATCAAAAGATACATATATGTCCTCCATTGTCTTCTTTTGTTATAAATTCATACTTATCTTTTACTTGATTGTAGCACTATCCTGAATACATATTGGTCTGTCACTATTCTTATAGGCTTAGTACACAAACTGTCTTTACTAATAAGAATACTTATGGACCATACTATTTGAGAAACCACAAAAACCTATAGAACACAATGTTTGACATCAATAACAACATTTAACCAAACATATATTTGCTACAAATCATAGCTAGGTCAATAATAAGTTATTTGACTAATGGTGCTACAAGTTCTTCATTTCCCATCTAGATCTAGTTGGGGATTTGATTCTCCAAAGTTTGGGTTGCATTTACTTGCTACTTCTCACTTCTAGAATCTCCTCACAAGTAGGTATTCACGTCAAAGGCTCGGTGACAAATCATGGTCATATTCATCGATCATAACAACACATATAGACTCCTCAACCATATTCTATGGGTGGGAGAATGATTACTCCTACTCCATCTAGATAACAACTAGAAGCCCACCCAGTGATGGCTTACAAATCCATCCTAGATAGCTAGAAAGAGGACTTTAGTTTAAAATTCTAGAAGATCTTTAATCAGAGTGTTGACTCCAAAATAAGGAACAAGAGACTTTATTCTGGAAATTCCTATTACTACCACCATGAATTGGTACTTTTGTTACAAGGAGACTGTAGGAGAGGTGTAATAAGAAGAAAGGGCTCTACAAATTTATCTTTGAGACTAGCAAGCCAATAGGTTACCTAGAATTAATACAAGGCCATAGACATTGGTAGAGTACACACATGATCAAGAATTTTCTCAAAAACAAAATTAGCTTCGTCTTGATAATTAGCTTCGTTATGTATAAGTGATCACATACAAGACCATTCCCAACCACACACAATATTTTGACATTGTAACCATTAGAAAAAAAAAATTATATTAGTTCAAAAAAGCCTTTACTTTCAAAAACGTAGAAGCAAAGTAGTGTAAGGAAAACACATTATCAAGAGAAAAATTAGAGAAGATATGATTATCAATGTATGGTAATACCGACTTACCAACCATGAAAAACATCCTAAAAAATATATATTGAAAGAGTTAATAAATGATCAGCAATTAATGTTAAAAGAGATGATGGGTTCATTTAGATCCAAATGTTACTTACAATCAAAATGGTTTCTTTTTCAATGTTGGGATAGAGGATTTCGAATATCATGCCCAATTTTTTAGTATTGTACTCAGAAAAATATTTTCTCTCCCAATGGCATATAGGGAGGATAACATTATATTTCATGATAAAGGCACAAAAGAATTGAGAAAAAAATTCATTTCCAAATAAATATCATAAAACCGTTAAACCATTATAAGAAAACTACATGGGCTAAAAATTATATGATATAACATGAAATTAATGTTAATTATTTGAAGTTTTGTAGTACAAGTAGCTAGGGAAAGAACATTCAAGAACTAATTAATGCACAAAGTTAAGAAAATTAAATTGGAACATACAACAAGAAGTAAATGCAAAAGAACTTGCATGATGAATATACAAATTTAGCATCTTGTCAATAGAACCTTAGCTCATTAAATCACTCACACTAATATTGGGTGAGGAGACTCATAAATAAAGAAAAACACGCAAAGGATATGGATAACCTAGGATGAGAAAACTATGGATGTAGAAACAAATAACCTTTAATTGTCACCTTGTGCCAAAATACCCAAATTCCAAACTACCACTCACCAATTTACCATTACTTACCACATAGAGAAAAAACAAAACCCAAAGAGAATTTAATAAATTGACAATAGATAGAGTTTTTTTTTAAACAGAGAAATGACTATAGAATGCTACATAAGATAAAAATTTAACATCATTCAAATTATGACATTGTCAAACACGAGGCTAGGGAATCTAAACTATGGAGCACAATCAATGAATTCCATCTTTTCAAGAAAGAAGATTGCTCAATTTTTTACATATGTTAGCAATGTTAAGTGCTAAAACATATTAGAAAATTTCAAGAGATAAACTATTATCCATGTGGTGTTCTAGTGGGGAATAGCACAAATATAATAACTACCAAATTCTCACAATTTAAATTTTTAAATGAACAATAATATGAGAAGAATTTGAAAAACCGGATGGAAAGTAACCTAATTACTAAGGAGCTATCCAACGAGCTATCAAAGAATGAAAAAAAGGATGTCTCCAAGAACAAGAATAAAAACTGAGGATAATACATGCTAATAAAGATAACAAATCCACAATAACCATAATGAATCCTTGAGAAATTATTCATGCCATTTCTTTTTACCCAAAAAAATGTCACCTACTATAACACGTAGAATAACAAAATGGTCCCAGCCAAATTTGAGATTTTCCTAAGGTGGAAAAGATTCATAAAGGTGTGCTATCTCAAAGACCATGATGAATAATAGATGCATGATTAAGCACCACAAGTTAGGGGTAGTTAAGCACGTATCATACAATGAAAATTTCTCATTTGTCTTGAGGGGATTCGTGTGCACTCCCATCTTCCAAGGCATATTATTTTGAGAAATTTTAGAAGATAAATCGACCTACAATCCTTTTTTTTCAAGGATTGTGTTAAAGGAAGGCTTAAATGTTTCCTTCGAGGAGAAGTAGAATGAGATAAAGTAGATTGAAAACCAATATAAATCACCAACAATGTTTCATGAGATTTTTATTTTCGCTCTATTTGGAGTAGGAAATAGAATGTTATACACCAAAAGATCTATGTTGGACTTCTTATAACACTTGGTCCATAAAATATACTAAGAGAGAAACATTTGAATACTCTATATGTTTTTGAACCAAAATAATAACATCAACGTATGAGAGAAAAGCTTCAGAAACATTTCTAAAATTTGAAAACAAATAATTTTTTTGAACTTGTAGAAAAATATTTGTTCAACATCATGATTTTATGGTGAGAAAACAAAATAAAATCATCCTCTCTTATGTACCATGATTTAGGATGTACTTATTTAAAAGTTTCTGAACAAAATTGATATTACCATCATCTAGGAGAAAAAGATACAAAATAGTGCTACCTAAAAAGAAAAGATTTTATAGATCTATAAATGAAGATTGTTTTCAACATCTGAAATTTATGCTGAGAAACAAAATAAATCAATCTCTTCAAGCATCAAGAGGGGAAGAGGCAGTCTTTCATTCCCACTAGAATTTGGGAAAGATAAGAGAGGCGTCCCTTTATAAGACTCTTGGAGATTAGAATGGGGGAGAGTGCGATCTTCAATTTGCTTCCCATATCTTATTGAGGGTTTAAATTTATTTGAACCTCAATAGAGAAACCATGAGATATTTTGATACTATTCTAGGTAAGGTCATTCCCTTCGAATCATTCATATTCTTAGGAATATAAATCAGCTCACAAACATATACAGATCCATAAGGATATGAGATTTTTTAAACCCAATCTTATCTCTAGAAGTGTTTAATGTCATTAATCAAATAAAGAAACAAATTTAAAGGAAAGTAGAATGATGGCATTTTCCTTAATAAGGATACATATTTTTTATAGTTAAAAAACCCTCAAAAAAATCATTTTCATGGTGGAGAAAAACCCAAAAAGAATCCCCATTTTTTTCACAAATGCACTTTCTATAAATTCCAACAAAATATGTGGTAAAGTAAACTAGGTTGGGGCAAGGGAATAATACTCTTTGTAAACATTGAATAAGGGTTTCAAAGGGGAAATAAAAAGAAAATTTATGTTGTATTTCTGGAAAGAACTTTCGCAAGATTATAATTTCAAAAATCCTAATTTTAAAAACCACCACAAAACTATCAAAAGAAAGAGGTTATAAAAAAGAGAGCACTTGGCTAGTTATAACATGTCTGTTTTCCTAACTTTTAGAGGGATATTTCTTCCCACCACATTTGAACAAAAATTGTGTTTGCCTGAAGGTTGCAAGCCTTTAAGCTAACTGGGTGACCATCAACTCTAATAACAAGAACTAGGTCACCAACCATGTTTTTTTCATGGCCAATGACTACCTAGGAGTGAAAGAAAGCATCTATTCTAAGGAAATAGAACCCACCTCCTACTCCCCCCACCCCACCTTCCTTAACTCATAATCAAAGGTAGGGTCTTATATAACACGATTCTCCATGTGGGATGAATTCAGTTGTCGGCTATCCTTTTAATTGAAATTTCTTGAAGCCCTTTCCAAAAGAAACTTTGGGAGGGTAAAAGTACAAACTTGTGTCACACTTTTACAAAGGAAGAGCACCACGACATGCAAAGTAGTTAAAATTAAATGACATAAAAGTGGTATTTGTGTTTAGAATTTGAAAATGATATAAACTAATGAAATGTGTAAAATTGGATTTAGTTTATGCCTATAATTTTTGAAAAAAAATTTGAATAAGAATTGACATTGTTTTTTTAATTTTTGATGTCCATTTTTTAATTGTTGAAAAATGCTAAAAATTGAGGGTCTAGTTCCCGCCAAAAAATAATATGTAAATATATTTTTCTTCAACTGATTTCATAATAGATTTTAGATGACATGTACAGCTAGTGTAGAAAAAAAAAAAGATTGGTTTTCGGTATATATTTTGTTTGTTATAACTATTCAAAGTCGGAGTTACCCAAAATTAATAGTTTTTGTCTCCCGCCTAATTTGTCCTAGTAAATCTACACCAAATACAAAAAAAATTATATATTCTCGAAGAGGACTCTCTCCTCTAGTGTTAAATATAAGTTTTAAAATTTTCTGACATGATTTTCTATTTTTTTTCTTTTTTCGAACGAGCATGTTCTTGAATGTTAAAATACCTACTTGGGTTGTTAATGCTAGTAGAGAAGATGAGCTAATCTGGGCCCCTAATCCTAATGGTTCCTTCTCCGTGGCCTCTGCCTATTCGATGATCAACCCAAGGGAGGAGGAGCCTAAAGGAGCAAAGGTTTGGTTTCCTTCTCTGATCCCTAAAATTAACTTTTTTTATTGGCTGTTTATATAGGATAAAATCCTAACTACTGATAATCTGAAGAAAAGAGGATGGATTATCCCTAATAGATGCTATCTCTGTATGAAAGATGTTGAGACCTCTACTCACCTTTTGCTTCATTGTTAATTCACTAAGGAAATTTGGAGGGTGGTGTTACAACACTGGAAAGTTAGCTGGGTGTTCCCCAATACTATTCAAGATTTTCTGGAACAATGGAGATCCCCTATCCAACACCAATTGGGAAAAATTGTTTGGGATTATACAAGGCTTCATGTCATATGGAGAATATGGAAAGAAAGGAATGACATGATATTTCAAGACAAAAAATCTACTCCTATCTTGATTGGTTCCAAATTATCAACAGTGTTAATGAAAATACTAAAGTTGCAATTGAGTTAAAACCTAAACTTCTAGACGGGATCAATGATAAGGAGATCCTTCAGAATTGGGACTTCACCTCCAAATATAAAACCCCTCTTTCTCCCTGGGAGTCTGCGGTTTGGATCTCTCCTCCTCCTGGATGGCTCAAAGTGAACTTTGATGGTGTGGCTAAAGGAAACCCTAGCAGAGCAGGATGTGGGAGCATAGCTAGAAATTCTAAAGGAAACTGCATTGCGACCTTGGCTTATCCTTTAGGATATCAAACTAGTCATATGGCCGAAGCTATGGTGGCCCTCAGTGCCTACAAACTTGCTAAAATGCAGAACTGTTCTAAATTGTGGCTGGAAGGGGATTCATTGAATACAATAAATTGTATTAAAAATAAAAATTCTCCCTCGTGGAATACTAGTCATATCTTTGACGAAATTAAAACTTTGATGGATGGATTTGACGTCACCTATGCCAGTCATGCCTACAGAGTGTCCAACTACATGGATGACAACCTGGAAAATGTGGGTGCCTTCAATGATGATGTTAGATACTGGAATTGAAACCAAGGATTAAATATTGATATTGCTAATCTTGTGAAGTATAACCAAATCTACCATAAACCTAGAAATATTCCCAATAATGATGACAAGAAAGGCTAGTATTCAGAGTTGCCTCAAATGTGAGCTTCGCATGTATGACAACAAGTGCATTAATTATAACACTTATGGGAGAAGTGTTATCATTTCTATTAAAGGGTGGCATTTTACCATCATTCACTCTCAAACTCCTCATTTCGCTTTCGCTCTGTCGTATTCTGATCTCTGGTTCTCTGGCAGTATGGGAGGAAAGCTGAAAAGGGAAGAATCGTCAGTCTATAAATGGAAGAAAGAAACAGAAGTCTTGAAGAGACTCAAGCAAGCTGGGGTAATGGACTATATGGAGAGTCTCCATGGAAACAATAAGGACATCTCCAAGGAATTTATAGATAGCTGGGACAATGGCCAGGTAACTCTATGTGGTAAGACTTTTAGAGTGACTGAAAAGTTTATCTCTGAAATCACGGGTCTTAAGTTGTCTGGTCTGAAATACTATAGAGGTGTTTTCATGGCTAAAAATGCTGCTAAAATGTACCCTAAGACTAAGGTGGAAAGAGACCTTCTTGTTAAACAGTCGGGTGATTTCTTCCTGCGCGATCATATGAAGCTCTTTTGGGCTAAGGTTGCCAGAGCTATGATGCAGTATTTTACCCTAGTGGGTTGTTATACTAGGGTTTACAATTTCCATTTTATGTTGATCAATCATTTCTGCTTCAATAGGAGAATATCTTTTCCTTTTTTTCTTCTTAAGTCTTTGGAAAACAACATCTTGGAGAACAGAAAGAATGTTGCTTCGCCAATCCTCCATGATGGGCTTATACTATTAATTTATGAGCATGCTAAATTTAAGATGCAACCCTAAGGAGGAAGACTTGAACAGAGGTAAGAAAGGTAAAAGACCTATGACTACTGAAAGCAACACACCTGGGAAAAAGAAGAAGGGAAAAGTCAATACTAGTGGTGAAGAGCATGTCAAGATCCTCACAGAGGAGGAAGGCATGTGCACGGACAGTGAAATAGAGGCTAAGGATAAGAATGTGAAAAAAGAAAAAGGGGAAGCATCTAAATTCCTCTCTCAGGAAATTTCATGGAAATGGAGGAAGACACAGAGTCCCTTGAGAAGGAATTAACTGGATCCTCCGAGGAGATTGAAAATGACAGTAAAGGCAGCTCTGACGAAATGGAAATAGAGGGCTAGGATAAAAATAGCTCTAGGGATGACCCTATGGTTGTGGAGGTGGAAAAAACTAATTCCCCTGCTAAAAATTATAGTGAGCCTAGCCCGAAGACTAAAGAGAAGGGCATTTCTGACACTACCCCTGTTCTGGTGAATTATGCAGAATCAATGTCTTTTGAGGGTAGGACTTCCAGGGAAGACAAGGCTATGGAATCAGAGGAAAATAAAAAAGGTAAAGATAAAAATGGGGATAGTCATGGTAATGAGACTGACAAAATCCAAGACCCCTGCAGGTTTATTCAAGTTGTTAGAGAAAGGGATAATATGGATCTGCAATTGAACACCTGGCTCCTGGAAGAGATAAGAGATATTAACGGAAAGTATGATGACCTCCAGGACAGGGTTAACAAGCTGGCATTCCTAATTGCTAAACCCCTGAAAGAAGATTCTATCAATGAAAATTAGGAGGAGAATTTGGAAAATAGACTACTGGAGAAACTTGAGTTGAGGATCAATGCAGTGGTTAACTTCTGCCAGCGAACTACTAAAGCCGTATCTAGAGCATTGAAGAAACCCTCAGCAGAATAATGAAAAATAATTATGAGGGAATGAAAGTGACTGACAGTAATCTTAGGGCTCTTCTTTCTATGCTGGATGGGAACTCTAACACTATCATGGTTGATCTGGATAATACTATTGATCCTAGCATTGCTGGCCCAGGGACTCGAACAAGGGCAAGTGGCAAAAAAGTGAAACAGGGGAGCTCCAAAGATATTAATGAACTCAAAGAAGCCATCAACCAATATAAACATGTGATGGATGAGTCTGCTGAGATCTTGAAGCAGACCTGACTTTGGTTGCTGGGGTTGGTTCTCTTTTTGTCTGATGTCATCTTTTTCCAGGGTGCTCTTGCTAGTGGGGTTCATTATGCTATCTCTTCATTTCCCCCAGCTATTTTTTTTGGTTTTTTCTATTCATTTATGCTTTTGATTCTAAATGCCTATCTTTAGTCTTTTCTAAAGGGTTACTGTTCCCTTCAAAAAATACTTTACCCTTAATCAAAAACTTATATAATATTATATTTAATCAAAATACTATAAAAATTGTATGACCATAATCTAGACTTGGAGCTCTACAAAAGATTATTTCTTTATTTTAAAAATAATTCAGTTTTGGTGAACAAATAAGCCCCAAAAATGACGTGTTTCAAATTTTCCCTTTTTTTGCTTATTTGGTTGCCACATAGGATACCACATTAGTAGTTTCGGCCGAAACAGGTTCGACCGGATCTGTTTCAACCAAAATGAGGGCCGACCAAACATGGTCGCGTGGATGACCACGACCCTTAAAGTTGATATATATAAAAGTTTTTTTTAACAAAAATTTAAAAGCAAAAATTAATTATTCCAACTTAAAATTTTTTTTTTTAATAAAATCATTTTTTTAATTGCTTAAAAGAGTATTTTTGGGTGTTAAAGACTGACTAAGAATTAAGATTATCAAGGAGGTTTGTATTATTTGCAAGTTTTTTTTTTTGTTTTTTGAGATTTATTTGTGTTTTTAATTAAAGCATTGTTCAATATTAAATTATGAGCTTATCAATATTATTTTTGATTTTTTTATCAATTGTATATGGTTTTGTATATGTAGGTGAATCGAAGCTCTCAATTTGAATAAATTTTGCAATGAGAAATAAAAGAAATAGAACAAGAAAATATGATCGAATAAGGGATAATAAAATGAAAGGTCATACAAAACATAATGAAGTAGAACCTGTTGAAGTCCAAGAAGATCCAATTCAAGTAGGGGAACCAATGGATGGAAATATATCTTTTGACATGGGCAATTTAATGGAGACGGATGACGATTCATTTTTCAGTCAATTTTCATCTAACGAATTGGTACCTAAAAGCACAATAAAAAAACAATGCAAAGAGATTTGGGATAAATATTGTCAAAATAAAAGTCTGATTTGAAAAGCACAATTATTTGCTAGGTTATTGAGGAAAAAAGAAATGGCTCATATTTTGGAGTTATTAGGTGTTGATATCAAGAAAAACTCAGGAGACAATGTAAATTGAATAATAGTTGAAAATTTGCAGGATGCATTGAACGACATTAACAACTCAAGTCAAGGAGCTGATTTAAGCGCTGCACATAGAGCATTGATGATTAATTTATCTAGTAGGAGGTTGACACAGAGAAAATGAGTACATGCAATTTCTGATTTAATGAATGTATCTAGAAGAACTTTTCAAAGATATATCAGGAATAGAAATATGTTAGATGAAAATATTCAAAAGAATTGGGTAAATATTTGTAGACTTCCTCGAAAAAACAAAATTTTTTAAGATGTAAAAAGACATGTCATTGAATATTGCACCGCTCACTCCCATGTTTCTTCTAATGGAAGAGATATTATACATATGAAAGATGAAGAGACCGGTATGAAAATTGTACATCCAAAAAATTTTATAGATACACCACAAAGCGAATTATTTGAAGCATTCAAACAAGAATTTTCAAATGTGAAAATATGTCAAAGAATGTTTTAGAGGTTGTGCCCTTGCTTTGTACGCATAATTAAGGTATGTGAAACTTGTTTTTCCAAAATCATGTTGAGTTTTATCTATATCTGCAATCATATAAAAATGTTATGGAAGTACTTAATTCAGATATGCTCATCCCTGGAAGTATGACACAATTTGTGAAGTCTATTTTATGTGAGAAATCAAAAGAATCAGATGAGTTCAAAGTACAATGTATAAAGAGTGCATGCAGTGATTATGGAGATTTACATAAATTTCCATTTCAAATTGAGAATATTAATGTTGCAACGCCAGTTTTTTGGAATAGACTTGAATATGAGACATACTGAACTAAGAGCACAGGTGAATCCAAAAAAATTGCATTGGAGAGTGAATTGCCCTACCTTGATTTTATGACCAGGTTCTATATTATCATTTATCCACATATCCAACATTGTCATGTTGCAAGATGACAAGCTAAACAGTTTCGTGATTCAAAAAATTGTTTTCCACCTAGTTGTATTCTTTTAGTTGTAGATTTCTATGAGAACTATACATTGTCCCCTCAATTAGAGCTTTAATCTCAATATTATCATTCTAACCAAGTTGCAATATTTGTGCAAGTGACCTATAGACATGAACAATTTGATTTGGATGAGGTAGAAAGTACCAATCCAAATGAACGCAATATCATCAAGGAGGTTCATTTCTATATCAACGATGATAAGGTTCATGATAGGAGCTATGTGGCTAATTGTTTTGCAATGTATTTTGAAGATATAATGAATCGTGGGATAAAAGCTTCATAACACTGGATTCGGTCTAATGGTTGTGCAGATAAGTGTATGCACTTCAATTCATTTTCAAAATCTCATTGATTACTTGTTAAATTATTATGTGATCATAATCTTGCATATGTAACAACTTAATCTTGCAGGACAATTTAAATCTGCAAAATCCTTTAATTGGCTAGCTATGCTAGATGCAATGTTAAGTTTCTGTGGAACTTCTTTGAAAGAGGACAAGGAAATGGAGAGCGTGATGGAGAAGGAGCATGTGTGAAGCGTGCACTTTTCCAACATGAACTTGCACGTACAAATGATGTGAACAATAGTTAAATATATATATCTATATATTTCAAATAGTATAATTTAAACTTAGATGTATTTGAACTTTAAACTAATAGTTTTGAAATTTATAGGTAACATGATAGAGAATTCAAAGAAAATACTTGAATGGTGTAAAACAAATTTTGCTATCCAGGAGACCAAATGCAACAAACATTATTTTTTGGAAGTGAAAGGAAATTTATAGTTTGTAGGAAAAATCTAAATTAAAATTTAATTTTGTGTTCATCTATTTTATCATAATTGTTGATTTAAAGATGTACAACTTTCATTTCATATTTGTAATAGATATAGACCGATCTAATCCTTACAATTGTCAAAGGATTGTTGGTATTAGTTTAGTTTACATCAATTGATGATTACCAGACAACACAAGCCTCTATTGATTCAAGTAACTGAAAAACCATGTTTCTGTGTTGACTACATTGAGGACAATCCAATGAGTCAATGTCAGAATATTGCAAATGGATATGTTTCACAATGGGATATGAAGTAGTTAATCAGAACACCTCCTTATGAAGATGACGACATTGACATAAACATTCATGATCCTATATATTCAGCTGATTATGAGCGTGTTTCTGATTTGGTTGTTACAGGTGCGTGCACATGTACATGATCTTTTATTTAAATTTAATTTATTGTACTTTTGATTTGAATTTAATATCTAATCTGCATTGGTATCTAGGTGATATTTTTGCGATGGTTGTAGATCCTGACAATGCTAAAAGTGTAGATTATTATCTACTAAGGTGCACGAAAGCAAAATACAAATTGCCAGAATAAATTGTAGATGGTGATGGACATTCATATTCGACTGGTTCAGTTGTTATTGAAGGAACATATTATCAGCAAGTAAAGATAGATAGAAATGGTGTTCAATTTATTGAATATATGTCTAGTAAAAAAGTTCTACATTACAGTCACTTGGTTATAGCAGCAAAGTTTCAATTTGAGACATTGCAAAAAAGAGGACGTGGCAATCAAAAGTGGAGGTTGCCTATTGAAGAACATGAAATTTTTTTGGAGATAATAAAAGACAGAGAGGATCTAGACTATATGTATTAGGAGCTTTAGGATAAAATTCTTTTTGTAGCTCTCGTACTTTCATATTTGAACTCTACATTTTTAACTCTTACTTAATGTATTGGATATTGGATATTGGATATTGGATATATGTTATTGAACTCTACAATTTCAACTCTATAGTTATGTATGCTTGGTATATTTTGTATTCTTTTATAATGTATATTTTGATGGTTCATTTATTATATTACTTAAATATGTATGTTATTATAGATTTATGTGTTAATGTGTATGTTTTTATACCTCCCCTTAAGACATCCCGTTAAGATATCCCTTTTAAGATTATTTTAAATTACTTACATGATAAATTGAATATATTAGTTAATTGTATTTTGATGGTTCAATTCGTCTATTATATTTCTTTTATGTATGTTGTTATAGATATATGTGTTAATGTGTATGTTTTTATACCTCCCCTTAAGACATCCCCTTAAGACTTTCCTTTTTAGATTATTTTAAATTACTTGCATGACAAATTGATTAGATTAGTTAATTGTATTTTGATGGTTCAATTCATTTATGATATTTCTTAAATATGTATGTTATTATATATTTATGTGTTAATGTGTATGCTTTGATACCTCCCTTTAAGACATCCCCTTTTAGATTATTTTAAATTACTTACATGACAAATTGAATAGATTAGTTAATTTTATTTTGATGGTTCAATTCATTTATTATATTTCTTTTATGTATGTTGTTATAGATTTATGTGTTAATGTGTATGTTTTAAGACCCCCCTTAAGACATCCCCTTTTAAATTACTTACATGACAAATTGAATAGATTAGTTAATTAAATAGCTTAGTTACTTACATAAAAATAACTCTAAAATATGAAATAACTCCTTCATATATGAAATGTTTAAAAGTAACATGTATTTAACTCATGCACATGTATTTAACATACATACTTATATGAAATGACTAAAATGAACATGTATATTTGTAATGTCTAAAATATGACATAATTCATTTGAACATGTATTTAACATACATACATATATGAAATGACGAAAATGAACATGTATATATGTAATGTCTAAAATATGAAATAACTCATTCACATGTATAACATACATACATATATGAAATGATGAAAATGAACATGTATATATGTAATGTCTAAAATATGAAAAAACTCATTGACATGTATAACATACATACATATATGAAATGATGAAAATGATCATGTATATATGTAATGTCTAAAATAACATACCAACATATAACATGTAAATGTATAGGTCTGAAATAACACATAGATGAAATGCCTGAAATAACACATAGATGAAATGAAATGTGTCAACTAGGACCATGTCCTGATCCATGAACTGATGATGGTCCACCTCCTCCTAATCTTTGTGTGCAATAAAATAAATATATGTGTCATGCATACACACATGTATAACAAACTAAATACTTATGATCACAGAAAAATTAAGTTTGAAAAAACATGTAAATTTACATGTCTATCATGATGCACAAGATCACAAGGAGTCTATAAATCTCCATATCCATGCTCGACACTGTCCAGAATACTATGGTGAACATGTATATATATACATATATCAAAATTTTAATTCAAATTATTTATGTCATTTACATGTGTAAGTTTTATAAATATATCAAAATTTAAATAAATATATACTGTAGAAACATGTAATACTCTCTCGATATCACTCAACTCTTAATCATGTAAGTCTAAATCATATAAGGAAATATGTGTGGGATCAATCTAGTCATCTGTGAGAAATCTAGAAAAAAGTTGATGAACTGGACATGATGAAGTGGCCTGGGTAGACCTGTGAGGTGCATCCTCACCAACTGTAGTCTGCCGAGGAGTTGTAGGTGGTGCAGGAATATCCTCCTATCTTTGTCCACCCTAAGAACCTAATCTAGTAGATCTGCTAAGAATGGTGGGGATAAATGCTAGGACATCCTTGAGAGGAACCCCATCGATAATCTGTATAGCTTGATATGCACAAAGTAGATCGCTGACTAAATATGCGCTCGTACAACACAATTGATCCAAATCTAATATAGCTTCAACCTCAAAGGGAGATGGTATATCTACTAGATGGTATGGATCATCAATAGAGTATGTAACCTATGTAGGTGGAGGAATGTCAGAATGGGAATACAACATGTATCTCCCTAAATGACCAGATGACATATAATGAAATTGTGTCGCGATACTAGAAAATACATATCCTGATACTATGATCAGGTACAACCCATCCTGCAATTGCCATTTCCAAACCTTTTGGTATGAACAAAAGGTTTGGACCCACCCTTGCCCACTTATTAGTAGGCACTGGGGCATTAGACCCTTTGAATCTATTTGATAATCTCCCCATCCCCTACCCAGGATGATCGAGAAAATCTGCGTAATCAACATCATAATGCAAATGAAATTCTGCAAACAATTGTTTGCAGAAATATAGTGGAAGCTCATCCTTATGGGGCCACCTATGATGATCAACCAACCATCGAGGATATATAAACGGTCCAACAAGGTCATCCTCACACCGTGTATTCATATAACCTTTGACCTGCACTTTTTCTCGGTAAAAAGGAAACATGATCTTCACCATAGTGGTGGAGACCTCTGAATCAATCTATCTATACTTCACAACATGAGTAATGTTGTGGGAGAGAGAAGTATAAAATGTATCAATAGATATACTATCATAAGGGTTGTATGATTGAACTGTGTCAATCATACAAACTAGGTCCTCGCTAATGACCTTCAGCCTATCCCTATTAGGGAAGGTGGTGGATGAATCGATACCCTGATCAAGAACCTCAATAGATCATGTCA
This sequence comes from Thuja plicata, assembly GCA_018584345.1. Lineage (NCBI taxonomy): Eukaryota > Viridiplantae > Streptophyta > Pinopsida > Cupressales > Cupressaceae > Thuja > Thuja plicata. Next base: position 750,478 of record MU224442.1, read on the forward strand.
ATTGAGCTATGGAAGTGGAAAATAAATCCTCCCTACCCTCTCTAGAATTTGTCAATCTATGAGAGGAGTGGGAACTACGAACCCCATGTAGACTAGCATCTCTAGAATCTACATGTGATGTCCCTCTACTCGATGCCATGTGATAGAAGAAATAGATGTATATGCTTGAAAGTATAAAGAAGAATATATGTCTAGATCAAGCTGTACATCTAGATGGTCCTATTGTAATTTAATTATATATTTTTAAACACATGTGCTACAAATAAATAAACTAGAAAACACTTGAATGCATATACATTTGAAAGAAAAATGATTTAAAATCATATATACATATATGTGCATGTATTTTCCAATGAAAAGAGGTTATGAGTTATGGATCAATTTTGTCTATAGGTTTACAACTAGCCTAGTTGAATGTAAAATAATGTTTCATGTTTAGGTTTAGGGATCAACTTGGTTTGTTTATCAATTAGGTTTAGGATTAATTTGTTTGTGGTTAGCCCATTCATGTTGGTTTCTAGCACATTCTAGTTGAAGGTTAGGGTTCATGTGTTGGTTGAACATGTTAGGGTTTATGTTTATGGTTAATTTCTCAAATGGGTTTAAGGATCTACTTTTAAATTAGTTTTACATGGTGAGGGTTCATATATGTTTGTTTAGTGTTAGGCTTTATGTTGGTTAACATGTTCCAGTTTTATGTTAGTTTCTAGCTAATGCCATGTCACATGATAGATAAAATAGATTAAAAAAAACACTTGAATACTTGTATGTTTGAAAGAAAAATTCAATTTAGCACGTTAAGGTTTATGTTGATTTACATTTCAGTTTCATGTGTTGGTTTCATATTAGGTTTCTATTAGGGATCAATATAGTCAGGGTTTCATTTTAGGGTTCATGTTCAATAAATGTTAAATTTCATATTTCAGTTTCATGTTAGGGTTTAAGATGTTGGTTTCATATTAGGGTTTCACATGTTAGGGTACAATGTTATGTTTAATACATGAACGTTACATAATACTAATGTCTTGCAGTTCATTTTCCTAATGCTTTGTAACATTTTGCTAAGGTTTTCATAGGGTTCATGTTAGGGTTCAATATGGTAAAGGTTTAATGTTAGGGTTAATGTTAGAGTTTTTAAGTTGATTTATGTTTCAGTTTTATGTTTATTTATGTTTTAGTTTCATGCTAGTTTTATGTATTGTAATATTTTCCTAATATTTTGAAATATATGTAATAAAAATAAATTAATTAACTAAATAATATTTTTCTAATGTTTTGTAGCATTTTCCTAATATCACATTTTTGTAATGTTTTGTAACACATTCCTACTGTTTTGTAACATTTTCCTACTGTTTTCTAATATTTTTCTACTATTTTGAAACATTTGTAATAAAAATAAATTAATTTTAACTAAGTAACTGACATATAATCTTAATTGGAAAAAAAAAACATTAAATCTACATAAAACAATATTGTATATTTTCTAAAATTAAAAATAACAAAATTAAAACAAAAAAATCAAATAATAGTGCAACTACATTAATTTAACTAAAGGAAACTTAAAAACATTTAAAAAACATTATAAAAAAAAATCAAGTTATTTTCGGCCAAAGTACCCCTATTCCGCTCTGCAATTCTTGGAAGGCGATCAATGCAAATGAGCCTCTTAAACCCAATTTCGGCCTATATATAATTTTTAAGGAATCCGACTGAAACCGTTTTGGTCAGATCTGTTTCGGCCGAACCACTTTCAGCTGAAACCCATCTGCCACATGGTGCCATGTGTGCACCACGTATGTACGTCCGAACATGTTTTGGCCAAAACAAGTCCAACCAAAACAACCCAAATCATCCTCAAGTGTGACACGGCTCCGTACGTTTACCCAGGAGGTCTCCAATTTTAAAGAGATATTTGTTAATCAACTAATGGAGATGATGAAGACTAAGTGATAATATATGTATACATGTTTGTAGAAATTTTTAGATCATTTGTTATTTATCCATTGATGCCAAGAAATTGATTACTGATTGAGTTACCATATCATAAGAATGAGAAGCTAAATGGGTGACAAATACAGATTAAACAATGATGAATTAATGGTAATATAGTTGTTTTCTACTATATATTCGATGTTATCAAGTCAATAAATTTACTTGATTAATTCAGATATTGCAAAGAGTTAAGTTATGACTTAAAAGAGTTACTCTACCAAGCTAGACAAAGTCAGGTGGTATAGAGTTGTGTTAGTCGATTTTAGTTACCAAGCACCAAGAATTAGTTAGACACCAAGAAGTGAATGAAGTTAGTTACCAAGTTGCAAAGAAAGTTACCAAGCACAAGATACTAATGGAAAATGATGATAAGATAGAATTAAATACGAAGCTATGATGATCTAGATATTGTTAAGAATTAAAGGAAGTTTGTTAGAAGATCTATGAGTGATAAAATTCAATTTGAAGATCTAAGCCAAAGATTAAGCGGTTAAACATGATTATTAAAGTTCCAATAAAAGGTTCAGTTATGAGGTCAAAGTTAAATGGTTTACTGAGCTAAGATTTGTGAAGAAGATGATCAAACAGCTGAGTGCAAATGATGGAAAACCTAAGAAAGGAGATTAAGAGGAAAAGTTGTCTATATAAAGGCTGATGCTCGCGAGTTGAATTCAGAAGCAAAAAAATTTGAAGAATAGAATTACCGATAAAAGCAGAGAAGCAAAAAGAGAAGAATCTACAGTCTAAGTGCAAAGAAAAATGGAGTATGTGATGTCAGTATTCATGCAAGCATAAATAATCTTACCCAAGAAAGAGATAGTTGATCAAAGTTTTAGTTTTTTTTATTAGCATTTGTAATAGAGAAAATCTCTTAACCATGTGGATTTAATAGTCCTATTTGTAAATCCTAGATGTAGATGACATTCCAAAAGAGTGTTTAAATTCATCTAGCAAGGCCGCTCCTAACATGGTGAAGATCTTAACAGGTCTGAGGTAAATCCATTAACATGGTCTTATATAGCAAATATATTTGTAATCTTTAACAGGATAAGTTCTTAGCCGAGCGTACTTCAGAAGGGTAAATTTTTAATGTGGGTCCCAATTCCCACAGGGGTTTTTACCATATTGGGTTTCCTTGGTAAATCTTGTGTTAACTGAGTTTGAATGATTCATTTGCATATTATGAGATGTATGGTTTTTTAAGTTATTAAGTTATTTGGTGACTCCGTTATTACTGTATTCAGTTCTAATGAGTGAAGAAGTTAGCTAAGTTTTATTTTTGGTGATTCAACCCCACCCTCTCAGTGGACCAACAATTGGTATCAGAGATTTGGTTCCTTGAAGTGTTAATTCTAAAAGGACTTGAGTGAAGATCTAAATATGTATAAGTGGGAAGCACCAAAGTTGAATACCTGGAACATTTCTCTAAATCGGAAAGAACAATGAGATTGCATATGTCTGGTCTAAGGGAATATGGAATTTATTTTCTTGATAATGAATATGTTGCACCAATAACTACACCTTTGACAATTAGTGAGCAAAGACAGTAATATGAACACACACAAGTCATGATTGAGATTGCTTCTACACTTACCGACTAGGAATATGATGAGCTCGAAGGATGGACTACTTCAAAAAAAATGTGGGATAAGCTTATTTTGACCTATGGTCAATATCAACATGTTCAAAAGGAAAAGGCAGAAATTCTAAGAGGTAAATTTGTTTCAATGAGAATAATGAAAGAGAAAACATAATACAATACATCACTAGACTTAAGGAGATTGCTAATTCTATCAGAGGAGCTGGTGGAGTCATAAAAAAATAAGATGTTGCAATAAAAATGTTGAGATCCATTGTACCAAGTTATGCTATTTCAGTATCTATTATACAAGAGTTGAGATCCATTCCTCATATGAATGTTTCACTTGATGCTACTATTTGTAAACTAGTTGCATTTGAGATTAATTCTTTTGATAATAGTCTACCTGCTACATCTAAGATCAAGTCTTCATTTAACTTATATTTGAATATTGGATGTTCTAAGGACTATAGACCTAGTGATGGATATTTGAGGAGTGCTAGTGAGAGATTTTAGAGCTTTCGGGGTGGTTTATAAGAGTTATATGTTGCAGAGAGAGAGAGAGAGAGAGAGAGAGAGAGAGAGAGAGAGAGAGAGAGAGAGAGGCTTTGTTGGCTAAAAGGCTACAAAGAGGGAAAGGAAATTACAAAGGTAAGCTACCCTTGAAATGTTTTAACTATAACAAGATTGGTCATTCTGCATCTAACTGCACTGACAAAGATAATGAGGAGAAGAAAGATAATACAGATAAAGATAAAAGAGAGAACAAATTTAGGAGATTCAGAGACTAAAAAAACAAAGGAAATAAATCTTATCATATTGTTAATGAAGACCTAAGTAATGATGATTTACATGACAATGATGAAAAATAAGTTGTGTATGTTTCTATTAAAGACAATTTGGATGAAGAAAACATAGAAGAACCAAGAGTCCTAATATCACAACTAAGTAAGAATGCAACATGGATTATAGATAGTGGTTCTTCACATCACATGACCAGTGACACAATTTTATTTCCTTCGAGAAACACGATGGAGGATTTGTTAGATTTGGTAATGATGCTCCATAGCCTGTGAAAGGAAAAGGTTCTATAATTCTACTGAATAACACAAGGTGTGATGATGTTTATTGGGTTAAAGGATTAAAGTATAATTTGTTGAGTGTTGCATAATTAAATAACATAGGTCACCGACTTGAATTTCAACATGGAAAGGTGAAAGTTTTTGATAAAAAAGAGAGTCTGATTACTACTGGAGAACAATCTAAAGGCAATTTATTTTATCTTGATACTTCTATGAAAATTTGTTTGTTTGCTAAAGTTAAAGATGTTTAGCTATGACACAAAAGGATTTTTCATGTTAATTTTGACAACTTGATCAAAGTGAGTAAAAAGAATAGAGTCAAAGGATTACCGAGATTAGAGAAACCTAAAAAATATTATCTGCAGATAATGTCAAATGGGTAAGATGACTAAATCTAGTTTTTGAAGTAAGACTTATGTTACACAAGGAATTTTGGATCTAGTGCGGATTGATTTATGTGGACCCATGAGACCTGAAAGTTACTTTGGAGACAAATATTTTATTTATTTGTGGATGATTATTCTAGAATGATGTTTGTAATATTTTTAAAAGAAAAATATGATGCATTTCAAATGTTTAAGTGGTATAAGGCCATAGTTGAGAAAGAAAGAGGAAGACAACTCAAATGTTTGAGATCTGATAGAGGAGGTGAGTTTACATCTGATGAGTTTACACTATTTTGTAATGAAAATTGAATTAAGAGACAAATGTGAGAACCGAGGAGACCACAACATAATAGTATTATTGAGAGAAGAAACAAATCTATTGTTGATTGTGATAGGACAGTGATGATTGAGAAAGGTATTTCTCAAAATTTTTGGAGAGAAGTAGTCAGTACTATTGTTTACACATTGAACAAAGTACAAATCAGGAAAGGTACCAACAAAAAACCTTATGAAATTGGGTATGAACACAAACCTAATCTGAGTTATTTCAAATTTTTTGAAGTAGATGTTATATCTTTGTTAGTGAACAGATTTTCCCTTTGATAAATTTTTCTTACAAAACAACTCTATCACCCTCTTGAAAGACAAACAATTACTAAAAGTTGGGTAAGTGTATTTATATCACTTTCCTCTGAATTTTATCTCATGTACAACTCCCTAGGATTGATTTTTAATAAATTTATAAAACTAATTTATGACTTTAAGAATTTAACCAAAAAATCTTATGAAGGCTGCTCCATCATTCTTAGATGATAAACACAATAATATTGCTTCAGGAAAAGAAAGATAAATATGAAAAGGAGAGAAAAAGCATAGTTTTTCTATTAATTGAAATTACATGAAGCTGAAATAATAGTAACTATAAAATAACATATTATATAACAAATCAAGCTACTATTAATTTTCAAAGTACATTACAGAATGAATCAGAATATCAACATAGAACACTCATCCACTCATTCCAAATAACACAGATTTGAAAACTTAATCGTAAGGTATTCCAAAATTGCTACATAGGCAAAGATGTAAATATGTTTCCCAACAGTAAAACCAAATTCATTCATATGTCTTTCCAATATCTAGAAACTACAACTGAAATCCAAATATTATCTAGTTTTTGGAAAGTAAATAGAACCCTTTCATAGTTTTTAGTAGCACTATTTATATTTTCAACATACTGAGATGTCTCCCTGAAAACCTGACCTCTGGGAAAACAGTTATTAAAACAAAACCAAAGTAAAAAGGACACTTATCCTTAAGAGTTTGCATACAATGCAATTAAAATTAAACATCTAAATCAGGCTCCTTCTCAGAGACATGTTCCTCGCTTCCATTAGGGCTCCCTCCTTCATCCGCAACAGTCTTGGTAGTCTTCCACTCTTTGTGTGCTTGTACAAGATCCTTAGTGACGTGCAAATGTGGGATCTTTAAATTAAGGATTCTGGACATCGAATCTTCTTTGATCAATTTCAACTTTTTGACCATTTCTACTACCTCGGGCAGTTGATCAATGCATAAGTAAGGCATAGACTCAATTCTATCCATCTGCATGAGGTCTATAACTTTTAGATTATCCTTCTCTTTGACTGATTTCATGGTAGTCTCAAAGGCTTCTAGAGATCCTTTTAGTTTCTGATCCCCATAGCTTGTTGAATAGGCATAGGTAAAATTAATTATTTTCAGCTCATTCAACGTGACCTTTTGAATCTGTTTAGCTTCAGCTTCGCAGTCTTTGGTTTTAGTGATTGTATTTCTTATTTTATAAATACTCCAACTTATATTCTTCCTTAATAAAAATAAATTTCATTCCTTCGAGGACTTCAAAGAATTTTCTACATAGAACTTGACATAGGCATACCTCTCTATTTCTAGGAACTTTTTCATGGTTGAAACCCACTTTTCTTCTTCTCTATCCCACTACTGCCACAATATCTACAAATCTACCATTAGGGCTATAGTATCAGAAAGGAAAAAATAGGAATATTGACATATTTGAGGCCACTTTTAATTACCTCATCTATCCATTCATCTACAGAGGACACGATGACTTGGCCATGTTAAAATTGATTAAACAGATTTTTACTTTCAACAGAGTTTGGGTTAAAAACCTAAGGTGATTGAATCAAAGGAGTAGCATCAAAGTTCTTAAAGGTATTTGTAAATTGAGATAGAGACAAAATTGTCTTCTTCATCTCCTTCTTCTCTTTACTATCCTGACAGCAAGTCATGAGCATTTTATGGGTTGTCTCCAAGTGAACAGATGATTTTTACCTGCTCGGTCCATAGTTCCCAATTAAATTTTGGTGACCTCAAAATTCTCATTTTCCTCCTCCTTTGGCCTATAGGTAGCTACCTTAGCAGTCCACTTTCTAGTCTTCTCATCTTCAAACATTCAAGCAGTCCTTTTTACCTTTTTTTCTTGGGAGTTTTATGAACATACTAATAGATAATATCTTGCACAAGGACTAAAACAAGAACAAGGATACACTTCTTATTTACAGAGGAGGTCATCCATTTAGGTGTTGTATTTTACGCAGTAGGTTGTTCAGTGATCTTAGCTAGTGTGTCCATGAGATCTAGTATCACATCATCAAGATCAAAAAGATCCTTTCCCACTTTCTCATCCTCACCTATCTGGTAACTCATGTCACCAAATTTGTCATCATCCAGATTGATTTTCAGTATGTTTTTTGGATCCATTTTATTTTTACTCTTGGATCGAGTCTTTGATCTTGTAATCCTTTGAGGAGAAACCATAGGTGCACACTTTGTAGTAGCCTTTTTCCTAGAATTCCTAACTCATCGCTTTCCTGAGGAACCTTTCTTCCTAGATATCACTGACTACTAAAGCTCCAATGTCCTTAACTTTGTCTACTTGTTTCTAAATAGTGTTATTATTTCAAAATATGAGCGAAGTGACTAGCTTAAATAGAGAGATCGTGAGGAATTTAATTATTAATTGCAAATCTTTACGGAGGTGAAAGAAAAAGATATGATTTAAAATTGTGTGCATGCAATCCATTATTACCATTTACGCACATCCCCATGCCATACAAATTAGTGATTATTTTGGATACCTTAGACGTGATAACTTATGCCACTATCTTTCAACAATAAATGCACACTTTTCTATAGGACCCACTACTAAGCTGACAGAAGATTACCGTTTCAATTTTTCTCATGTCCTCTTTGAATATATTTGAACACACTTGAACAATGTTCAAGATGGTTCACGTGTGTTCAACACTATTCAAGATTCCATGTCACCCAAATCTGCATTTGGAACTTCAACATTTCTTTTGACTCATAAGTACATGAATCCTTTCTGCCATCTTTATGTACATATCAAATTTCTTAAAAGTATGAACTAACTTGAAATACATTGAACTAGTTTGAACTAAGTTCAAACTTGCTCAGGGGTGTTCAAGAGTGTTCAAGATTGTTCAAAATTTTTTTTAGCAAATAATATGTTCCCTTTTTCAAAGCATGGCAAGACCACAGAGGCTAATAGTTTTAGTAAATGGCTAGAATCTAAAGATTTAAGGGAATGAAGGTAATCAAAATACATAAGGGTGACTCAGAAAACCATATAAAAGGACAAATATCAAACTTGGACTAACATCAACTCTGATTGGGGACTCCTTTTGTCAAAATGTAGAGAACTCAAAACTCTTGTTTCGTAAAACTAAGAGGGAACTTAAAAAATTCACAAGTATAGGAAAGGGGAAAAAAAAATAAGAAACCAAAGTAGACCTAATATGTATAGCAATTCACATAAAAATGACTCAAATCTTAACAAATTTTATGTCTTGTCCATTGTAGGAAAATGGTAAGATTGTTCCATCTGGATAGGCCAATTTAAAGGTATTAGGCCCTAACTCTTCTGCAATAAGGAAAGGTCCCTTCCACAATGATTAAAAATTACAATGTGCTCCCTTTGGTTCCTTCCTCTTGTCCCAAAGTAACACTTCATCTCCTTTCATGAATCTTTGAGGTCAATCTCTTTTGTCAAAAATATTCTTAACTCTGGCTTGATGCTCAGTGATTTTTTTGACTAGTGCTTCTCTTTCTTCTTCTAACTTACATGCAAGTATATAATCTTTTTTTCCAAAGAGTCTTTGAAACTTTTATCCTCAATAACCATTTGCAGTTTTGTTGTCGAACATCCAAGGGAAGTGATACTTGAGCACCCACTCCATAGACTAACACAAAAGGTGCCATACCAATTTCTCTCTTGGGAGTTATTCTGTCAGCCCAAAGGGCTTCAAAGAGTTTTTATGCCAATTTTTACCAGTGTCCTCCAATAATTTCTTCATGATGGACACCATATTTTTATTACTTGACTTCGCTTGTCCATTGTCATGTGGAAAGTAATCTAAGGAATGGGCCAATGAAATACTATGATCATAGAAGAAAATAGTTATCCCTTGTGATGAGAAATATGTGGTATTATCAGCTAAAATATTTTGTGGCACTCCAAAGTGCACAAGAATATTGTCTTTCAGAAAGTCACACACCACTTGAAATTTTTCTTTTCCGGTTGGAATAGCTTCAACCTACTTAGTGAAATAGTTGATTGCTGTTAAAATATAGACATGAACAACACTTGAATGAGTATTAACTGGCCCAATAAAATCTATCCCCCATTGCTTAAAAGGCTCACTCACCACAACAGGTTTTAAAGGAACAACAACTAACTGAGGCCTTCCTGAATACAACTGACAATTTTCACAGTTCTTGACATATGCATATGCATCTTTAAACATCCTTGACCAATAGAAACAATTTCAAAGGATTTTAAAAGCTTTAATATTTGAAGAAAAATGTCCTCCACAGGCCTCTTCATGAAATTTTTTTAACAATTGTAATTGTTGATCTTTATCTATGCATCTGAGAAAAGTTCCATCTAGACCCCTCTTAAATAAACTTCCTTGCCATATCCCATAATTTGTTGCCTGGAGTCTTAAATTATGCCTCTCTTTGGGTGTTAATCATGTAGGAAACTCTCCATAAGTTAGGTAATACACCATTTCACAAAACCAAGAATTAGTTAAACTGACCAGTAGTACCTAAGATACTTCATCCTCTGAACCTTCTGATTACTTGAAGTTCTCTGCTATGAAATTATAGAGACCTCTTCCCCTGACCAGATTGGTAGGTCTTATCGTCAAGTCATACTCCTATATTTTAGTTATCCATGCTTCTCTCTTATTCATTGCTATCTCTTGCTAAGTGAGTAGACTTTTCATAGCAGAGTTAGGTACATATACTAAGGAGTGCGAGTGAAGAATATAGAACCTAAATTATTTGACTGATTTCACCAAAACAAAAGCTTGTTTTTCGATTGAGGAATATTTAAGCTTGTGAATTTTTAGTGGGTTCTCATAAAGGCAATTTGTGCTTCATTCCCAGAATAATCTTTGTGAGTCAAGATTCCCGACAAAGAGTGATTAGAAGCATAATAATAAATAATAAATTATTTCTTATAATTAAGAAAAACTAAAGCAGGGGCATTTTCTATGGCACTTTTAATCACATTGAAGGATTTATTACTATCCTCTATCCATTTCAAATGTTTCTTTTCACTCATCATCCCCACAATATGTCTATTCAACTTAGTAAAATTTGGAACAAAGGCTATCAAAAAGTTGATCTGGCCAAAAAAAGATTGTCCTGGTTGATGGAAGACTAATCTGCTCAATTTCCATCACTCTTTTAAGATCAATCATGATTCCTTCCTTGGAGACAATATGAACTAGTATTTATCCTTATATTATACAGAACATGGACTTTTTAGGGTTAAGAGATATATCATGATCTCTACACCTTTGAAGAACTGATTAAAGATCTCTGAGGTGATTCTTTCTTCTCTGAGAGTAAAGCATCAAATCATCTAGATAAATCACTATTATCCTGTTTTCATGTCATCAAAGGAAAAATCCATAGCTCTTTAGAAGGTAGCCCATGCATTGATTAAACCGAATGGCATTCTCTTATATGCAAACTTTCCCCATGGTGTAGTGAAAGAAGTCTTGTGTTTATCATCATTTGACACACTTACCTGATTGTAGCCTAAAAATACATCAAGTAGGGACATCAGCTTAGATTCAGCTATGGTTTGTAGGACATGTTCTATTTTTGGCAAGTCATAATTATCCTTCAAGTTGGCTTGATTCAAATTAAGAAAATCAATGCAAATTTTTATTTCTCCATTTTTCTTTCTCACTGGGACAATATTTTTAATCCATGTCGAGTGATGAATGGGGTATATCATTTATTCATTAAAAATTTTGTCCTCTTCCCGTCGAATATCCTCTTATAATTTGGGATTATAACTTTGGATCTTTTTCTAGAATAACTTAGATTCTAGTTTGAGGGGAATATGATGACTAAAATTTCCTTTTTTGAAATCTCTTAAATCATCATAGTTCTAGGTAAATACATCCATATAGGCAGTTAACAAAATTTGTATGTTTTATTTTCTTGAGTAGACAGAGTTTTGCTTATAGATATCCATCGGGGTTCCGCTTCACTTCCAATATTTATTTTATCATATTTTTTCAATACCTCAAAATGCAAACCTCTTCTTGGGATGTGACTATCATCCTTCTTGGTAAAAAAGATTTCAAGAGAGATCAACCCTTTATGGATTTTATTTCCTTTTAAGTGAACTAATTCTTCCAATGGTAGTGATCCAGAACTAGGCTCTTCACATGCTTCATTCATTCTTTCAAAATAAGTGGATGCAATGACATCTACACATGTCATGAAGTCATTTATATGAGCATCATCTTCAAATACTTGAAAATGTTCAATGTTGTGAGGAACAATAGGCCTATATATGATTTCTATTATGTATGTATCCATTTTAAAATTAGGATGAGAAAGCGACAACACTGCTAGAAAATCTACTCATGAATTCAAGCTTCTTGGAATGACCTCTCTAGAAAAAGCCTCAAAAGCTTCAATCTCACTCCATACTAAATTCTTATAATGTTTCAGGTGTTAATTCTTAATTGTGAACTGACATTTCACCTAGTTGACTATAAGTCCACCATCACCCCTCACCACAATTATTTTAATCACATGTGCCTTTGCTTCTTGTAATCCTAATCACAGAGACTCATACTTAGAAGTGTTATTAGTGTTTTTAAAATCTAGCTTATAGGAAAAAAGAAAATGTTCACCATATGAACCCTTAACCACCAAACCAGCTCCAGACACAGCACTAGAACAACTTCCATCAAATTCCATAGACCAAATATGTGTGATCCCATCAGATGTTGCAAGAGATGGAGAAACATCATCTGAGAAGATCATATAATGGTCAAATTCATAATCTTGAAAAATAATTTGAGCCTTTGGATCATCAGATGGGACTAAGGTATACTTATTTTTTTCTTCAGGTTCCAGTTTGAATTTCTTCTTCCCTACAGGGATTACTACCTCTGACCAATTCATCTTTATTTCTCCACCCATATCCCTACAAAAAGTTCTTCTTAAAAGCATTTGTTAACTTGAAGGTATGTCTGCAACTAGAATTGCCAGCCTTAACCTTTTATTTGGGTAAGCTGCTAAAACAAATTGAGCAACTGTTACCTGACCTATTAAGGGTACTTTCTTACCATCCATCAAATAATATCTCCCAAAGGTTTTAGTCATGGTCAAGCCTAAGGCTTTGGCAACAAATGACATCATAATGTTATCTGAAGCACCCGAGTCTATGATATAGTTACTTAAATTAAGGCCGTTAAGGAGAAGAGAAATGTAGAAAGGACCAAGTTTCCTTACTTCATCAATGTCACACTATTCTTTTGAAGTAGAAGTGGTGTCTGAATTATTTTGATTGACAACAGAAGGTGACACAACTATGGGAGACTGAATAGGATCGTCAGTTTGATTAGTGGTACATTGATTTGATTAGGAGGGGTGTGAAGGATCACTCTTGACATATCTAACTAGTTTTTAAATCTCTTTGGGGTTTAATCTTAAATATTTTGTAGGTGAAATTTGTATGGCAGATGACTTACAAAACTCAACAATATCAAATGAAGACACACTAACATTTCTTTGCAAAACTTAAAAATCATAAACTTTAGGACTAGAGGGAAAACCATTACTTACAGGCTCTTTAGTCTTTTGGAAAGTACCTGATGTATTTGGGGTCTACTTAGATGTCTTCTAGTTTTGAGTAATCATGGCATAAGTTATATCTTCAAGAGTGACTAAAATGTCTCTTCTTTTGGAGTCAGATCTGTATTCTAGGTAATATGTTATAGAGCCGCCAAGTCTCTCTTGAGACACCTCCTCTATTGTACATTTCCCCATTACATCTTTATTTTCTTCCATTTTTACATGTCTCAACATGTCTAAACAATAATTTCCATCATGATCTGTTGTCAGGTGAAAAGAGCACATGACTCCTTCTCTAGGTGTAGCCTCCAGGGAGAATCTTGGCTGAATCGAAGAAAAAATAGTAGCTTTTCCATGCCATTGGTTAGGTTCCTTCTGACTAGTGTCTTGGAACATGGAAGGATAAGAATATTCCTATTTTGGCAGTTGTCTCTTCAAGGCAATCACATCATTCATGAGCCTTTGAACAACAGGGTCTGAGGGAGAAGTAGAGGCTTGCGAGTGTGGTGTTTGTACATCTTTCCTCCACTTTCATGTTGTGATGAGATCATCCTCTAGTTCAGTGGCCTAACCTTGGCTAGTAGTTAAATTTGTGGGTCTACTTCTTCTTAGGTGAAAACCAATGTCTAGAGGCATGGAGTTCACGAAAAAGAATTGTTGATTTTCAGGAGTTGGCCTTTTAGCAATCTATTTGTTTCTTTGAAAAATATAAACAAACTCTAGAATATCCAATTTGATAATCTCCAAAAAATCCTGAAATGATTTAATTTGAAATCCATCACAGTGTCATACTCTGATTTTTTCATTTGAAATACAACATTTTACAATTCTTACAACAAGATAGGGAAAAGGAGAACCTCATTCATCTCACTGGAAACTAGTGAGGGAGTGCAATCTAGGATAGAGATTTAATCTTAATTTATAGGGGGAGTCTTCAGTAACCAAAGCTATGAAATATTAAGAGGTCTCCCAATAATTTTTTTCCTTTAAAGATTGTTGAACACTCTTTGCGAGAGCTAGAGAGGTGATGAGACTATTTTTTTTCTAGATTTAAAAAAATTATGATGAAATATTGTATTCATATCCCTTGCCTGAATCCAATCAATAGTAGGTTTCTTCTTCCAAATAATATCCTCACAATATTCCAATTCCTCTAATTCATTAGTAGCTAGCATCTCCTCTCTATTCAGATCCATAGTAAGCCCTTAATCTCTGATCAAGCCAATGATGATATCTATCCAAGCTTGAGTTTAATATTTATTCATGTCAAGGTTCTAAAAACATTTCCTTTTCCAATTATTTAGCTTATACTTCACATATTTCAATCTTTTAATAAAAGAATAGATCCCCTTGTTACAAATAACAGTTGTTGTTGCACCAAAAGATCGACCTATTAATATACGATACAACCGGTAGACATATAGAAGACCCAGGAGGCGCTTAATTCATGCCATGAAGCACCATTGCACTAAAGAAACAAGGAGACCAAGGGAACAATCAATCTTTCTCATCATTGTAACAACCCCCTAGTACAAGCATGGGGTTTGAACCTATGACCAAGCTCTAATAGGTCACTTTTTATAACTAGCATTTGTTGTTGCACCAAAAGATTGATGTATGAATGCTCGATACAACCACTATCCATGTAGAAGACACATGAGGTAGTTAATCCATGTCATGAACCACCGCTGTGTTGAAGAACCAAGGAGACCAAGGGCGCAATCAGTCTTTCTCACCATTGTAACAATCAAGTCAAGGCTCCAAAAGCATTTCTTTTTTCATTTCTTGAGCTTATACTTCATATATTTCAATCTTTTAAGAAAAATAGATGCTCCTAGCATGAGCACATGCTTCCCTTCATACCACACATTGTTCATTAAATCATGGACTAAAAGGTCCCACAACCACATAGGTTGAAACTTAAAAGAAGGGTGGTTTGAAGCTCTAATTGAAACCACTTAGAGTTTGATTGGCCAATGATAAAAACCCCTCCACTCTAAAATCTCTAAACTTTTAGTCCATCTATAAAGCCCCTAAAAAATAGAACCTAATCCACATCTTCTATTATTCTAAGTAATGATGCCATGATTTGGCTTAACGTAAATGACATTTAAGATATCAATAGTATCCCTAGGGAGGTTCTTAGAGAGATCAAGCTTAACTAAGACACTTATTTTCTCCTTCTTATTGTAAACAACCTTAAATTAACCACCCATAATCCAAGGGAGAAAATGCACTAGAGTTAAGACAAATCTAATATGATCATGAAGCCCCAATTTTCCTAGAAGATCAATAGGAGATCTTAGTGTAGACTAAAGGAAATCATAGATATTGAAGATTGGTTATATCCACCCAATATAGACAACCTTCCTTGGATCCCAAAAACAAGCCACTTCACCTAAACTACCATGGACCTCAACATATTGACAAGAGCTGTGAAACCAAATACTAGGAGTTTTATTTAACATATCATCCATTGTTAATTTAGTTTCTTGGATAAAACCAACATCAAAAAAATGGGTACCAATCTTATCATAAAGAGCCTTTTGTCTAGTAATTCTCTTCATCCCATTCATATTTCATGGTCAAAAATTTATTTATGAAACTAAGAGAAATGGGAGTCAATGGTCTTCACTAACCTAAATTCCACCAATGTATCATAAATTAACTTCACTCTAGATGTTATCTTTCTTATGTACATCCCTTGAAATTTTCTCGAGAGGGTCTCTTTTTAGAAGGTTTTTACTGCATTCCTAGGACATAAGATGCCCCATTATTCTTCCAAGAATCTAAAACCTCATTTACTGTAGGAGGAATGAAGGCTTTCTACAACTTCAACATCTTTCAAGGTTTAAGTTCCACTTCATGCTTACACATTCACAATCTTATATGGTAAAATTATATCCATCTTCCCATCCTATTGATCATTCATAGTTATGTTTTAATTATCAAATCCTCTTCCTCCTAATAGGTCCATATCCAATCACCATAAAAAGGCCAAAACTCAATGAGAATACCATTTTCCTAAGCCAAGTTATCTAAAACATCAAACTAGCTAAAAAATCTTGTTTTTTGGTTGTCCTTTAGAGTTCTATATTTATGTCTCCACTTATTGCAATCTTAACAAGAATAAAGCCCTACCTATTTGTAACCCTTTAGACATAGGGGATTTCCCTTTGTCTTTCTTAGGATAAAAATTATAAGAGGTATTAGCTATACCAATATTGAATTTTCCAAGGGCACCTTCTTTTCATTGTTCATACTCATGAAAAAATTCACATTTGAATGAAAACATCTCTGAATTGAGATATTAGATCCAAGAGCAAGATATATGAAAATTATTGTATAATCAAATAAAGCATTATTTAAATTTATTTCAAAACATATACAAACATAAAATATTACCTTCTCATCCTAATCTTGTATAGAAAAATCAACTAGTTTGCCAAGAAGAAGGGAAATGGAGTGGAGAATGACATTCCTCCATAACTCAAGTGGATGGATTAGTAGCTAAACCCAAATAGGGATCCTCGAGGGAAGCTCCTTAGTTTATTTGAAACCCATGTGCCAAGATTTGAAGAAAATTCCAACTTGATTATCAAATTATAGGTCATCTTCAAAAGCCTTATTTTAGTCTACAATGCACAAGAAAATAATGAAAAAAATTGTAAGTAGTAATCATTATCTCCATGTGCTACTCAAGATAACAAACCCAATACAAGAAAGAGTCCAAGACAAGAAAATAAAGTTGAATTCCGATGAATTTATAGATGATAGCATGATTTCTCCAATGTGAAATGTCACCTAAGAATTTTTTTAGTTGAATCTTTAGGACAAGATTCTCTTGGAATATCATTAAACAACCATTCACTTTCTTTATTCTAGTAACTCTCTTTAAAGAGTAAAAAATTTCACTATTTGAAGTCATGCTCAAATGCTCCTTGATATTTTTATGTAGTCTAAAGGAATATTGATATGAAACATCAATAACTCCAGAGACTACCAAACATAGAAGCACCTTATTCCTCCATCAAGAGAAAAAAACTAATAGCCAAAGACACAAGACAATAAATGGGAGAACCACACCCCAAACTTTAGAGAAAACATGTCACATTTACAAGGGTAAAATAAACCCCCACACAAGACCTAAAGTGACTGCATAAACAACCACCACATAGCAAGAAGGAATGGAGAAGAGATAAATTCCATAGGGAACACAACACAAAGTTGTAGTCTGTATCCCTAGCTCAACACAAACCAAAATTATCCCCACAAAAAATATCGCACACACAAAAATAATAGTAGGCATAGGAATCATAAAAAAGTAAGGAGCACAAAACCTAATGGGTCACATAGGACACTGAAAAATGAGGCTATGACATTATGCAATAACCCATGTGACCGGTAGATGTCACAAATCTTTCCATTCCCTGAAGGAGAATAATTTTTCTTTGTGGATGATTTTTTCTTTGGCACACTCATTTAAAATTTTATCATTGGAATTTAATAAAAAAAATATAATATTAAGATATAATGTTTCTATAATATATTAATGATCAGGAATTTTTTCGATGTTAACTGTGTTTAAAAAAAATTTAAACATTTAGAATCATGATAATTGTGGTTTGGTGGTGTTTTTGCATGTGTCTAAATTAATGTTGTAGATTTTTCATCCTCGAGAATGAACATTTTTCTTCTAATAGTATTGCAATGGGAAACATTTCTAGTTGTAAGAGTCCTAGACTTGGGACTTTGTTTAACTAGTGTAGTCATAAAATAGTCATGAATTACCCACTCAACATTCTTATAAATGGGTCCTTAATCACATCAAGACCTTTAATCCTCATGGTATGCAAACTACTAGTTGTATAGTAGATTTTATGGTGCATGTGGATGATCTTTAAAGGAAACTACAAAAATGATTTTGGGTCCTCATAAACAATGGGATTCACACTGTGCCTACTATTCATTTGGGTCCTATGAAGCCTATTTTTTTCCTACCATTCTCATATATATTATATAATTATGGTGCACAATAATTAATCTACAAGAGTCTCTCAACCTATTTATAAAAATGGAACCACTTATTATATATGGTATGGATGCTCCTATAGCAATCCTAGAGTAAGAAGTAAACGAGAATTAGTCAGTCTTCACAAATGGGGGTTTTGTTTGAAAATTTATCTCTTTGTGTCCTACTCTCTTGTATTTTTATCATAGGCTTTGTTAGCACTATACTCCAATTTGTCATAGTAACATAGTCATTTTCTCTTATGCTACAAGTTTTTTTGTGGTATATTTGGAGGCATTTTATAATAGGGATGTTGTGTTAGCTATTAATGGTTGCATGTGAGGCCTGTCCCATTTATCAACTTATCTACAATATTCATCTTTCAATTCTCTAAAAGAATATATGGACACAATTCTATCTTTAATTTGATTTCCTTATTCACTCACAATTTTCATGTAAATAAATCCTTAATTCCATTAGGAAGGCTCTAGATCAATTATTTAAGGTTGACTTCATTTCTCTAGACTTAATTATATTTTCTTCATGTGTGCACTAATGCAAGTTGATATATCAAAATATTTACCTTGTGAATATATTTTACAAGTGACTAACCTTAGTGTGAGTCTATTTTCTATGTTATTCTTAACTCATACTTCTCTACTTGGTGCAAAATTTTATTTCATGCCATCTTTTAATATTTTTCTAAAGTTTGATTTTTAATTGATATGAGTTAGAGAAACATGTCTGCTAGTAATTTCACTACCCTGGTGCCTTATCTTTGGCTGGGGGCTTCTTTCCTTTACTCTGAAGCTGCGGGTGCATCCGGTGGTATTGCTACGCTCTGGAACCCTAAAAAAATAACAAGTCAACTGGCTGCTTCTTCCCCTAACTTTCTTTCTTTCACCTTCAGAAGAATGGAACTGAATGGACCACCTTCAATATTTATGCGCCTAACACCAGGTATGGTAGAGCTTCCCTGTGGGTTGATCTTGGCCATCGGCTGGATCAGGATAGTTCAGCAAACTTCCTGCTGGCAGGGGACTTCAACACCCCCCTTTATCCATCGGAAAAGTGTGGTGGCCTAATGTATTACTCATGTAGCATGGAAGAGGTGGCTGATTTTATATCTTCCATTGGTCTTCTGGACATCACTCTGAAGGGAAACCCCTTCACTTGGTCCAACAATACGAAGGGTGCCCACCTAATCCAGGTGAGGCTTGATCGGGTCCTGGCCACCTCTTCATGGAACCTCTTCCTGAACTCTTCCTTGTCTTCCCTCCCTAGAACTACTTCAGATCATAACCCCCTCTTGCTATACTAGCTTGACACTGCTAAGGTCAGCCCGACACCCTTCAGATTTGAAATTATGTGGTGCTCTCACCCATCTTTTAGAGATCAAGTGAAATTCTGGTGGAAGACCAATATCAGGGGTACTGGTATGTTTAGAATAACCCAAAAGCTTGAAATTATCAGAAGGGAGGTTAAAGGGTGGAGAAAACACAACTTCAGAGACTTTTGCAAAGAGAAATTGGATCTCTTTGAAACCTTAGACTCTCTTCAGGCCCAATTGGCGTCTGGAAGCTACCCGCCCCAGATTCAGGTGGAGGAGGAATTGACTAGACACAAGTGGTAGGAAACCCTGAAAAAAGAAGAAATCTACTGGAAGCAGAAATCCAGAATCCAGTGGCTTGCTGAAGGGGAGAGAAACACAGCCTTCTTCCATAGGTCTACTAGCATCCATAAAATAAGAAATACCATCTCTTCTCTTATTGATGAAGGAGGGAATGAAGTCAAGGAAAAGGATAAAATTAACCAGGCTTCAGTTAACTACTTTAAGGGGTTGTACTCTGAAAATGGCCCTACGTGTCCAAACAACATCCAAAACCAGCTCCTGGACCATATCCAAAGTGCTATTACTCTTAGTGAAAATGACATGCTTATGAAGCGGGTCTCTGACGACGAGGTCAAGAAGGTGGTCTTTTCTATGGGAGCTTACAAAGCCACCAAACTAGACGGATTCCCTCTAGCATTTTTTAAAGAATATTGGGGAATTATGGGGACTGATGTTACCAGGGCTGCCAGAGATTTCTTCAGGACTAGGCGCCTTCTCAAACAACATAACCAAACCTACATTGTATTGGTCCCTAAGCATGACAATCCTACTTCTATGCTGGATTTCAAACCCATTAGCCTATGCAATACATTCTACAAGATCCTTACCAAGATCCTGATTGGTAGAATCGAGCCTCTTCTTGATAAAATTATCTATAATACTCATAAAGGTTTTATCCTGGGTAGACAAATCCTGGATGCGTCCATTCCCACCCATGAAATCATCCATTCTATGGACAGAAGCAAAGTCCCAGGTATGGCCTTTAAACTGGATATCTCTAAAGCTTATGACAAAGTTAACTCATCTTTTCTGCTTAAAATCCTTGCTAAAATGGGCTTTAATGAGAAGGTTATCTAGATTATACAAGAATGTACTCAAACTGTTAGATTCTTTATTCTTGTCAATGGCTCCCCTGGTGGCTATTTTATTTTGGAGAAGGGTCTTAGATAGGGAGACCCTCTCTCCCCCTACCTCTTTATTATGGTGGTTGATGTGCTTAGTAGGAACCTATGTATGTTGTCCACTATGAGAAGAATAAAAGGCATCAAACCCGCTTCTACCCTCCCTCAGGTGGTGTTGGAACAGTTTATGGATGACACTTTCCTCTTTGGGTATTCCTCAGTGATTGAGGCCAGACAATGGAAACAAATTATGGAAAGCTATGCATGGGCTTCTGGACAGTGTATTAACTATCAAAAGAGCCGGCTATTCTTCTTCAATACCCTTGTGGAGTTACAAAATAAGGTGCTTCAAATTTTGGGTTTTCTGGTAGCCTCGCTCCCTTCTACCTACCTTGGCCTCCCCCTCATCGTCAAAGAGGTGTCCCAAGATTTCTGGAATTCCATCCTTGAAAGAACCCAGAGGAAACTAGCTGGTTGGAAGGGGAAGGTTTTAAGAAATGCTGGCAAACTTCAGCTGGTGGCCTCCACTCTCGAAGGGATCCTTGTTTACTTCCTATCCCTCTTTAAAATTAGAAGCAACATGGCCGATAAAATTGAAAAGATTTAGAGAACCTTTTTGTGGGCGGGGTCTGAAGAAAAGAGGAGGATTTTGCTTATCAATTGGGACACTATATGCCTCCCAAAATAAATAGGGGGCCTGGGCCTAAGAAAAATAGGTCTAATGAATAAGGCCCTTACTACGAAGGTGGCATGGAAGCTCATAGAGGGAAAAGTAGATTGGTGCAGATTAATGAAAGCTAAGTACCTCCAAGGACATCCCTACGGGAGGATATTCCACAAAAGTGACCTCCCCAGTGGATCCAAACTCTGGATGAACATATGTAAATGTAAGACCCTTCCGTCTAAAGGAGCTTTCTGGAAAATTGGAAATGGGAGATCCATCAGATTTTGGAGTGACCACTAGATCATGAATAAACCTAACCTGGGCCATAGATTCAAACCCCTTATGGACTATCTCAGACCGAGCCTAGGTAATAGAGCCTCCAGCTACATCAATGGTAGAGACTGGTTGGATATTCCTAATTGGTCAAGGGATAGACCGGACTTGCAACACTTGGTCAAGGATCTCATGGATAACCTGACTAATATCACAATTTCAAGGAATGATGACTCTATTATTTGGGCCCCCACCCAGGCAGGTACTTTCTCTGTTAAATCTACGTACAATCTACTTCTAAAGGAGGAGAGTAACCCAGAAGACTGGAAGAAGGTGTGGATCCCTCAGCTCACGCCAAAAATAAATTTTTCTGGTGGACTCTAATGTATGGTAAGGTCCTGACCCAAGATAATCTAATAAAAAGAGGCTTCTCCATGGCAAACAGATGTGTCCTATGTAAGAAGGAGGAAGAAATGGTAAACCACCTTTTCATCCACTGTGACTATGCCACCAGCATTTGGCAAGGGATCATTGGCAAATTGGGTACCTTGTGGGCCCTGGACAGAGAAGTACATCAATTTAACAACTAGAGATCCCCTTCCAATCACCCCTACTCCAACTCCTCTGGCGTATGCTTCCCCCTCACATATGTTGGACCATTTGGCAGGAAAGGAACAACAGGATTTTCAGAGAGAATAGTAACCATCCTGAGACCTGTCTCCATATTGGAACTAAAATCCTATGTAAGAATGCTAGAATGGATAATTGGAAGCTCCCTTTCTGTCCTCCTTCTACCTGGGAAGTTATAATTGCTGAAAACTAGAACCTCCTTGATGGGTTCACCAGGTTTGATGATGCAAAAAGGATAGCTAGAAATACTACTAGATGGACCGCCCCACCCAGAGGATGGACTAAATTAAATTTTGATGGGGTGGTTAATAACCCTAGTTATGGAGGGGGAGGTGTGATGAGAGATCACAATGGAACTTTTCTTCTGGCTTATGCTGGTCCTATAAATAACTACACTATCACCCAAGCAAAAGGAACGACCCTTCTCTGGGGGATTAAATTCGTGAAACAAATGAACCTCAGATAGCTAGAAATCAAGGGGGATTCCAAAGTGGTTGTTGAGGCCATCAATAGTGGTGCTAGTGCAGGATGGCATGCTAGACCTATCATTATGGAAATCTGCAAGCTTCTCAACAGCTTTCAGTGCATGACTATAGGCCACACGTACAGAGAGGGGAATTCGGTCGCCGACTCAATGGCTGTAATTGGCCTAAAACAAATCAAACTCAATAGTTGGAGGGTGATTAGTGACTTACCTCCAGTGACTCAGCAACTCATCATGGGAGAAATGAATACTACAGTTTAAATGTGCTAGGCTGTCATATTCATTATGATTTCTTACTTGATCACGTGCTGGTGTGTTCGGGCAATTTTTGTGATTATGAAAAGAACTCAAATTCCCATAAAGAATTATCATTAATTTTCAAACGTTCGGAGTAAGATTTGTCTGAATCAAAGGGTTTTTTTTTGCTATCCTTGATATTAATGCTATTATTTCTATTAATGGCACCTGGAGATTTGTTAGATCTGGCAGTACGGAGCCCAGTTTCCAAAATTTTCAACACTAGCATTTTATGTATAAGCTTTCCTCGGAAAGGGTTTATGAAAACAAGTGGTTTTTTATTACCTGCAAAAAATCTCGGCTCTTAGATCTCAAAGATATTTTTGTACAAGAAGAGCAGACCCTCGAAATGGGAGGCAACATTCTCCACATTAAGCCTGATAACATCGACGAGACTTTCACTTCTGATGGATTGGTGACTCATTATTGCAAAGAAACTGGCATTTGGGGTTTCATGGAAAGAATGAAAGGTGGACATGACAAGCAAATCTCCAAACAATTCATCAAATCCTGGAACAACAGGAGTGTCTCGGTCAGGGGCATTCACTTCCAGCTGAATGAAGAGGTCATAGCCAAGGCAACGAGGCTCCCTATGGCGGGGAGGAAATACAAAAATACTAGTTAGACTGCCGACCCTACTAGCCTAAAACAATTTTTCAAGGACGGTGAGCTACCGGTGAGAAAACATGGGGGTTTCAACAGGGAGGAGCTGCCGGACTTCTAGCCAAAAAAATTTCTCATTGTGATGAAGTACTTCACGCTGGAAGGTAAGTTCACTGTGTTTTACAACTACCACTTTCCATTCCTGAGTCATATTAGGAACAAAGATTTAATTTCCTTACCTTTCTATCTCCTGCACTCCATAGAGAGTAATGTCTTGGATATTCAAGCCAACCCTGATAGAGTTATCCTTCATCAGGGCCTCCTTTTCTGCCTCTACCAGTTTCATAAAGCTATCTTCCTGGCACCCCAACCCCCTCTGATTATCCAGATGTTTCCCTAGGAGGAGTCTATAGCCAAAACTTAAAATACCACCCATTCCTCCTCCCAGTCCATCTGTATCACCCAAGAGCCTATGCTGGCCGATAAAAAGGGTACAACCCGCAAAAAAAGTGTAAAAAACCCTCTCAGTAGGAAGGAGGGTCAGGAGGAGTCGTATGTCTCTGAGTCTGTGGAGTAAATTGAGGGGAAAGAGGCTGATAGTACCCCTGAGATGGACTATAGGCCCAAGAAAAGAAAAATTATGGAGAGCCAAGTTAATCTGGACGTGGACTTGAGTGGCTCGGGTCGCCGGAGGTCAAATAGAATTGCCAAGGAACAATGTAAAATTAGGATGATGGAAACGGCCTCCAAAGAGCTTTCCCTTTCTAAAAATGACTCCCACTCCACTAAGTCCAAGAATGGTTCCTTGGATGGCTATATGAGTCCCTCTAGGATTGGTAACACTCCTCTGCCTAAACCCCAGCAAACCATGGAAACCCCAAAAAACCCTACCCCGGCCCCGAGTCCTACTGAGGAACCTAAGGACAAGCCCCATACCGCGGCCATGGAGGACAAATATAAATTTACTGGCACCCTTAAAAGAAGGTTCTTGAACTTAGACAAGGAAATTGGGGAGATTAAGAAGAACATGCAGGAACTGATGAACCATTGCACGAGGACCAACAAATTTGCCCTGAAGGTTATGCATGCTTTAGCTATGACCCTCTGTAATGTGTAGGAAAAGCTGGTGGGTGGTAGGCTAGAAGCGGACGAGGACAACAAAGACATGTTCCTTTTTCTGCAGGAGTAGTGGGCTAGGACCCTGCTATCCAAAAAGCTAGGTGGGAAGAACTAATCTTTGGTGTCCATGTGCTGGTTAATTTTGGCTGGGCTAGACCCTCGGATTCCCTATTTTGTTGTTTGAAATATTGTTAGTTTTTTTTTTTTTTTTTGTGTAACCCTGGGTAGCTTAAAAATGATACTTTTTATGCTACTGTTCATCTTAAGCTTTTTGGTTTAATTCTATGGTTCAGTACTGTGACTTATGTTTTTGATAGAGGTAGAGTTATTGGTGTCTATGTTGTTAAACTGTTATACTTTCTTTGACTAGTTCCATTAATATGTTGTTAATGTGCTTCTAGTCCATTGTTCCACGGGCCAACACCCTAGTGCTACTTATTCTATCAAAAACATTCTTGGACTATATTAGTTTTCCTTTCTTATCCTATGAGGTTTTTATGCTTCTATTGGATGAATCTCTATTAGTTAAATATATAATTACTCAAGTAAATGTGTCCCACTATTCTTGTATTACTTTTAATTTTGATGGAACACACATCTACTGTTAATATCATTATTTGTTGCTCAAAATCGCCTTATTTTTTCTCTCAAGTTGTTTGGATTATTTAGATGGATCCTCTAAAGATAATTTGCACATCCTTTTCCTAAGTTTTTGGACTTCGAAGAAAATGTTTCATGGACAAAATTGCAAAGCTCAAAGAAAGGTATGATCATTTTTTGTCTTTTAACATATATGAGGGAACTATGCAGGTGAGATAAAATATGTTACAATTCACCATTATTCAGGTTGGATCATTTTTGAAGTATTTGTAATTATATTGCACCCTTGATACACTTGCATTTCTAACTTTTTTTTTTTTTTTTTACCAATTTTTTGATATTTTAATCATTTTAAGTTTTTATAAAGAACCTATAGGTGTTTCATATACACGATTTTGTCCTTTGTAAGTATTTTATATTTATTTCTATTATTTGAAAAATTCCAAATAACTTTTATCACAATACATGTTCCAACTCCTTATTGAGATCATTGATTTCCTTTTCACAAAACCTAGTTTTGATTATGAAAATATTTCTATATAATAGAAGATAGCCATATAATTCCAAATTCTATGACTAGTATACCATTTATACTAGTATAGACATATTTTATATATTCTTTTATAAAAAAATATTTACATGAATAATTATTTAACATGATATTAATAAATAAATTTTATCAATGATGATAAATTTTATAAAGTGATAAAGTAAAAAAATATAAACATTCTTTAAGTAACTAAGTTACATATAAAGCAAATAAAAATATCAATAAAGTGAAAATGTGAATAAAAACATAGGAAATTTTAAATAATTTTAGAGCCACATTAAATAAATTTTATATAATTGTAAAATGACTCTGAGGTAAACAAAATACTTTAAATTGGTATTTCTAGATTCTTTTTGACAAAGATGTTCATGATAAGTTAAATTAACAATAATTGTTATGTATTTTTTATATTATTTGAAATCATTTGTAAAATTATAGATAAGGTTTACATATCATTCAAAATTAAATAGATAATTGTTAGTATTAAGTAATTAAAATCCATATTTTTTATTAAGGTAAAAGTAGGTTTTAAAGATACCTGATATCCTAATGTACAAGAAATCATAGCAAAAGGAAATCTTAAATAAAAAGGAAAAGACTAGATATAGAAGGCTACCAAAATATACAACAATATATAACCGACAACTAAGAGTAAAAAAAAAGACCACAAAATAATAAGGAAAAAAACCTAGAGGAAAGGAGAGCATATGATAGATTCTTGAGAGCTCCAATAGCTTCCAACTCCAGTTGGCTCATTTTAAGAGCCACATTTTTAAGATCCTAAATATCTTGGGGAACATTGCCAACTTTCCTTTTCAGGTTAAATCTAGTATGTTTTCTTGGGCATGATGAGTCCTCTTTGCCTTTGTCGATTTCCCAGTCTACCAAGATCTTTCCCTGATTCATATTTTCTAGAGTCACCACCATGGTATTCATGTTATCAACAGTAAATTTAAAGACTTCATGATTAAAATTCATTATGGAATGAAGGCTCTCTTTTAGTTTTTTGAAATTATTCTCCACCCCAACAATTTTACCTTTAATAATCCTTCTTTAGTTTCTCGATAGCATCCACCATCCTTTGGAATCAATCAACAACTGAATATTTTTCCTCTTCTATCTAAGTAACATGCGTAGTCTTATCCTACGGATTCCCCTTCAAAACAACATTCATCATGTCCAAATTCTTTCTAAAATGGTTCAAAAGAGAGAAATGATGATAAAATTCTCATGTAAATCTTCCACCTAGAGTGTATATTGGATGATGGACTTCAAAACTGCCTTCTAGACTAAATTTGTCTAGGAAATTTCATATCCATTCTTTCAAAGTTTCTCCAAGCTATCCTTCTCGAACCTTTATTTTGGAAAATTTATTGACTACCTATTTAGAGAATTTCTTGTGTCTAAAAAACTTATACCCTTATGTGGAAAGGCCAATAATATTTTCCACAAGGTTTTCCTCTACGGTAACCTTTCTCCCAAACATATTAATTGTTTCATCCTTCCACCCTGAAGAAAATATCTTTATAATTTTGGGGTCCCATATATGTAGTTTCTCAATATAAGGCACTCAACCACCTCTTTTCAAGACCCTCCAAATGGTGGTATTGCTTTTTATTGTAATGATACCTATGGGTTCAACCTTTTGCATATCTCCTCCCATATTGAAAGATGACATGTAGAGACGAAGGGAAATGTGGAGAATGATAGATGAAGAAAAGCTAAAAAAATGCCTAGAAAGTTTATGAAAGAAAGAGAATTAAGCCCATGTATACCCTTTTGTAATGGGACACACAAAAAATAGTGATGGGAATAATGATATGAGCTATAATATGCATAGTTAACCAAGGTGAAAAGAGCCTCGCATTCCATTATTTCTATTATACGCCACCAGAGACTTGACATCATCGCATAGTTTATCACCCCTCTACCATATTATATATTTGCAAGATTGGACTCCTACATTGGAAAAAAATCAGCGACAATGGCCTCACGATAGGCATGAGATATAAATACCTTCTCCAAATATTTCATGAGCTCAATAGATTTATGAATCACACTATCTATAGTCCAAGGTTTATATGCCCCTTTTAGACATTGGATTATGCTGTTTGAGTTTCCTTCGAGACAATTTTTTTGCAAATTAGTATGTGATCCCTTATTATTACATGAATGTCACCAACGAATTGAGCTAAGTGGTTAGTCTAGTTATCCAAGGCGTGTGCCACCACTGTCACAAGACTATTTTTTTATCCCTTATCACTTCTCCGAATCAAGCTATCCTGGGATTACCCTTAACTGCCCCATCAAAGTTACCCTTGA
Source organism: Thuja plicata (assembly GCA_018584345.1). Taxonomy (NCBI): domain Eukaryota; kingdom Viridiplantae; phylum Streptophyta; class Pinopsida; order Cupressales; family Cupressaceae; genus Thuja; species Thuja plicata. The sequence goes on from MU224442.1 coordinate 778,777, forward strand.
CCCAATTAAGTGGACAAAAATCTTAGACCAAACCATTTCTTGATCTCTTAACAATTTTATATGCTAGAGAAATGTTTATTTTATCCTTCCATGATGACGACATCCTAAATTCATAGTCAAAACAAATTTTATTTTATCCATTTAGATTGTGGTCTATGGTGCTTGAAAACATTAGACAAAATATCATGCTTATGGCAGCTATTGAGGCCCCTAATATTCCAAAACATTAACTTCATTGCTAACAAGGGATTTTTTTCTAGCAAATCTTTAGAATAATTCCCTAAAGTTGATCAACTATATTCTAAAAGAATTCATGTTCCCTATACGATTTGGATGTTTTTCTTACCAAGGCCTTAGAACCTCCATGATTAGATTTAGGCCCATTTACTGTAGAAACTCCCAGAGTGGGATTCATCTTATCTCATTTCCTTCTCTCAACCCTAGTAAAGGATGCATCATTCCTCCATATTAATTTCCCCATGGCTAAATTTATCCTTACGAGAGTCAATTTCTATTTCTAGGTTACCCTTTTGAGATAATTTCCTATCTAGAGAAGGGTTTGTAACATTATGATTTAACATTGCAAATATTAATTGGTAATAGTAACAACTTCATGAATACCCTTCCTTGAAGGAAGAAGGTAATATTTACCTATGTTAGGATATTTTTGAGTATTGTCTCCAAAAAAACTACCCATTTCACACTAAAAGGTAGACTTAACAACCAAAGAAGAACATCATGCTTTATCATCATGAACTTTGTCTTGTAACTAGGATTGAACAACCTTAGTTGTATTGTGGTCCTTATATATTTTCTTCAAGATTGAACTGACCACCTATCAGGGCAACAAAGTTCCAAAAACCAGAGGTTGATCTACCCTTTTTTGAAAATCACACTCGATATTTCTATTTTGTTATCCTTCCTTCACATTACCAATAGTCATATTTTGATTCCCCATATGCCCTTTGTTCCCTTGATGGACACACATTTTGGTTGTAGGACTAACCTCACTGTTATTGACCACAAGTTTGTTCCCCAATATTTTCAATCTCTTAAGTCAGTACCCTCCATCATCTTGGGATCCTCTGTATTTTTGGCTTTCCATAAATTCAATATTTTAGATGGCTTTTTGCTAGCTAATACAACACATCATTTCTCCCAATGACCATTTTTTTTAGAAATGAAGTACACAAACAACAACATTTCAAACTAAATGGGTTGGACCCATTTACAAATTTTTGAAATTCTCTATTGAGGAAAGAGGGTCTAATGCTTTCTCTATACCAACATAGACCCTTATTAAGACCTTTCTTTTCATTGCCAAAGTCATATTTTCAATTGATAAAGGTTCTCCAAAAGAACCTTCTATGCAACTAAAAATGTCTTCATTCGATTATTATAGGAGTAATCTTGGTGGCCTAACCCCAACTAGTATGACTTCAAAAATGGTGTCTTGAAGATCTAAGCTAACAGACCATGTTTAGGGCCAAGGAAAATTTTCCGTTAACCCATGGCCCTCCACACAAAATAGTTGTTAGATCTTCTTCGCATGAAAAAAAAAAGGATAAAAACACCTCGATAATGTCATGATTTCCAATTGCCCTTTAAGCTTCAATTTTTTTTCTTTCAAACAACCTAACATTTTCAATGTTGGGTGTAGGACCCATGAACTTCCCCATAAGAGACAAAGCCATAAGAGAAATATTATGGTCAATCAATGGATCTGGGAAATAAATCACAAACTTAGTAGTAAGAGGGTCAGAAATATTATTGATTGTAGGGAATGTAGATTTACCATAAGGTTTAACCTTAAAAAGTGAAGACCAAGGCTTATTAACTTTATCCACCTTTTCCCTCTTTGAGATCTCTACTAATGCACCTGGTATATCATATTTAGAAACCCCCATGTGATGTTGTGGTGGAAGTCATATTCCTCTTATTAAGTATATCCAATGGGCCCCCAATCTACCCCACCTCTCTACGGATAGAAACCAAAGAACACTTACATTTTGGGTCCACTTGAAAAGTGCTATGATCATCATTGTCTGGATTTTTCCATCACCTAGGCCACTGTCCTTTTGCTCACCGATTCCCAAATCTACAACTAGGGTACCTACAAGAATCCAACTAGAAGCATGGATGTTGTCATTCAAATGTTCAAACTCTCTTCCTTTCCTTCTCTTGCATCCGCTCCTTCCCTCGCTCATCATCGTTATGTTCCAACCAACGTCAAGTAATCTTATTGTTAATTTAACTCCATGCTAGCTTAATTAATGATTTAATTTCCATATAAAAACCATACAATAAATAGAATTAAAATATTATTATATATTTTAATCATCTATAATAAGGTCTTGACATCAATTTGAATATTTTAAAAATTATTGATATGTAAATTTTATTTTAATATTTTATATTTAAATATTATTATATAAATTACTATAATAATTACAATAATTTTTTGAAAAATATATACATATTTATTGTGATAGATTGTATAAAAATATTATTAAAATGACTATAGATATTCATATATATTCAAGTATAAAGATAGCATGAAATAGTTTATTTTAGAATTATTCTAGAGAGAGAGAGAGAGAGAGAGAGAGTCTATGTTGATAAATTTTCATCTAATAACTTATGATTGAGGGTGTGTCTATTTCACTATAGTCGCATAAGCCATGATCTCAACATCATTCTTTAAATAGCACATCAAATAGCACATCTCTCGATGATTTCAATCTTGATAGACTCTATAATTAAACAACATAACATCATCAACATTAATTATTCCTAACCAATTAAATTACAACCTTTTCATATTTAATATGATTTTAAGAAATATTATTAAAAGTATATATATCTATTAAAACTTATATCATCCCTATAAGTTTAATGGACCTTTAAGCTTTAAACCTCTACTTTATGAAAATTGGAAAACTATTCTAATAAATAACTTATTTCTATAGAATTGAGAAAAATCCAACTTAACAGTTAAATAAAAATTCAAAAATAGCAAGGTGGCCTTGTCTTACTGCGTCAGACACTGTCATATCAAACCATTGAACGATTATTCCATATTATTTTTTATTTATCAACATGCATTTGTATAATCGATGCCAGTTTTTTTTTATTTAGCAATATACTTTTGAATAGCGTTGCTCCGGTCAAAAAGCACAACAGTCGTTCAAAGAAGTTTTGCAAAGGCTGAGAGAGACTGTGTCAGCAATGTCTATGGTAAAAGTCCTTGTGAAAAATGGCATGCCAACTATTTCAAATTGAGACGGTCTTGTCGCCGGGTTCATCTGCATCGACAGGATTTGAAGATTTAGAAAATAGAAACAGTCGACTCTAACCCTCCATGACATAGTCCTCGCCACAATTCAACTTCTAAGATGCCATCACATTGTGGCCATGTCCTCTTGGAAATATTATAGACATGGTTTTGATATAAAACTATGTTAATTTTTGTATTTGACGTTTCACACCACAATCTATCATCACTTTTTTTCTCCTCTTCCTATTGAAGGATTAAAGAGTGTGATATGAAACTTCGAATACAAAAATTAACATGTAATAATCTAATCTATACACTGTGAAAGAATCATACCATCAAAAATAGATATACTCTCCATCCTATCTTTTCATTGCAAATTTTTAATCTACTTTTAGTCAATGTATAGTTTATGTGTCTTTACTTATAAATTTGAAAGTTTATTGAATGATATATTTATTAATATGAAGTAAAACAAAAAATTTCAATAATTAAAATAAAGCTAGCTATATTAGGTTTCTATTTTATACATTTCATAATAGTGAAGTTTCAGTATCACATTTTTTTATATTATAATACTATAAACACAAAATAAACAAAAAAATGCTAAATCAAAGAAAGCTTAAAATTAATTAAGCCAAATTATGTATACTATATAACATACCTTAGTAAAAACCAAACACTTATTTCTATATTTTACATGATGAACTTCTTAGTTCTTGCAGACATTTGATCACCACAAATTGCATGCCCTTTACATTTGAATTTAATTTCCTTCTAAAACTTAAGATTCTCTCTTTCTTTTTTATTTCCAACTATGCATCCCAACTATTTGTTTTCTATCTTTACTAGTTGGACTGTATTTCATCTTATCTCTATATCATTCCCTTGCTACATAACTATCTAATTATATTATTTTGTACCATTACCACAATATTTCTTCTTGTGGGGCATGTGAGCACTTCCCACTTAATAAATGTTGATAGCAATTTTGACCATAATACCAACTATGAGAAAACAAAGAAGAGAAACATCAAATTGTTGTTACTGAACTTCAAATCCATTGTAGTTTCTTGATCTCTATATGGTATGGTATGGACATTACTAAGGGAATCAACCAAATTATTAATGAGGTTTATCCTTCACATATTCTTGCCTCCCCCTTACACCTTTTATTCCTCTCCTCCTTTCTTCACCACATATCTTATTATTAAAAATAATCTCTTTTTATTTGTCCCACTAATACATCTTCTCAAAAATATTATCCCACTTATTACCTAGTGCTTCTACATCCATCTATACACATTTCTTTCCAATCCAACCCTTATTTTTCTCTCACAATTTGTTTGGTTTCCATTATATTCTAATCACTATCACTAACACACATCCCTATATACTTTTACTACTACCATTTTATATCTTAATCCATCCAATAAATTATTTCATTTTTCTTATATTAATGAGGGATTTTTATTAATTGTATACATAAAATTTGTTTGGATTCCTAATAAATATGCATATTAAAAAAAATCATAATATTCAAAATATTTATTTCTTTTGAAATTAGAATGTTCTATCATGCTTTACATTTCCTTTGATAAAGGTTTAAATTTTTTTTTGGTATAGGTTTAGTAGATTCTTTATGTTAGCTTGATATTTCTTTCTTCTTATACATATTATTTAAGCTTGCTTAAGTTTATTAGATATGGTTAATATAAGGGCATGTGACGAAACATGCTAACTACTATAATGGAATGACATCTGCTGATTGAACACAAGCCCTCATCTCACATTAATGCACAACCTTTGTAGATCCACTGTCTAACACGCAAAGTTGCTTGCATGAGAACATGAGATTTATCTGCAATATTAATAAAAACACAAGCTCTTCCTACAAACAAGCATACATTTTATCAGTCTTGACCACAGCTACAACCTTTGATATTTTGTGATGATAAATGATTTCATTTCACATGAGAAGGAGCTTGTCAATGTCAACATTTTTCATAACATAAAGTCCCTTGCCCCAACAGTCCTTCATTTACTTGATTTCAGTGTCCCTAATGATATTATCAACTACTAAAAATCATTTACGGACTTATTAAAATATTTTATCTTGGAGAGAAATGATTCGATGAATTCACAAAATGATCTCAAAATATCATGGTGATAGATGTTTCTAATAGGAATAATCCAACTTAATAGGGATGATCCTTTGATAGTGAACCTTTCTTGGGCTTTTGTGATAAAAATTTGTAGAGAGATATGAGAAATTAGGTTCTACCTCAAACTCCTATGTACTTAGTTTAGTTGTACATCATATACTTTTTCATATTTTCTTAGTATGAAGGGCGTTGGATATTATGTAGCACACGATGGGCCACAGGTGTCTATACCAAACACATTTGGCAACATGGGATCTCTCAACAAACAAACTTCAGTAATTCCATTTTAAAAATGTGATGGCTCCATTACAAATTGCGCTAGGAAAATTACAAAATAAGGTGTGTAAATCACTCCAGCCCGGGCATGACTTGGCATCCACAGATGTGGATAGTCTACCACACTCTTCCGTAATTAGGAGTAACAATTATTATCCTCTATGCATAGGAAAAATGTTTCGTAGCAGTCCGCTGGGAAATTTTAATACACAACAACAGGGACTTTAAAATTCTCCTTGGCGTGGTCCAGCAGATACCGTTTTCAATGCATAATATTGGTCTGAATTTCTATCATTGTGTGGTGGTATCAGTCACACGCAAATTTCACAAACAAGGCAAAGTTTTTTATGATGCACATGCAACAGATGATATGGATTTGGGTACACATCACACTAGTAATCATTCGAATAATTATAAAATTGGAATGTAGAAATATTCAAATGTGTAGTCAGACCGCTTGTTTGAAGAGGATATATTTGACTCCAATTTGATTTGGAGAAGACTCATTTGGAGTGCGCTGGAGTAAAGTCTGGCAAGGTTGAGATGTTCTCCAAATCCCATTCTCTGAGATTCGGAAGAGGAAGCGCGGGATGCCACACTGCGTGGTTGTGCCAGTTTGATTTCACGGGGCAGGTTGTTGGGATGTGAAGCCCAATTGTTACATGACCGTTCATTTCCCTCTTCCTTCGTATTCAAAGATCTCTCTATAACTGACTGTGTGCATAATGTATTGTATCTATTATTGCATTGTCGATTGGATATTGATTAATACAAGATAATTCCCAGGATGAAAGTGGATGTAGGCAATTGCCAAACCACTATAAAATAGTGTTCTTATTTGATATATATTTTCTCTACTCATCTTTTATGTTTACACGAAGTATATATCCTTTAAATTTATTTCTTTAGCTCTAGGCCATACTAGCTCTCACTACAAGCAGTGAACAATGCCACAAATCTCAAGAACATAGATTTATATGCTCATAAGACATTGTCGGTTGTCTGATAAAGTTTGTAGCCCCATAGATTTTAGGCAGTGGTATTGATGAAGGAGCATCCTGGGTGTAAGAGCATTCTTGCATCACCCAAAAATATTTTTTGGTCTCTTTTCAATAAGGGCTATTTTGTGTAGAGTTACTATTTCTGGAAAATTATTATTTGTAGAAAGTTTTCTGTTTGAGCTCAGAATGTTCTATTTTCTTCCATGGAGGTTCACTTTGATTGTATCAACCTGCCAATAAATTTTCATTGCCAAATCAAATCTAGTTTTGTAGATATTGAATATTTTTTGTATTGGCAATAGGGTATAGAAACTTTAAACTCAATTTTGAAGGCTTTAAATGCTCTGAATGGGATCAAAACCTTGGCTAGTAAGCCATAGTAGAGCATTTTGTGGCATTTTTGAAATGGGGTTACGATGCCCCATCGGGTCAACGGTTGATGAGTTATGGTCTCAGGAAGTTGCACTACCTGAACTTGAAAATGTTAAAGTTTCTTCAACATTTCTTTTTGGGTTCCGAAGTTGTTTGGGCCTACTCTTATGTAATAAAAATGAATAATAATATCTTAGGGATGGTCAACCTCAAAATTTAGGGTTTAATTTCTAGAATCTTCTTGGGCAGTTAAAATTGCATATATATTGAAGGCCTGTAGGGTTGTCTAAGGCAGTTCTGGGTTATGTAGTTGGTGGCTCTGGCTTGTAGTTTATTGTAATAAAATGCCCATGTGGTTGTCCATGTTATATTTTAGAACATTGTAATTTCTGTTCATGGTGGATAATAGAAAGTCATTTCCTGTCCTTGCAAATCTTTTTATTCTTGATTTTGGTGTGTGTTTGTGTTAATAAGGGGAGCACCCTTCATCAAGTGACATCCGAGCAGGAGTTCCCGAGAGTGTAAAAAGATCATCGACTGTGAGGCAATTTGCACCAAGATTGTGGTTGTGGGTTTGCGTGATAAGAGCTGAAAATTCCTCCATAAAGGAACCATGGCAGAAGAGTTGGATGTGTGACAAAAGAGGGTTTTAGAGTCATCGAGAGACAAGTGCAAGCATTGCAAGAGGAGTTGTGTAGAGGAATGAATATTGTGGTTAGAGATGAAAGTGATGAGGAATCCAAAGAAGAAGGATAAGGTGACGAGGAAGCACTAGAAGCACCTTGAGATCCTGAACATGATAGGCTTTAGAGAGACATTTCTAAGATTGGAAAGAGACCAAAGATTGAAGTTTTCACATTTTTGGAAATCTTAACCTAGAGGAGCTGATCGACTTGATCAATGATCTAGAAGAATATTTTGAGTATGAAGATGTTGAAGACCTAGATCGGGACAAATTTGTGAAGGCCAAACTGAAGGGCCATGTGAAAATTTGGTGGTAGGAGATTCAGTTGGATAGGAATAGAAGAGGAAAGGAGAAAATCACAAGATGGGACCGAATGGTGGAGAAGTTGAAGAGACAGTTCATTCTTGTTGATTATGAGCTAGATTTGTTGATAAAAATGCAAGGGTTGAAACAAGCGAGAAAATTTGTGGAGGAGTATAGAGAAGATTTCTACCGAGTCCCATTAGAATAGGTCATCCAGAACCTGAGAAGGAAAAGGTTTCCCATTATCTTTATGGATTGTGGCCAAGTGTTTAGGATGAGTTGAGTCTGGTTAGAATGACCAGCATTAAAGAGGCATACCAGTTTTCCCTAAGAGTGGAAGAGAAGCTGAACAAGAAGTTTGAAAGCAAGCAAGCTAGAAGAGGTGGTGGTGGAAGATCTGTTGGATGGTCTTATGGAGGCCAAAATGAAGATCAGAAAAAGAATGATGAGTGAAGTAGTAGCCAGAATCAGAGGGGAAATAATTACAATCGTCCCCATGATCAAAATAATAGGGATCAAAGAGGAAGAGGAAGAGGGAAATGACTAGGAAGAGGAGGTTTTTGTGGGACATGTTTCTACTGTGGAGAAGAATAACACTGAGCCTATGAATGCCCACAGGGTCAATGAAGGAATGATAGGAGGAATGAAGGCTATGCACGAGTTACGCATGAAAATGGAGAAGCTCAGTGAGAACACTTAGAAGATGCTAAGAGAGGAGAAACCCTAGTTGTCAGGAGGATCCTGATAAATGAAGAGAAGATCTGAGATCAGAGGAAGAGCCTATTTCGCACTAGATGCAAGTACAAGGATAAGTATTGTAGTGTGATTATTGATGGTGGAAGCGTTGATAATCTAGTATCAAAAGAAATGGTCACAAAGATGAATCTGAAAAGGGAAAATCACCCACATCCATATAGAATTTCCTGGGTGTAGGATGACCATAAATTTGTGGTCAATGAGCAGTGCTTACTGAAGTTCAAGATTGGAAGTTACTGAGATGTGGTACTTTGTGATATAATCCCCATGGATGCATGTCATTTGTTGCTGATAAAGCCTGAGCAGTTCGACATGCATTCTATACATGATGGTCATGCTAATAGTTATTCTTTGACAAAAGATGAAGTCCAACACAAGCTGAAGCCATTGAAGGAAACATGAGAAAAGGTATGTAGTAATGCCAGAATATGTTTAGTTGATGGAAGAAATTTATTAGAATGTATGAGACATGAGCATATGTGTTTTTCGCTAATTCCAAAAGTGGGTAAAGAAGAAGTAGAAGATGTACTTGAAGAATTTGCAGAATTGTTGGAGGAGTTTCAAGATATTGTTTCTGATAATGTACCTGATGGATTACCACTAGTGAGAAAGATCATTCACTAGATGGACTTGATCCCATGGGCCAGTTTTCCAAACAAGGCAGCTCATACCATAACTCCAGTAGAGAGTGAGGAATTGAACAAACAAGTGCATGAGTTATTGCACAAGGGATTGATCCGAGAGGGCTGGAGTCCATGTGTTGTACCACTGAAAACTAGAGAATGAAGGATGTGTACAGTTTGTCGAGCTATCAATAAGATCACTATCAAGTACAGATTTCCTTTCTCAAGAATGGATGATATTATGGATTGTTTGAGTGGAGCTAAGTATCTCACAAAGATAGATCTAAAGTGTGGATATCACCAAATCAAGATCAGAGAAGGAGATGAATGGAAGACAACCTTCAAGACAAAGGAGGGCTTATATGAGTGGTTAGTCATGCCTTTTGGGATAACCAATGCACCAAACACATTCATGCGGCTCATGGATGAAGTACTGAAAGAATTTCTTGGTAAGTTTGTTATTGTTTACCTAGATGATATTTTGATTTTCAGTAAGACATTGGAAGAACATATGATTCATATTTGTAAGGTCTTTGAGAGGTTAAGGGAAGAAAAGTTGCTGATTAATTTGAAGAAGTGTAGATTTGTAAAGAAGGAATTAGTGTATCTGGGATTTGTAGTCTCAGTAGAAGGTCTAGAAATGGACCCAAAGAAGGTGTAGGTTATCCTCGGATGGCCTACCCCAAGGAGTGCTACTGAGGTAAGATCTTTTCATTGTTTGGCTAGCTTTTACAGAAAGTTTATTTGTAGTTTCAGTAGTATCTGTAGACCCTTGACTGAAGCAATGAAAGGGGATAGGAAAGAGTTTAAGTGGATTGTAGGGGAAGATAAGAGTTTTGAATTGTTGAAAATAAAAGTTATAGAACAACCTATTTTAGCACTTCCAAATTTTAACAAGGTGTTTCAAGTAGATTGTGATGCTAGTGGTAATGCTATTGGAGTAGTTTTGAGTCAGGAAGGTAAACTCATTACTTATTTTAGTGAGAAGTTGAATGATGCCAAGAGAAAATATTATTTTTATGATCAAGATTTATATGCTATAGTTCAGTCATTGAGGAAGTGGAGACATTATATTTTTCCAAAAGAGTTTGTTTTATTTACTGATCATCAAGCTTTGTAATATTTGAATAATCAAGGAAAGCTGAATCAGAGGCATTTTAAATGGGTTGAGTTTTTGCAGAGTTACACTTTTGTTTTGAAACACAAGAGTGGGAAGTGTAATAGGATTGTAGATACCCTTAGCAGAAGATTGATTTTGCTGACAGAGATACAGATTGGGGTTGTTGGGTTCAAGGAACTCAAGAGTTTGTATCTTGAAGATCCAAATTTTGGCAAAGCTTGGAAAGCTTGTAGAGAACCTATTACTTTGGATAGAACCAAATGGTGAGATTTCATAATCCAGGATGATATGATGTTTAGAGGTAGTCAGCTGTGCATTCCAAAGAGTTCCATGAGGGAGAATCTAATCAAAGAAAAACATAGTGGAGGACTAGCTGGACATTTTAGGCGAGATAAAATCATTTCTCTGGTTTGTGAGAACTATTATTAGCCACAGTTGTAGAAAGATGTTAAGAAATGTGTACAAGGCAACAATGTATGTCAGATGGAAAACGAGCGAAGCAGAATACATGGTTGTATAATCCATTACCTATACTAGAGAAGCCATGGGAGGATATTAGTATGGACTTTGTTCTCGGTCTACTGAGAACTCATAGAAGGCATGATTCCATCTTTGTAGTGGTGGATAGGTTTTATAAAATGACACATTTCATTCCTTGCAAGAAGACTAATGATGTTGTTCATGTAGCATAATTTTTTTCAGGGAGGTGGTAAGACTACATGGATTACCAAAGGGCATAGTTTCAGATCACGACACCAAGTTTGTTGGGTACTTTTGGAGAACCTTGTGGAAAAAATTGAAGATAGATTTGAAGTTCAACTCAACACACCATCCACAGACTGATGGACAGACAGAAGTTGTGAATAGGAGTTTGGGAAACCTGTTCAGATGCTCGGTTCGAGATAAACCAAAGGGATGGGATTTAGTTTTACCATAGGAAGAATTTGCATATAATAATTATGTGAATAGGAGCACTGGTAAATCACCATTCCAGATAATATATGGAAGTAGTCCTAGAAATGCATCTGAATTAAGAAAGCTGGACAAAGGAGAGACTAGTAGCGCTGAAGCTAAAGACTTTCCAGAACACTTGAAGAATTTGCATGAGGATGTGAGGAAGAATATTAATAAAATGAATACAAAGTACACGTCTAAGGCAGTCAAGAAAAGGAGGCATACGGAATTCTAGGTGGGAGATGAAGTCATGGTTCATTTGAGAAAGGAGAGATTTCCAGTAGAAACATATAATAAGTTGAAGATGAAGAAATTTGGACCATGCAAAATAATAAAGAAGCATGATTCATGAAATGCTTATGAAGTAGATTTTCCCAGTGAACTTAATATTTCACCAGTGTTTAACATTTCAGATTTGACAGAATATCATGAGGGATGTATTGAGGATCAGATCATAGAAGTGAAATGGAATATTCTAGCAATTACTTCAGTTATAGAGGAGATTGAAGATATTTTGGAAAGTCATGTTGGAAAAAGTACAAGGAAAAGGACAAATGATGAATATTTGGTCAAATGGAAAGGACGACCTGTAGAAGATTCATCATGGTTATCAAGGGAGGAGGTTAACCATCTGAGTTTTCATTTGATCACCTGAAACGTGACAGGGTCACTTCTCAAAGTAACCTGGGTATCTGATGCAGGAGCATCCTGGGTGTAAGAGAAATCTTGCATAACCCAAAAATATTTTTTGGTTTCTTTTCAATAAGGGTTATTTTGTGCAGAGTTACTATTTATGGAAAATTACTATTTGTGTTAAGTTTTCGATTTGAGCTCAGAATGTTCTATTTTCTTCTCTAGAGGTTCACTTTGATTGTATCAGCATACTAGTAAAGTTTCATTTCAAAATCAAGTCTAGTTTTCTAGGTATTGGATATTTTCGGTATTGGCAGCATGGTACTGAAACTTTGAACTCAATTTTTGAGTCTTTAGAGGCTTTGAATGGGGTCGAAACCTTGTCTTACTAAGAATTCCCTAGTTAAACATTATAGAGCACTTCGTGGCATTTTTGAAATGGGGTTACGACGCCTTATCAGGTCAACAATTTATGAGTTATGGTCTTCAAAAGTTGCGATACCTAAACTTGAAAATGTTAAAGTTTCTTCAAAATTTCTTTTTCCTTTCCAAAGTTGTTTGGGCCTACTCTTTTGTAATAAAAATGAATAATCATATCTTTGGGATGTTCGGCCTCAAACTTTAGGGTTTAATTTCTAGAATCTTCTTGGGCGGTTAAAATTGCCTATATATTAAGGCCCATAGGATTGTCTAAGGCAGTTCTGGGTTATGCAGCTGGTGGCTCTGACTTGCAGTTTATTGTAATAAAATGCCCATGTGGATGTGCATGTTGCATTTCTTAAGGTGCATGTTATATTTCAAAATATTGTAATTTCTTTTCATGGTGTACAATAGAAAGTCATTTCCTGTCTTTGCAAATCTTGTTATTCTCGATTTTGTTGTGTGTTTGTGTTAATAAGGGGAGCACCCTTCATGAGGTATCCAAATGTATGCCAAAGTATTCAGAGAAGTGTGTATGTATATTTAAATATCTTAAAGTGTGCATCTTTAGATTTATTATCAAATATTAAATTGATGTTGTTGATGTTGAAAGAATAGAGGTGAAAAAACATCATCTATAAGGGATAGAAAGTAAAGGGCAAATACATAAATGCAAACGTCAAACTCAAATACAAGCTTTAATTTCACTTCTAATATTTTTTTAGAAGAGAATGGAACAAGACATTGCTAATTTTCCTCTGCTCCTTTAAATATTTGCCTCCGACACTAAAAAAACAGATGGAAACATCGTTCATTAAATATTGGGCATTTTCAAGGCACCTCCGGTAATGGTCGCACCCATTTCATTCATGGGTAGAGAAGATCGATTGGGTTTGGAAAGAGGCTCTTATGGCGACTATATTCTCTTGCTATAAAACTCGGCTTTCTTGTATAATTTGCTACTAAAATGATGTAAATTGGAATTGCAATCTGTGACCAGCATTAAGAATTGACTTCCTTTCTTAAGCATACATATATAAAACTTTGATGCTGCCCGCTCAGATTAGAATTCAATTTTGTATAATTTGTTTCTATTCTTACTTGCAGCTACTAGGGGGAGCAGTATTGTGAAGGAAAGAATAACGTTTTTTTTATTATTTACAACGAACTTTAATGCAATGAGCTGCGTCCACTTTTCACTATTTAATATTAATTCTCTCAGTAGCAGTAGTAACAGAATCACCTAAAGAACATTGGATAAAAATTGGCATATCTTTAAAATTAGAATTTCATCAATATATACCAACTTAATGTCAATTTATCCATTTTATTTTTTTTCTCTTCTCATTTCCTTTTTCCAAGTAAATCAGTTAAGTAATTTTTTTATTATCTTCACAATCTGGATGTGATGCATAAGAGATCAATAAATTTTGAAGTCAAATGAATCTTTTCACAATATACAAACAATAGAGGCATAATATAACATTAGTTCACATTGATCATTATAAAATAGGCAATGAGCACACATGAAGATTAATATTCTACAAATCTCCCAAACAATTGAATACTTTCGGCTTATTCATATTGAATATTTTCTTACATATAAGTTGCAAATTTGAAGAAAGCCGCTTGTATTTACCCAAGTCCTCTATCGTTAAACTAATGTTTTCATGAGAATAAACTTATCAAATTCCTATGCCTATTTATAAGAATCTAATTTTAGGCCATTGAAAATTCAACAAGAGATTTCATAGATAATTCAAAAGAGTATTTAATAAAATCCCATCTACTCACACTTACATGTATGCATATGTATTGCTTCTAAATAAACAAAAAAATTGTAGCTAGTCGAGCATAAGAAATCCAATCTTTTACATGGACATGATTAAAATGAGGGAAAATAAATCATTCTCTCTTCATTCATAATTATACTCCCAATCTATACAATATGAAATGAGTCTGAAACTATCAGTGAGAACAATCAAATAATCCTTAATTGAGTAATTATCATAACACAAAAGACAACAAAAGGTTTTCTCTTGATTACCATACATAAAACATCACCTTCTCATTATTTGAAATGATTGATGGAAAATGTTAACAAGATCTTGGTCGTATATTACACACTAAAATTCTCAATAAAATATGATGAAACATGCCTTAAACTATTTTATTGAACAAATATAAGAGCTTGAATGTTGGAACCATGGGGAAACCCCAAACAAAACTTGCTCTCCTCCCATCGAAATGGCATCATGAGACCTCAAATGGTGAAATATTATTTTCTATATTACATCAATCTTCTTAACTTTCTCTCTAAACAAACTTCCTTGAGGATTAAAGCATGGAGAACAAATATATACCAAACAAAGCATAAGAAGGGAGAAATGAATTATCTCTTTATGATATCTATTTTGAACTCCATAACCATATCCAAGATCCTCTTCTTCTCCTCTATTTTTATACAATCTTCTCCCACAATACTAAAGTCCTCCAAAAGGAGAAGTGGGTAACACCCCATTCTACCTTCACAACCTCAATATAAAGAAGATTAACTTGGAAGACTTGGATGGGAAGGTGACACTTGTTACCTCCTCATCCATTCCTCCATGTAATTTCTTTAGTTAAGAGGGGATAAAAAGTATGTCATCCCATCCCCAAAGTCTTCCCTAATAAATGAGGTATGGAGGTGAGGTTGGAAACCTTACCCTATCTGACCCCAACTATCCTCCAAATTCATCACTCACGTGAATGAGGACTCTTCGAGTGTTAAATCAAGTCTTGGAAATTTTATTATGCATCCAATTGGCCCCCACCTCAAGGGTAAAGATCATAGGGGTCTATTTTTGCACCAAGTTCATTAAAATGACCTCTTAATACTCTTTAAAATATCAAGAAAGGAAAAATCCGAAATTCTAACCCACTTAAGGTTTCCCCTGTCTAACTCTCACTTAAACACTTAAATACTATGGTTTTACTCCCAAAAAACCTATACAAAAATCCTAAACCATAATGTTAAGTCCTTCAAGACATGACCAAACAACCTCACTTTACAATATTCCTTGTTTATTTTCTAAGGAGAAAACACCTAAGATTATAACTTCTCAAAGGGATATTTGGTTTGATAAAATATTTTTCCTTCCTCCTTTAGGAACACTTACTTTACTGCACAAGATGATCACAAGTATAATTAGATCACCATTCAAAATCATATTAGTTGTTAATTGAGTTCCATTAATTTTACTTTATACAATATTCTATCATAATTATATACAACATTTTCCAAGCACAATACCTCTCCAATACACCAGTTAGAGGAAAACATTCAAATTCTTAAAAGTGAAATACATGATTCGTTAGACCCCCTATTAGAAACCATTTATAATTTATGTATTTTCATCAAAGTATCTCGAAGGAGAAAGGTGTGTGTGTGTGTGTGTGTGTGTGTGTGTGTGTGTGTGTGTGTGTGTACATATTGGTGCAGGAGCACATAGGGTTAAAGGTCCTTCTTTTCTTTTGATTGTATACTTTCCTAGTCACTTTGACAAATTAGGAAGATTTTGGGAGATTTTGGATTGGCTTAGGGTTTGTGGTGTTTTATTTTTGTAATGTTTTGTTCACTCACTCTTTGTAATGAACTAAGAAGGAAAACAGGTCAAAATGTCGAATGGACATCCTAGTTTCTGAGGAGAGTGTTTTGTCTTTCAGTAGTTGATTTTAGGGCTCTTGTAATCCAACCAAGGCAATAGAACCAAGGGAAAGTCAAAATGAAAGAAAGTTCAAAAGTTGCTCATGCAACATTTTTACAATTTTGCAACTTTAAAAGTTGCTCCGTAAGGACCAAAAAGTTTCTTTTGTCCGGAATGGACAAATGGGTCAGTTAGAGTAGTTGATTGGAGTTGGGGAAGACTATTTAAGAACCACCATGGCAAAATTTTGGGGTTGGATGTCATTTTTTTGCATTTACATTAAGTGTGAAGTTGCTGACTAAGACAGTCACAGGTTTTGAGCTTTTTGGATTAGTGAAACTTGTAAATGGATTGAATATTTGTTTTATCCATTGTAATTAGGTTATTATGTTGGTTTAGAGTCTTTGATTGAAAATATTTTTGTGAATAATCTTCATTTTGTAGGTTGTTTTAAATTTTCTTTAAAGTTGTAGTCTTCTGGTCCAATTCTGGACTGAATATAGAAAATGGTTCCTTGAAGTTCTTAAATCCATAGTAATCAAAATCTGCCTAGATGGAACTCAAGAGGAACCACTGTACATAATTTTCCTTTTGGTTTTGTTAGTAGGAGATTCAACAATTAATTTCGAGCTCTTTCCCTAGGTAAGCTTGGCTATAGCCCAGCTATGGAAAAAGAGAGAAAATGGTAAAAATATTGGAGGGTCATATATATGACATGGGTCAAGACATTGTGTGGATCTCAGTAAGTGAGTAACTATGACTTCACCACTAGTCATACAAACAAATCATAGATACAATCACTTATGGAAGCATCAAGTATACAAGACATTACAAATGAAATACAAAGTAAGGTCTAGATCAAATTAATAATCCATCATATGATTAGGGTTAGTCTCATTATCGAAATCCATAACTAAAGAGATAATTATAATTATATATGTAATCATGAAAGAAAAATCATCATGTAAGTCAGAGTCATATCATCATTCAAAACTATCAAAGTAAAACATAAATATAGAATCCACCAATGACAAGTGTTCTATAATAAGGTCCTATCACATATGCAGAATAGAGTCAAATGAGAGGGTATTACACAACAGATGAGATTAAATGAGAGGACAAGTTAAGTGATGATAGATTGGAAATTGCATTTTTATGCAGATAAAAAAATAGAAATATGATAGGGTAAAGTGAAAATAAAGATTGGAAATATTTATTTTTAACACAAATTGCAATTTGCAAGTGGAGGAAACAGGTGAGGAAATAGTTAAGCGGAAAAGGGAACTAGTAACTAGGAGTTAGAAGTGGAGAGAAAAGTGGAAGAGGGAAGAGTTATAAGTAGAGACAAGTTAACATGAAAATGCACAAGTTGAGTTAGAAATTGGGGCAGAATTTAATAATTAAAAATTATTAACTCCCTCGTATTTTTAAAATTGGACAATTAAATAAAATTATTTTTTTAATTGAGGGAAAATAGGAAAGGGGGCAAATAAATAATATATTTTATTAGTGTAATTATTTAATTTATTTACATATGGGCTTTTTTTGATCGGTAATTCTTTTGAATGGAGCTAGAACCAGTGGTGTCACATTGGGGGACCCCATCCCATGATGGATCTTACATTATATTTGAGGCATTAGCACCTCTCAGACACATTTAATTGCTAGAGTCACTATTTGGTAGAGTGAGAATAGTCCTCTCACTTTGCAGGACGACATGACATTTGTTATCTCTCTGGGCACCCAAGTGATCTCCTTGTCTCTCAATTAATTCTCCTTATCCCTCCATATCACCTTATCTCTCTATCTTTCTAGGGCCCATCCTCTTTATTACCCCAAAGGTCTCCTTATACCTCCACTGTGTCATACTGCTTGAGCTAGCAACATCTCTGACAACCTGCTTAGAACTCCGTGAACAATGTCTGCAGGTTGTGTTACGAGGTGATCCCCTTTACACTTAGGTTTATTAATCCTACTTAGTTGTCTATGTTCATAAGACACTTTTATACACAAGTCATTATAATTTAGAATTTTCCTAGAGAGGTGTTGATTCCATTTCTACACCTCTTCATAGCTTAGTGGGAGGCAACTCACTACCAGTCATGAAGTGTTGAGTTCAACTTGTAGTTCGACCCAATTTCATTCACATCTATTAGTACACTTCTATCCCAGCTTAATGTATGGTTGACTTTATTCTCTACTATCTTATTGTACTTTGTTTTATCTCTTAGATCCTATATTCTGCATATTTAGTTACCAAAGGAATGACATTTAGATAAGGGATACATTAAATGATTATTTACCCTAGGACAAAGATTAAATAATTATCAAAATTATTTAATTAGATCGATGACTAGAGGAAAATTGATAGGACATGGTCAAATTAGAGGATAAAAATAAACAACTAATTAAATAATTTCCATCATTTAACTAATAGAAGAATGAAACAATATTGACAATGATGAATATCGAATATGTAATATAGAATACATCTTGATAAAAGAGATTGATGGTTGGTGACCATTTTTTAGTGTCTATATATGTATCTCATTCACATACCATGTATTTGGGTGTGAAGTTACCTTTACTGGATTCAAACTTGAATTTGTCTTGAATTATTTTAACTATGTTATTTCCTATTGGAATATTCAAACCACTGAGAGGGGGGTGGTGAACCAGTGGTCTATAAAATAAGTTTTCTTAACAAATATAAACTTATCAAGCCATAAAGAAAGATGTATATATATTTATTACATAACACTTACTCAATATAAATATATCTATCTATCCATAAGATAGTGTGATAATATATACACACCATAACGCATAAATATATGAGTGGAAAAACCTTGAAGGATAGAAAAACTACTCTAAGAATTAACTTCATTAAGCCTCAGTAGCAACCTCATAGGTTACATATTTTAAGCCTCACTCACAATATGGGCATTCACTATATAATAAATACATTCAAGGGTATGTGCAAGATCATGAAGGGCCAAAAAGTGGCGATATGAGAAAATGACATTTTTCATTTGTCCAAAAATACAAAAAACTATGTTGACTTTTTAGTAGGCCTAGGTGTGAGTACACCTGGCCTTGACAAATGCCTAACTGTAATACTCGTCCATCTATCTAGCCTCTAGTTCGAGTTCTTTAGCTATGATTGAATTTTATGTTTATATGTTAGTATGTTAACTAACTAGTTCTTTTGTTTACATGACCTATTGACTATTATATTTTATCGTGCCTTGAGTTTTGATAGAGCGTTTATTTATTTGTGATCTAATTATTTCCCTTATTTTATTAATATTGAATTGTATATATAAATAATAATCTAATGAAAATTAATTGTCATTTAATTTTGAAATAATGATTAACTAAACATTTAATTAATGTGTTACCTAGAGTATTATCATCATTTTTTTAAATTAATGACGATCAAATATTTTATGTATTTATTGTGTGGGGCATTTAATATATCATTTATTATGTCTATTATTGTTAATCAAACAATAACTAATGTTTGAAATATGTTATAAAAAGATATTTATAAACATGAATGTATAGATGCTTGGGTCAATATGGTACCCTTTGGTTATGGTCAAAATTAGGTGCCCTTTGGTTATGGTCAAAATTAATAACCTTGGATGTGAGTTATGTTAGTAGTAAGGATGTCTGAAATTCTTGCACTTATCATCTATCATCCGATTATGGTTATTACCTATTATTAGAAAATCATTATTTTGTGAGAGACGCTTATTCTTTAGGGGTTTTGTGTCCTTAAGGAAACGGTAGAATTGCCCACTGACAAAACATCTCTTTACCTTGGCTTGCATTCATTTAGGGCCCGTTTGGCACCAGGGATTAACCTGGAATAAGCATTAGTTAATACTAGAATAATTTAATTCTCTGTTTGTGGGTGTTTGTGGGTGTTTGTGGGCATTTTACGAATTCTCGAATTAGAAAACTAATCCCCATTTTGGGGCCAATGCTTGCATTAGTTAATTCTAAAAAATAGCTGGAATTCATTTCTTATTCGAGAATAAGCTATTTATGG
>MU224442.1:805605-843246 GCA_018584345.1 Thuja plicata
CTTTGGCTTCATCGTCTTGTGTCATACCAATCGAGGTTGCTTGACATAGTAGAGTGTTCAAATCATTTATATGATTCGACATTGCAGTCCCTTCTTTCATTTTCAGCTTGTAGAGTCTCTTCATGATAAATATTTTATTTGCAGCCGATGCCATCTCATACATGTTTTGAAGTTTTTCCCAAACTTCTTTTGTTGTCTTTTCATTCAAGACATTGAATAAGACATTTTGCGATAGTTAGAGAAAGATTGATGACATCTCCTTATCATCGATACTCTTCCAATCTTCATCTGAAGTAGTAGCTGGTTTCTTAGCTTTCCCTTCGAGTGCGATTGATAAATCTTGCTTAATCAGCAAGGAATGCATCTGCACTTTCCACAGGCTGAAATTTTTGCCTACGAATTTCTCCACTTTCGTATCCTCCATCTTTCCAGAAATTCAACATAGATTTCCAACAGCACAACCTGTGCTCTGATACCAATTGAAAGGAATCGAATAGCGAAGAATAAAAAAATAGATACAAAAAGAATCGACAAACACACAACACAGAGATTTTATCCTGGTTCACCAAAAGTGGCTATGTCCAGACTGCAGAGTATTGTATTAATGTAAAAGATCGAATTACAAATGAGAAGCTACAACAAATATAAAGACTCCAGCAATAATACAATGAAGAGTCTTCAGAAACGAAGAGTCACAATAAGAGACAAAAGACTGTTGGCCTTCAACTCTCAACAAGTGGCACTTAGCTCTGTGCCCAATTATGAAGATGAAGAAAAACCCTCCTCATAGTTGGCATCCCAGGCAATCTCATCTGATTCATCATTGTCAATAGAATTGTATTGATAGTCTGAATCTTGTTCCTCCCCTGCCTCATCCTCATTCTATTCTTCATCCTCTGCATCCTCCTTTGAATCTTCATCATTAGCATCCCCCTCCTCAGCTACCTCATCATTGTCCTCATCCTCTGCATCCTCCTCATTTTTAGAGGAATCTTTGCTTCCCAGACTGTCCAGCTTTTCCTCATATTTAGGAGTTGTTTTAGGCTGGTCCTTAGCACTGCAAAATCCATATCATGTGGATTTGTAAATTGGAGTTTTGGCTGTCTGTGAACCAATCCCTAAGAAGATGCTTCTTTCCGTTACCTTGTAATCTATGCCCTCTTGCATAACTTGGTGGGAATATTTTTCTGTCTAGGAGCATGACCAATTATGTATTTTCTGTATTCAACTTCCCCTACAAATCGAAAGACCTGCACACCGAAGCTAAGCCTAAGCATGAT
Source organism: Thuja plicata (assembly GCA_018584345.1). NCBI lineage: Eukaryota > Viridiplantae > Streptophyta > Pinopsida > Cupressales > Cupressaceae > Thuja > Thuja plicata. Next base: position 806,886 of record MU224442.1, read on the forward strand.
ACCACGTAGATGTAACCACTTTGGATCTATAATTGATGCCTAACCTTAGTTTAAGTCTAGTCAATATGCAAATGAATAAGTCATTATGGATTTAATAGTTTTGCCTGATCATCTCATCATTTTATTTGAATTTGGGATTATATTAGCCGATACCATTTCCTAGTTATTTGTTCTTTTCCTCTTTATGGTGGGTAACCATAGGTCTCAAATCAGTCACACCTTCATTATGGGCATCATCATTACATTATTGTAGCCATGCTCACCATAACTAGCCTTCAAAACTATAAAATTAATGATAATTCTTACGTAATCATCATAATTTATGTAATTTGATCTTGGTATGAGTTTTCATCCTTTTGTAATACTATTAGAATGCTAGAGATTTTAGATAAGATCATCCTAAAAAATATTAATAGAAGTTTAGAGAACAGAGTTAAATTTATTATAAGTTTAGAGAACTGAGTTAAAAGCATCTTCTTGTAGTCGTAAGTCGTCATGTCTTAGGTAAGATTGTTATAAATGATTTTATTGTTAATCTATATTTAGTATGATTATAATTCTTCCTAATTGATTTAGTTATTTGGCTATAGGTTAACTTACTAAGAAATGTTAGAAATTACCATAAAATAAAATATTATATGTCAATTGAATTTAGTATCTTTCTAATAGATACTATGGACCTAGTTATTGTCATGTTTTGCTCATATTAATTATGGTACAAAGGTTATCTTGATGGAGACTTAATTGCTTGGATAGGTAGTAACGTCGCTAACATTAGTATAGGAGAAATCAGTTTAGGTACTTGGATAGGTAATTGATTAAATAAATATTATATGTTCTTCCTTTACGTCTGGTTTTATTTTATGTCCCTTCTTTTTGCTTGTAGTTATAAGGACACATAAGGATTTTGGGATCTTGTAGTAGTCATTGATATATAATATTGCACTTAGCCCTCAAATCAATGATAGGATTATGATTTCGTAGATGATTGTGATTTTAGTTATTTATAAATATCATAAAGAAATAAATATAAGTATCTTTAATTTTATTATTATCATTTATTACTGTCTTTTGTTAGAAATCAAATTTTAGGGGATGAGTTCTTTTTCCTTGTGGGGGTTGCATATCAAAAGCATTTGATATCTTAATTAGAAATTATTCATACTCGAATTGAATAATATAAACTTAGATAGTGATTAGGAAGTTCTTATTTGCTTTCGATTATTTAGTTAGAATTTCATAAGCATATATTATTGTTAGTAATTTGTATTATTTATTTGGTCAAAGTTGACATGTTATAATCCTAATTTTACTGGAATATGTGTAGTGAATACGTGTACATATCAATGGAGTGTTAAGAAAACTAAATTTTAAAATGACAGTTGTATTAAGTGTCGATGTAAATTTATCACTTTAGGTGCAATGAGTGAATGTGAATTGTTATTAATGTGAATTACTCCATTATGGTAGTTGTGCATCAGATCATTGATTATTTGATTTAATGATTACTTTTGTTATGTCCCATTGCCTTGTTCCTTGGTTACCATTGTATTCCTTGATCTCGTATGATGCTTTGATTAAATCTATGCCTATTTCTTATTCTAGACATGTATAAATATTGTAATTGCATGAGATTATCGTTTCTATTGGGTTCACTATTGGAGTTGGATTCTAATTTGTATATTGATTTCAGTTTATGTTGAAGTGTGAGTATTGGTGTTTGGGGTTTTTCCTTGTTTATATCAGAGGCTTGGGTTTTGATATGCTTACTTGAATTTAATGTTCTCATGGCTATTGATTTCTGAGGACAATTTGATGTTTTACTATGTCTTAGGCCTAAGTGTGTAATTGAGGTCGCATGGTAGTCCAAGTTATGTTTCTTGACACCTCATTATTGGAATTAGTTTAATGTTGGTTTCTCGCTGAGTGTGTTCTCTTGAGATTTTATGTTATATGGCGATCATGAAGTTGTTGTATTATGGTTTAGTGGTGTTCTTGGAGCCTTATTATGGTTTTAATGGATCAAGGAGATCTTATGATTCCTATTTGATGGTATGGATCCAAAAGAGGAATTATACATGTTGTATATAGAATTATGGCTATATTTTGGAACCTATAGAGTTCCTATGTGATTCTTATTATGATGTTTATAGGATTTGGATGTCCTCTCTGTTATGTTGGAATTATGGATCCTATTGATAATTTTGAGTCTATACTCCAAAATCAGCCTAGTTAGCCTCTTGATTTTGAGGGTTTTATGGGGCTCCATTTGAGATTATTTTCTTTGTTTATTCTTTTGATTTTAGTTTGGAGCATATGAGGCTTTTTTAGCAGCATAGTGTGGAGGGTGGCTCACAATGCAGGTCAGGACCTAAAGTGGTCAATCAAGGGTAACCCATTGTGGAGTTTTTAATCAAGTGATAATTTAATATATAAATTGGGTCTTGGGAATTCACAATAAATTAAAAGATAATTGCATCACCAATGTCCTAGAGATTGCATGCATTTGTAAGGATGGGTTGGACAAGGCCTAGATGTCTGTGTGACATTGATCTACTAGTACGACACCTCAGGAGAGGTGGTCAGTTCCACATGAGGTCAACCAAGGCATCAAGTCCAGAGAGTGTCTTAGGGTGAGTCTAGGATGGAGCTATGTGATGAAACCCTTAAGTATGTGTCATAGGATTCTATTGTGTCTATTTTAGATTTGCCTCTGGTATAGGATGTTCGTTGTGATTATTTTATGTTATCTTGTTGTATACCCTTGTGGATTCCTATGGCATTCCTTTGTATGGATGTTTCTTGTTGATGTCTTTCTTGTGATGTTGTGTGGTGTGGGGTCTTGTTTTATCTCCTAGCACATGAGAGTGGGCCTCAGGGTCCCACATAGTTGGATGCAAAATATTTTGTCTGTCAAGTATTTTCTAGAGGTTGTTCGAGATCCCTTGGATGATCTTGCTTCTTATAATGCATCTTCTTGTTCATACAACCAAATGATTTCTATGATTCATTGTATCTTTTTGTGGAGCTTCATGTTGATTTAATGATGTTACGTTATCTTGTAACATATAAAATATGATATTATGATGTATGATCATATGATATGATATGTATTCGTGAATATATGGTGTGGTGTAATTGGACAGATGGGAAAGGTAAGATTCTTCTTTTAGCCCCAAATTCACAAAGGAAAGATCCGAGTTGATTAACCACAAGCAATGGTCAATGCACAAATGAATCAATCGATTGGAAATAAGAAGAAAAGAGGAAAACCTCGAATTCCCTTTTAATAGATTTGAATTGATTAAAATATTAATTAAAATGAATTGCAGACAAGTACAAACCTCAAAGTATATTAGATCTGGAAATTGCTATTTTTTGGTGTTCGTATTGAGTTTTAGGAAATTATGCAACCGGATCTGGAACACAAACACAAAGATGGAGAAAACCTAGAAACGTTTTCATTTTCTGAGCAAGGTAAACCTTGACCCAAATGCGGGGGTGCAATTTTACCCCAAAATGTTGACCTTGACCTGCACTGCTCTGACATAAATTTTGTTTGAGGTTCCTGAAAGTTGGCTGAAAAGGGTATCTGAATCTACTCTGTAATTTATTGTATGTACCTGTACCTGCAATAAAAAACATTATTTTGTTGGGGGGAGGGGTTTGCATTGGTCAAACCCCAGTTTTGGAATTAACCTTAAAATACAATTGAAATTGCAGAGATAAACCAAGTAAATGAACAAATTCACCTTGCTTTTATAGAAACCCTTGTGGAGGATTTGAATCCTTGGATCCACAAGTATGGATGCTCCAAATGAATGTAGTATGTAGGATTCCTTAAATAAATTTTATTTGGATCTTCAACACAAATCTTGAATGGATCTTGGAATAGGAAGAAGCTTGCATGGATGTGGAGAAATCTTCAACAAGAGGGCTCCATAGAGCTTTGAATCCTTCAATGGCTAACAATGGATCTCCTTGATGAATTCGATGCTAGAATTCTTGAGTGCTTGAATGCTTGAGTGTAAATGATCCCTTCAATAGATTATCCTCCATGTGCATAGGTTATCATGCTATTTTGTGTGTATGTCTTGTCTTAGCTTGTCTTAGGTTCTTAGAGAAAATGAGAGGAGAAAGGCTTCCTTATATACAAGTCTAGGGCACAATCTTCTAGAGAGGCCAATATAGGAGAATTAAATTTCAATTATTTGCATAACCGTAGAAGTGGACCTATATTAAATATAATTTTAAGATTTTTTACTTCGGAGACCAAAATAATTGACCGAGAATTGGGAATTAAACCTTTCCAAGCCCTAACGTCCAGAAATTCTGAAAACTTGAAATTTGGACCCGGTGTCAGGGTCAAGGTAAACTCTCACCTAGGTCAGGGTTGAGGTCAACCCTGACCTAGGTCAGAGTTGAGGTTGACAATGACCAAAAAGGTCGACCTTGACCCTGAGGTCAAGAACCTCTAGTTTACAAACAAGGATGTTAGAAACATGTCAGAGAGAAGTGGAAAATGGGGTAGAATAGGGGAAAATCCTTATCCAAGTCAAAGAACCATTCAAGGCATTTGACATGACCCCAAACCACTTACTTAGAGGGAAAAACTAGTCTAAAATGGAAGTGCTTCCATTTTCCAACGATACATTTAGCCCCCACTTTATCAAGAGTATGGACTCGATGCAAACTCTTGGGATAGGAGATCGTAAAGAATAGATGATCTTATTGAAATCAAAGGGACAAAGAAATCCTTTAGCCCCCAGGGACTCTCAAGTGTTTGTCAACTCTAAGATTACAATAAGAGAGACATCACTAGTCAAAGAAAAAGAAAGAGATAAGGTGTGTTTACCTTTTCCCAATGAGAACCTATGTCCCATTGTGAATCACACAAGGAAATAGTGCAACTGGAAAGATGGAGTTGAACCACCTAGTGAATGTGGCTACTCACTAGTCAAACCATCAAGGATTTACCCTTACGAATATTTTATTCCAAAAGAGAAAAGTCAAAACATAGAGAGATCCAGTCTTAAGGACACCTTCCCACCTTAAGGGATCAAAATATTGTAAATTGAAACTAGAGGGATCAAGAGATCCTATAAGGTAAAAATCCATTCTTTAAGTATTACTCTCTAATCCATAAAGGGAAAAATAAAGTTTTAAGTTTGAAAATATTTTGAAAGTGCATGTGTGAAAAAAATGAGCAGAGCATATGCCCCCATGTTAAAGTCATTGGTAATACTTTAATAGGAGCAATGGCTTTAACGGAAACATAAACAACTCCACTGATTACGTTTCAACTACAAGATGCCCCCAAGTGAAGCTAAATCAAGGGAAATACCACATAAACATATAAAGAACACAGAAGGGATCTACCTACCATGGGCTCAGTATGATCATATGTGTGTGTGTGTGTGTGTGTACATACATACACACACACATATGATATTATTGCAAATGAATCGACATCATTCCCCAAAGAAAGTAGAACTACAATCATAATGGAGGAAATAAAACATAAGAGTTACGAAGAAGATTCTTTTCAGACCACAACATGGAGGCCAAAAAGAATCAGTGCTACCATGTCGCAAATGAAAGTGGACTAAATAAGGAAAACATTTATGAACAATAGCACAGGTACACTATAACATGAAATAACATTTAGAAGAATACAAATACATATAGAGGCATAGTAGAACACGTTTGAGTCCTTTATCACCTTGCACCAACAAAGTAACAAGTATCATATAAAAGAGTCTAATAAACATTTAGAGAACACATCACAGGAGAAGAACAATACAATAGGCAAACAAATAAAAGGCTACCATGGAGGATAAGTCAATCAAGCACATCGCCTACTCTCCTTATCTCGGTCCATATCATTTAGGGAAGGTGGGAAAATCACAAGAGGGACTATATCCAATACAATAGGAATAATAGCCAATTCCAAACAAGGATCCTCTTGAGAATCGTGATGTTCGATACTAGGTATAATTATCAATTGTGTTAAAAGCATATTAGGTAAATTAGTATCAATGCCAATAGTCTCATATTCATCATTAGAATCATCGAGACTCTTCTTCTTCAAGATTAATCGTAATAGAATCTGAGATACGAATAGAATGATCATAATCATTCATTTATCATCATTATTAACATTAACTTCTTCCAACACATCTGGCATAGGCTAGCCAAAAGAAGGTAAAGAACTTTGAAGAACAGAGGCATGGGCCTTAGCTTTAGCTCGATGCTTCTAATGATGTTCATTAGTAGATCGCTTACATTTTTTCTTATTTGAAATATATTGAGAAGTAGGAGGAACAAAAATTAGTTCCTTCACTGGTTCTATAGGAGGATTAGTAGGACTCTCAGTAGGCTGAAAAATGATACTAAGAGCTTGATTAACATAACTGGAAGAAATGGATAAAGGAGGTATGGAAGGCATAGGAAAAAGACCTTGGTTAAGATCTATCTGAGGCATGCTTAACTCAAGAATCTTGTGATTTTTATAGTATTGATATGAGCAAAAAAGGTTATCAGGTCGAGAAGAACATGAATTAGGTAATGAAGGCAAAAATAAGTCAAGGGTAGAACAATCCCTAGGCCTAGAAGGTTGATATAAGCTATGATTAATTGTTTACACTTCTTCATCATGAATGAACTTGATACACTTATGGATACGAGAAGCAATGGTATGCATGGAAGTCAACAAAGGCAAACCAAGCTTAACTTGAAATTGATAAGAAGCAGGGACAATAATGAAGGTAGTGTGCACAACTTTACTACAAAATTCAACAGGAAAATTAATAGAACCAAATGAAGGATAGAGAAAACAATTACAAGTTTGGATCCATACATTAGATGTATCATAATAATCACATTGCAATTTCTTGAGCGTAAGATAGTAAGAGATGCTTTGGACAATGAAGACTAGATTCAAGCCATGAATGAAGAGATAGACTAGATTGAAAAGAACAAGACATGGCCACTAGTACCAAGACCTAACAACAAAAATGTAATATGTACAAAGTAAGTAATCAAAAACAAGCTGAATGAACATGGAGAGGTAACAAGGAATAAAGAAAGACTGGTATGCAAAGGTTACGCACAAGAGGAAGGAATTGAATATGGAGAGACATTTTCCCTAGTTGCAAGATTGGAGGGTGTAAGAACTCTACTTGCATATGCAGCCTACAAAGGATTTAAAGTCTATCAAATGGATGTGAAGTCAACATTTCTAAATGGGATATTAGAGGAGGAAGTATATATTGAACAAGCTGATGGATTTGTTGACCCAAGTAAGAGGAACATGGTTTGTAGAATGCACAAGGCATTATATGGACTCAAGCAAGCACCCAGAGCATGGTATGAAAGATTGCACAATTATTAGATGAAGATTGGATTTGCAAGAACAAATGAAAACAACAATCTGTATTTGAAAATAGAGCAAGGTAAATGAATTTTATTGGCTGAAATTTTTGTTGATGACATCATATTTAGTGGACAAGATTTGATATGTAAAGCATTTTCAACGGAGATGCAAACTGAATTTGAAATGTCTATGTTTGGTGAGATAAAATTCTTTGTTTGACTACAGATACATCAAATGAAGAATGGTATCTTTATTAAACAATCACAATATATCAAAGAGATACTAAAATTTTTTGGTATGGAAGATTCAAAACCAGTGAGTACACCCATGGCTACTAGATAGAAGCTGACAAAGAATGATGATACAAAAGAGGTAAGTCAAACACTGTACAGATCAATGATTGGTAAGCTGCAATATGTTGTGCACAGTAGACCTGATATCGCATTAGCAGTTGGAATTGTGGCTAGATTTTTTGCTAATCCAAAAGAGACACATATAATGGCAGTGAAAAGAATTCTGAGATATTTGAAAGGTACAAAAGACTATGGCCTATATTAAAAAAGGAATGACAAGTTTCAACTCAGAGTCTATACTGATTCTGAATGGGCTAGTAATGTTGATGATAGAAAAGGCACCACAGGAGGAGCATTTCTTTTGGGGAAAAGATTAGTTTCCTCGACAAGCAAGAAATAGAATTGCACCTCACAATCTACAGCTGAAGCTGAGTATGTGGCAGTAGCAAGTAACTATTCAAACATTGTGTGGTTGAAGATACTACTGAAATGTATGAAGGAGAGATCACTAAACTAGTTGTCATATATTGTGATAACACGAGTGCCATTAATATTTCTAAAAATCCTGCAATGCACTCTAAGACAAAACATATAGCTATCAAGTATCATTGCTTGAGGGAGCTAGTTCAAAAGAAGGAAGTGAGACTGGAATATGTGAACACTAAGGAACAAGTGGCAGACATATTTACAAAAGCGTTACCCAAGGATGCTCATGAGTATCTAAGAGGTAAATTGGGGGTAATTCCCCTAGCTGAGGATAACTAGTTTTGAATGGTACTATTGTATAAAATGTTTTAATCAGAACACTTGACACATTGATGCACATTAAGTCATATTTTTAGGAAGCTACCTAAAAACCGTGAAGTGGAAAACAAGAAGAGAAAAGTAGATTAGTCATACACAAAGATGACAGGAACAACATGATACAAAGACTAGAATAGAAGAATTTGCATGATGTAGATGTCAACATCTTTGGCATTGTTGTAAAAGAGGGAGATTATTGCTAAAACAACAGATAAAAACAGATACAAGGGATATATTACTGAAAGAGGGCACTGAAAAGTAACAAAAAATATTTCAGTGTGATTATAGACATAGAGGGAGTCAAAATGAAGCAAAAGACATTAATGAAGATTTGTTCACATCAGGAACACGGGCACTTTTTTGATTGTATTGTAACATTGGTTGGAAATTATTGTTTTTGTTTAGTGTTTCCATCAATGCCAAAGAGGGAGATTGTTGGAGAGATTGCTACAATGTAAACAATTATTATTTTGTCATTGATGTCAAACCTTAACTGGTGAGACTATTGATGTATGTTTGAGTACCTTATCCATTGATTGATGAAGATTTGAAAAGAATGGGATAACAAGAAGACCAAGGAAATGGTTGAGTTATGAGTATACACCAGGGTACTTGATCATTTGGCACTTTGGCAAAGTGATACATTGTTTATCTATCGCTGACAATTCATTGGAAGGTCAATGTCGAGCAAAGAAAATTTGATGCCAAGCAAAGTGAAAGGTGATGCCGAGAAAAGAAAAGATGATGTCAAGCGCCAGTTAAATGCTGAGGGAAACAGAGAAGGCCGAGCAATAGTATTTTGTTTATTGATGAGATTTGAGATCTATGGCCGACATAGTTGATTCTATTGGGATATGCATTATTAATTAAGATTGGTCCACATTCATTTAATTCATGAGAAACTATTATTAGCACATGGATTCAATGTTTAATTAATGACTGTATTGGAGAAGTAAATTAAATGTAATGATGGAAAGATCTATTGGATTTGACCTAACCTAAGATCTAGGATCTTGATTAAGCGGCAAAAGATTTATCTGACCTAGATGAAGAGGTATAATATAACCTACTGAAGTTATTGTTATTGTATCAAAGTGTAAGGAGAAGTTGAATGGAAAGTGTTGCATGATTAATTGACTGATTGACAAGACCTAGCAGAGAAGGCTGAGTAGAGAAGCAAAGAGAGATTGCTTGATGGATTTCCAAGAAGATCTAAATTTTGAGATGTAAATGGAGGCCACTCAGTGAATTAGCATTAGAGCTAAAACTGGATTTGGATTTGCAAAGTAAGTTGTATGTATTAGATCACACCTGCTGATTACTTTCTAACCATTGTATAAGTTCAAATCCTTTAACTAGGTTGACCTAACAGTCATTGTGTAAATCCTTTGAACAAGGTGACATCCAAATTGGAATTTTTTAATTCCTCTAACAAGGCGACTCCTAACAGGGTGATTAAATCCTTTAACTAGGTCACATTTGACAGTGTATTTTGTAACCTTTAGCAGGGTTGGCTCATCACAGGGCATCACTTCAGAAGAGTGAAATTTTGGTAGCATGTTACTGGTGGTTTTTCTCATGTTGGGTTTCCACGTTAAATCATGTTGTCAAAATGTGTGAATGTTATTATTGTGTTTTACTGTTAATTTTTTGCAAGCTTATTTCATTAGTACAATAAACTGCACACTTTTGTTGTTTATTATTGCCGAGCAATTCTGAGTTGTTGAAGTTGGTTTAAATTTTTATATGGGCACATCTAGACCTTAGGATAAATTATTCACCCCCCCTCTTAGTTATTTTGAATTCATCCTACCAATTGGTATCAGAGCTGAGTTCTCTTGAAAAGGTTTGAAGGTACTTGGAGATAAAGATCAAGATGTATAAAAGGGATGGACCGAAGATCAACAAGGAAAACTTTCCTGCATGGAAAAGTTTGATGAAACTTCACTTGGCCGGTATTGGTGATTCTGCTAAACAACATATTGAAATAGAATATGTAGCCCCTACTAGAGTTCCTAATGTTGCACAATTAAGAGAAAAGCATGAACATAATCAAACAATGCTGGAACTTGGATCATCTCTAAACTATCATGAATTAGAGGACATCAAAGATTGTACATGCGCAAAGAAGATGTGGGATGCCCTTGCAACCATTTATGGAGGTGATATGAATGTGCTAAGAACCAAATCTAAAAGCTTGAGAGGTAAGTTTGATGATTTAAAAATGCAAGAAGGAGAAAATATAGTGCAATATTATGATAGGATAAAGGAAGTTGTAAATGCTATTAGAGGATCTAAGGGAACCATTGATGAAGATACTATCATGAGAAAGGTACTTAGAACACTTCTTTCTATTTATGCTATTAGAGTATCTGCAATTCAAGAACTGATATGTACTCCTAATAGCAATTTAACTCTGGAAAGTCTAGTAGGCAGACTTACGGCATTTGAGATGTCAAATTTTGACAACTATACTCCACAAGCTGTTGAATCTGCATTCAAGTCATAGATGGTCATGAGTAAATCAAGGAAAGGAAAGAAATGTGTGGACACTAACTACAACACCTCAGATGATGATCTAGAAGAGCTTGAGGAACTTATGGCAAGGAGACTAGCTAGAGGAAAAGGAAAATTCAAAGGTAAACTTCCTATTATTTGTTTTTCTTGTAAAAAAGTTGGTCATATTGCTGCTAGATGTCCTAACAAGAATGAGAAAGATGAAAGAAGAGATAGCAAGTACAAGGACATAAAGGATGATCGAGACTACAGAAAGTACAAGGATTACAAAGACAAAGGTAAGAAATCTTGTTATATAGCTGAAGAATTTTCTGACTATGAATCTGACAAATCTGATGAAAATGATATAGAAGTAGTGTATGTTGCAATCAAAGATGATTCTGATGATGATGAGAAAACTACACTAATTTCTTATAAAGGTAAAGGTGATCGTTGGATTATTGATAGTGGTTGTTCACATCACATGATTGGTGATAAGGACAAATTTGAAACCTTAGATCAATGCAAAGTTGGATATGTTAAGTTTGGTAATGATACACCTTGTAGAGTCAAATGGAAAGGATCAATTCAATTGACTAACAAGGTTAGATATGATGATGTATACTGGGTTGATGATCTTAAGTATAACTTGTTGAGTGTTTCATAGTTAAACACTTCTGGTTACAGAGTTGAATTCCATCACAGGAAAGAAAAGATCTATGATCCCAATAGAGAATTATTTGGAGGTGGTGAGAAAACAAAAGGTAACTTGTTCTATCTGGATTTAGCTAAAGAGACATGCTTGTTTGCACAATATAATGATGTTTGGTTATGGAATAAGAGGCTATGTCATGTTAACTTTGATAACTTGGTAAGCACAAGTAAATTGAAAAAGGTTAGAGGGCTGCCTAAGTTAAAGAAACCTGAAAATGCAATGTGTAAGCAATGTCAGTTGGGCAGAATGACTAAATCTAGTTTTAAAAGCAAAACTCATACTTCTGAGAATATTTTGGAATTGGTTCATACTGACCTTTGTGGACCTATTGGTGAGAAAATTTACTATGGAGACAAATATTTTATTCTATTTGTAGATGACTACTCTAGGATGATGACTGTTATGTTTCTCAAAGAAAAATCTGATGCATTTCAATTATTTAAGTGGTACTTGGAAAAAGTTGAAAAGGAAACAGGTAAGAGTTTGCAATGTCTAAGATCTGACAGAGGAGGTGAGTTCATTTCTAATGAGTTCAATAGGTTCTGCAATGACCAAGAGATAAAAAGATAGATGTCAACACCTAGGACACCACCACATAATGGTTTAGATGAAAGAAGAAACTGATCTATCATGGATTGTGCTAGAATATTAATGATAGAGAGAAATGTTGCACAAAAATATTGGAGAGAAGCTATGAGTACAATTGTTTATACCTTGAATAGAGTACAAGTCAAGAAAGGTAAAAATTCTACACCTTATGAGTTATGGTATGGATATGCACCTACTATAAGTTACTTTAAAGTCTTTGGGAGCAAATGTTTTATACTGAAGGATAACACAAATGGTAAACTTGATGCTAAAGGAGAAGAAGGCATATTTCTTGGATATTCTACTAAGAGTAAGGCATACAAATGTTTCAATTCTAACACTAACAAAATTGTGGAAAGTGCAAATGTTAGAATTGATGAATATGCAGAAAGAAATGAAGTTGAAAGAATGATTGAGACGGAAAGTTACATATCATTCACATATCCTGAAGAGGAGGATTCTAAAAAAACTAAAAAATGAAGTTGTCGAGCAACAGTTTGCACTTGTTGAGACACAGAACAAAATTTCTAGGCAACAGGAGGTGACTGCTGAGCTATCTGATGGAGATGCTGAGTCATAGTTTCACCCTGAATTGAACTTGAACGATCAAATTGAAGCTGAGAAAGAGCTTACTTTGGAAAGATATGTTAGAAGGCACCATAAACCTAATCAAATCATAGGAGCAAAGGATTCTAGAGTTATGACAAGAGGCAAGCTAAGAGAAGACACATGTTATTTATGTGATTTTGAGCCTAAGACAGTAAAAGATGCTTTGGACAATGAAGACTGGATTCAAGCCATGAATGAAGAGACATACCAAATTCAAAAGAACAAGACATGGACACTTGTACCGAGACCTGACAACAAAAATGTAATAGGTACAAAGTGGGTATTCAGAAACAAGCTGAATGAACATGGAGAGGTAACAAGGAATAAACCAAGACTAGTATGAAAAGGTTATACACAAGAGGAAGGAATTGACTATGGAGAGTCATTCGCCCCAGTTGCAAGATTGGAGGATGTAAGAACTCTACTTGCATATGCAGCCTACAAAGGATTTAAAGTCTATCAAATGGATGTGAAGTCAACATTTCTAAATGGGATATTAGAAGAGGAAGTATATATTGAACAAGCTGATGGATTTGTTGACCCAAGTAAGAGGAACATGGTTTGCAGACTGCACAAGGCATTATATGGACTGAAGAAAGCACCCAGAGCATGGTATGAAAGATTGCACAATTATCTGATGAAGATTGGATTTGCAAGAACAAATGACAACAACAATCTGTATTTGAAAATAGAGCAAGGTAAAGGAATTTTATTGGCTGATTTTTTTGTTGATGACATCATATTCACTGGTCAAGATTCGATATGTAAAGCATTTTCAAAGGAGATGCAAATTGAATTTGAAATGTCTATGTTTGGTGAGATAAAATGTTGGACTACAAATACATCAAATGAAGAATGGTAGCTATATTACACAATCAAAATATATCAAGGAGACATTGAAAATTTTTGGTATGGAAGATTCAAAACCAGTGATTACACCCATGGCTACTAGACAGAAGTTGACAAAGAATGATGATACAAAAGAGGTAAATAAAACACTGTACAGATCAATGATTGGTAAGCTGCAATATGTTGTGCATAGTAGACCTAATATCTCATTAGTAGTTGGAATTTTTGCTAGATTTTCTACAAATCCAAGAGAGACACATATAATGGCAGTGAAAAGAATTCTGAGATATTTGAAAGGTACATAAGACTATGGCCTATATTACAAAAGGAATGACAAGTTTGAACTCAGAGTTTATACTGATTCTGACTGGGCTGGTAATGTTGATGATAGAAAAAGCACCACAAGAGGAGCATTTATTTTGGGAAAAAGATTAGTTTCTAGGACAAGCAAGAAACATAATTTCACCTCACAATCTACAGCTGAAGCCGAGTATGCGGCAGCAACAGTTAGCTGTTCAAACATTGTGTGGTTGAAGATACTACTGAAAGGTATGAAGGAGGAGATCACAGAACCAGTTGTCATATATTGTGATAACATGAGTGCCATTAATATTTATAAAAATCCTATAATGCACTCTAAGAGAAAACATATAGCTATCAAGTATCATTACTTGAGGGAGCTAGTTTAGAAGAAGGAAGTGAGACTGGAATATGACTGGAATATGTGAACACTAAGGAACAGTTGGAAGACATATTTACAAAAGCATTACACAAGGATACTCATGAGTATCTAAGAGGTAAATGGGGGTAATTCCCCTAGCTGCGGCTAACTAGTTTGGAATGGTATTGTTGCATCAAATGTTTTAATCAAAACACTTGACACATTGATGCATAGTAAGTCTCATTTTTAGGAAGTTGCCTAAAAAATGTGAAGTGGAAAATAAGAACATAAAAGTAGATTCGTCATACAAAAAGATGATAGGAACAACATGATACAAAGATTAGAATAGAAGAAACTGCATGATGTAGATGTCAACATCTTTGGCATTGTTGTCAAAGAGGGAGATTATTTCTAAAACAACAAATAAAAAATGATACAAGGGAGATATTACTGAAAGAGGGCACTAAACAGTAACAGAAAACATTTTAGTGCGATTATAGACACAGAGGGAGTCAGAATGAAGCGAAAGACATTAATGAAGATTTGTTCATATCAGGAACACAGGCACTTTTTGGATTGTATGCTAACTTTGGTTGGAAATTATTGTTTTTGTTTAGTGTTGCCATCAATGCCAAAGAGGGAGATTGTTGGAAAGATTGCTACAATGTATACAATTGTTATATTTTCATTGATGTCAATCCTTAACTGGTGAGACTATTGTTGTATGTTTGAGTACCTTATCCATTGATTGATGAAGATTTGAAAAGAATGGGATAACAAGAAGACCAAGGAAATGGTTGAGTTATGAGTATGCACCAGGGTACTTGATCATTTGGTACTTTGGTAAAGTGATACCTTGTTTATCTATCACTAACAGTTCATTGGAAGGTCAATGTTGAGAAAAGCAAAGTTGATGCTGAGAAAAGTGAAAGGTGATGCCGAGTAAAGAAAATATGATGTTGAGCACCATTGAAATGTCGAGGGAGACAGAGAAATCTAAGCAATAGTATTTTGTTTATTGATGTGATTTGAGATCTATGGCCGACATAGTTGATTCTATTGGGACATGCATTATTAATTAAGATTGGTCCACATTCATTTAATGCATGGGAAACCGTTATGAGCACATGGATTCAATGTTTAATTAAAGACTGTATTGGAGAAGTAAATTAAATGTAATGATGGAAAGATCCATTGGATCTAACCTAACCTAAGATCTATGATCTTGATTAAGTGACAAAAAATTTATCTGACCTAGATGAAGAGGTATAATATAACCTACTGAGGTTATTGTTATTGTATCAAAGTGTAAGGAGAAGTTGAATACAAGGTGTTGCATGGTTAATTGACTGATTGGCAAGATGTAGTAGAGAAGGCTAAGCAGAGAAGCAGACAGAGATTGCTTGATGGATTTCCAAGCAGATCTGAACTTTAAGATGTAAATGGAGGCCACTCAGTGAATTAGCATTATAGCTGACACTAGATCTAGATTTGCAAAGTAAGTTGTATGTATCAGATCACAACTATCAATTACTTTCTAACCATTGTATCAATTCAAATCCTTTAACCAGGTTGACCTAACAGTCATTGTATAAATCCTTTGAATAAGGTGACATTCTAATTGGAATGTTCTAATGCCTCTAACAAGGGCACTCTTGACAGGGTGATTAAATCCTTTAACCAGGTCACATTTGGCAGTGTGTTTTGTAACCTTTAGCAAGGTTGGCTCCTCATAGGGCATCACTTTAGAAGAGTGAAATTTTGGTAGCATGTTACTAGTGGTTTTTCCCATATTGGGTTTCCACGTTAAATCAAGGTGTAAAAATGTGTGAATGTTATTGTTGTGTTTTACTATTAAGTTTCTGCAAGCTTATTTCATCAGTACAGTAAACTGCACACTTTTATTGTTTATTACTGCCGAGCATTTCTTAGTTGTTGATGTTGGTTTAAATTTTTATATGGGCACATCTGGATTTGAGGATAACTAATTCACGCCCCCTCTTAGTTATTCTGAATTCACCCTAATAGTATGTTGTACATACTAGACCAGATATTGCACATGCAGCAGAAATAGTTGCTACATTTTCTGCTAATCTAAGAGAATCACATATGACTGCTATGACAAGAATCCTAAGATATTTGAAGAATACCGAGGAATATGGCTTATGGTATAGAAGAGAAGGGAAATTTGAACTAAAGGTCTTTATCGATGTTGATTGGGTTGGAAATATTGATGACAAGAAGAGCACAACTAGAGGAGCATTCTTTATGGGTGACAGACTTGTCACATGGATTAGCAAGAAGCAAGGATGCATCTCTCAGTCTCCTGCATAAGCAGACTATGTTGTTGGTGTTGCAAATTTCTCAAATATTGCATGGATCAAAGAGTTACTGGAAGGTATACATATGAAAATTCTAGAACCAGTAATTATCTATTGTGATAATACAAGTGCAATAAAAATTTACAAGAATCCAGTCATGTATGCTAAAAAAATGCACATTTCCATCAAGTATCATTATTTGAGAGAACAAGCTCAGGCAAAAGAGGTGATAATTGAGTATGTGCAATCAAAGGAACAATTGGCTGATATCTTCACCAAGCCACTACCCAAGGATTCCTTTGAATACTTGAGAAAGAGAGTAGGGATCAGACCCTTGTCTATTGGTCAGTAAGATGACTAGAAGGCTACATTAGCCTATATATTATCAGAATATCATTCATGTTGATGAAAATAGAGAGATGAACTTCAAATATACATCTATACACAACAAGGTATTTATCTACTCTGAGCACCAGATTTATTACTGATGGATTGGGAAATTCAAGGAATATATTATGGATAGAAAGGATCCGCTTGACACTATTGTCAAATATTTGTTTGGAAAGATGTTTTTTTGGCATTGCTATCAATGGGAGAGAGAGATATCTCATTATCATACTCAGGGGAGAGATCGTATCCATCGAAGTATCCAAAGGGAGAGATGTAACCAAAATGGGAGAGTACACACAAAGGAAGATAATTGTTGACAAGAGACATCAAAAGAAAGGAGAACAGTCAAAGGGAGATATTTTGACACAGAGAGAGAACACATCACATTAGAGAAAGAAAGATTCTACATCTATCGAGTAAAGGGATTGAAGACAAAGAAAGCTGCAAGAATCAAATCAAAGCTATTTGAGCTTACCGATAGCCAAACATTTGTAATAGTTACATTAGGAAAGCTTGATGAAACTATATATTTCATATTGTATTAGTAATAGTATAGTATGATAATGTATTATACTAGCATCAATGCCAAAGGGAGAGATTGATGACATGTAACTAATTGAATGTTTGAAGATATTAAGTGGATGATCATGCAAGGCATTAAATTAGTTAATGTATTGTATTTTCATTGATGTCAACTTGATATAATATGTATGGTCATGGGAACACTGCCAAACACTTCAAAGAGCCGATGAATCAGGGCTATGCTATTAGTAATGCATACATGTCAAGTATACACTAAGTGACTGCATACACCGCTAGAGTGCACACCGATGGTCAGAGTAAAAAAAGAAGAGTCACAGTGTTACCCAACGAGCTAATGCACAAAATTATTGACGAGCAGAGTTACAGTGTTTCCCAAGGAGAAAAGAACAGAGTAACCCAACGGAAAGAATTTCAATGTTGCCTGACGGAAAAGACAAGGACGAAGATCTTGATGACAACTAAAGTCACACCAACGAAACTATCAGTTATAAATGATGACTAACTTAAGTGTTGACTGATAGAATAGAGAGTTTCAAAAATGACAAAATGCTTACCTATCAAGAAGCTAAAGATAAAATTAACAGATACTTATCATTGTTATAATCATTCAAATAAAGCTGGAGATAAGTAATTTATTTAAAGCTTATTTTTCTAGTTGGCAAGAGGATTTTTTTGAGATAAATCAGGATTTTGCTTTAAATCTATTAGCGAGAATTGTGGAACACACCAAGAATCAAGAAAGCCAATAAAATGGGAAATCATGTCTATATAGAGACAAACCAAATTCATTATGAACTGTGGGGTGAACAAGAAAATAGAGGCAAGATGCTAAGGAGAATCAGAAGGAGAAGAAAGTCTTCTTTTAGTCCTGATCAATGAGCTAAAGAAAGAGCTAGATTCTATAGACACCAATGAATAGTAACACAACATCACAGAGCAGAATAGTGCGGAGCAAAGGTATAAGTGATTATATTGATCAGATAGGTAATGGACTTAAAATAGATCTAAAAATATGCAATTGAGTTGTATGTATGAATAGATCATTAGTGTTTCAGTTTAATCATTGAAGCATCAAGTCTCTTAACCGAGTAGGACTTAAAATTCTTTTAGAATTGAGATACATCCCAAGGAGTATCAAAAAGTTTGATCATAAAAGTAGCATTGGATATGCCCGATACCTATTGATAGGCCAAGTGAGTGTTTTATCAAGGATGGTAGCATTAGATGCCAGATACTAGGTGACAAACTATTTTTAAATCCTCTAACAAGGTCACACCTTATAGCGTGTTTGTAACCTTTAACAGGGTTGGCTCTTAACAGGGCTCACTTCAGAAGAGTGAAAATTTGGGGTATTGGTGCTTGTGGTTTTTCCCTTAACAGGTTTTCCACGTTAAAAATCTATGTGTTATGTTTTTAAGGTTTATTACTTTACTATTTTATATTTCACAAATGAAATTCTCGATTGATCAGTATACTCTTCATATTTACTGTGTTTTGGTAAATAGTTAACTACTTATTGGTAATCATACAGAAGAGAGAATTACAAAGCAATCTGACAAGTAGAAAATTTATATAAGTATTTCAAGGCATTCATGTTGTAGGATAGAAGATAACTAGAGACATAATTTTTGGTTATAAGTTTTAAGGGTTGATTTAAGGATTACATTTTTAGGCCACTGATTCACCCCCCCCTCTCAGTTATTACTAACAAAGAGTGGGGATTCTAGTGGCAGAGGAAGCTAAAGAGGAAATAAATCTAATAGTAGTAGATGTAGGTCTAGAGGATTAGGGAGAGGATCCCACTTCTCAACCATGAAGTGTTATAAGTGTCATCAAATTGGACACCCTACCTAGAGATGTCCAGAGAAGACTTCATCATCCTAAGGAGGGGATAGAAGAGTGAATTATATCCAAGAATACACTAGAGGTGAATTTTGATTCAAAGGTTTGAGATAATCTCATGCTAAGGAGAATTCTACTCAAAGAACTAATGAAGGAGGAAGAAAGCAAAAGGAGGTCATTGTACATAATCAAATGCAAGATTTTAGGCAAGGTATGCAAAGTAGTTATAGATTATTGTTCAATAGATAATATAATCTCCAATGAAGTTGTGCAAAAGTTTAAATTGGTTAGGATCCCTCCTAGTATTCCCTTCAAAGTCACTTGGTTTAATAAGGGCTAGCATGTTTTAGTGAATGCGCAGATATGTATAGAGTTTGTCATTGGAGGGTATAAGGATAAATATCTTTGTGATGTGTCACCAATGGATGTTTGTCACCTACTATTGGGTTGGCCATGGAAATATGATAGGAAGGAAATCCATTGTGTGGAGGATAATTCTTATTCATTCCAAAAAGACGGTGTCACTTTAGGATTCAATCCATAATTGAAAATCCTCTTTCAAGACTTCTTATGGATTCTTTCTCAACCTAGAACTCTACTACCTTAAAATGTTTCAAATCTATGTCTGTATACTCCCCTAGAGCTCCGCTACCAATCCAAGATGCTCACACTTCCACCATGAACTCACAAGGGTAAGCTCATCTACCACCTTCTATCCCTTTCACAAATAACCTTGCAGGAGTCTAAGACTTGCAATCATCCAATTAAATCCTCAAAAAGTTATTCTTAATTGATCTTGAATTCATTTCATTATGGATTTAAAGATTCCCTATTATTTAAGCCTACTATCCTAGTATCCCACAATTAGCCCTAATTTGGAATTTTTGGGCTTTCATTCAAAAATATTTCATAAATCCCTCTGACATTTTTAGTGAAATAGACACCCTTTTGGAAGACACTAAATATTCTAATATTCTTGGTCCTCCAACCCTCCATATAGTGTCAACCCCTAATTTTGAATTTTTAATAAGAAAAAGGCTTCTATGCACTCTTTTAATGGAAAATAACTTAAAATGGATTCAAAAGCTCCTTGTCCCTTCACCAAGGCTCATTTTGAACCCTATGCATACCTCCATGTTCTTGGATTTGTCAATCCAATCAAATCTTGCATGCTTTACACCACTTTTAATCGTGCTTCCTAGCTGGGCTTTAGCAAATCTCACCTTGGGAAAGAGCTTAAAATTCATTTTTCCTTGTGCTCTCTTATTGCTCATCCTGATAATGGATCATGGAGTGTGATTCAAAAAGTCGATGCAAAAATTCATAACACAATCAAATCCATAAATTAATTTTGTTATTATCATGGATTGTGGAAATCTCTTCTCTTTGAGCTTAAAATTAACAAACTATCTCCAGAGCTCTAGCAAAATGAAAAATATTGCAAAAGGAATCCACTTCATCCCTCCAAGGTTCACATGATTTACATAGTTGGATTTCAAGGTAGAGTCATTTTAACTGTACACACCCTTTCTAGTCCAGTGCTTAGAAACTAGAGATGGGAATTTAATTTACATAAACAAACTAAAAGAAAAACTCAAAACAAGAGTACACAAAGAAATAAAATGATGTATCCTAACTATCTATAGTAGAATATGTTCATATTCAATCCATTTCACATAAATGTAACCAGTTGCAAGAATCTCAGTTAATAACCATAAAATAGTCAATTGATTGTTATTGGAAATCATGCCAAAATATTAACCAACCTCTTTACAAAGCTCACGAAGACCTTAAATATGTCATCCCATCATGTTTCACCCACTAGTTTTGACCCATAACTGACTTAGGGAAATTTTCAATATTTTACCCAAATGCTGTCATGCAACATTGAAAAGTTGCAAAGTTGTTGTAGCAACTTTTTTGTAAATTTTACATCTTTTCCAATTTCAATGCTTTGACCAAATATATTTTCAAAATGACATCTAGACATCCCCTAGACATTCCTACCACCAAACTAAGATATTTTATGCACTCTTGGTTCCAATCTCCACATTATGACACTTTTGCCTTACATTTCAATTCTTGGGTCTATTTAACATATTAGGGATAAATTGGCATTACAAAACACAACACCCTCCAAAATACACCTATTGGACACTTGAGTAGTCCTTATTTACACCAAGACCTTAATTGGATCTCTCACGCCCAAATATGAGGGTCAATATTCATATAACCCCTAGGTGCTCCTACACTATTTCCCCATGTAGAAAGGAAGTCAAGTCACATCAAGTGAAAACAATGTAACATCAATGCAAAAATTATTAAAGTACCCTTCAAATAACCAGGTACCCTCTTCTTCAGGTAAGTTTTTGCATTTTATTAGGTGCTCCAAGTATGTGCTATGTCTTGTTTTTTTTCACCCTTGAATAAAGTATCTTCTCAGCTTGTGGCCTTGTTTGGGGAGATAAGGTCAAGTCAGTGAGAATCTCTACAACACTAGGAAATTCTTCACTTTCCTCAGGACTGGGACCTTTATACTACACTAAGTTTTCTACATTAAAGACAGGGGAGAGAGCTAGGTATTTTGGTAAATCTACCTTATAGGCATTGTTTCCATATTTGGAAACTATTTTACAAGGACCTATTCTTCTCATTTGTAGTTTACTTGGTACTGCTTTATGAAATATAGCCTTATTCAAATGGACCATGACCTAGTCTCCAATCTCAAACTATATATTCCTCCTCATAACATCAACCTTATCCTTTAACTTTTGAGTGTTCTTATTCAAAGTTTTCTTGACTTGTTCATGGATTATGAAAAAACCTAAACATGTCCACTCCTTTCCATGTTTCTAAGGTCTCAGAGTTCTAGTACCCCTCTTGGATGTAGACCATATACTACTTCAAAATGGGTTTTCCCTATTGTCCTGTTAACAGTGCCATTATAAGAATACTCATCTTGGTGAATGACTTGATCCCAAGAATGACCATACTCCTTAGTTAAAGATATTAGATGGTTTTCAAGTGTCCTATTGACAACTTTTGTTTGCCCATTTTTTTGGAGATGGTATGCAGACCCAAAAGCTAAGTTGGTGTCCAACCTTTTCCATAAGGTTTTCCAAAACTCACCAACAAACTTTATATCCCCATTTGGCACTATAGTGACTAGTAGTCCATGAATTATAATGAATTTTTTGAAAATCAATTAGCGATCTATATGAATGGCATCATGAGTCATCTTACAAGGAATGAAATAACTCATTTTACTAAAATTTTCTACAAAAACATAAATACTATCAAAACCAATCTTTTTTTTTGGAAAACCAACAATAAAGTCCATACTTGCACATTCCCATGACCTATTGGGAATTGACAAGGGTTGATAAAAACCATGATTTTATGAGGTTCCCTTAGCATTATAACAGATAGTGCATGGTTCAATATACTTCCTAACATATTTCTTCATTTTAGGCTAGTAATAGAACCTTTGAACCAACTCTAAAATATTTTTCAAAGCAAAGTGCCCACTTAAACTACCATTGTGTTTCTCCTAATTTAAATTCTCCCTCATTGATCCTTTTGGAACATACAACTGTCCACCCTGAAACAAAAGTGTATCTTGAAAACTATAATCTGTATTTTCACTATGAAAATGATTATAGAATTATAGGCATACCTTATAATATTTTGCAAAGTCTTCATCCTCCTTGTAGAGGTCCTTAAAAATCTCAACTCCTATGCTTTTCAACTGCTCTTCTTGGATTATGAGTAGCCTTCTACTCAATGTATTATCAACCTTGTTAGAGTGCCCCTTCTTATGTTTTATTGTGAATGTGTAAGAAGTTGGAATCTATAATTGAAATAATTGTTATATTGACATTGATGTAAAACCTTGACTGGTTAGACAATTTCTATCTTGTAAAGTGCCATTTCAATTAATTGATGAAGAAGATTTGAAAAGAGGAGATAACAAGAAGACCTTGTGAAATAGTTGAGTTATGTGAAACTACAATGGGTACTTGATGAGATTGCATTATGTTAAGGTAATTGATGACATTATTTTTCCATTAGTATGCAAATAATATCTTCGGTAAACATACACCGAAAGACATGACAAGAGAAAACCAAAAATACAGATATCAGAGATCACTGAAAAATTGGCAAGTACAATAAAATTGACGACACAGTTTTATGTGTAAACCAATAATTCAAATTGAAAATAATAAAGAGGAACCCGACAGTGGAAATCGAGGAGTAGGATATAGTGCAACCTGAGAGAGAGTTCAAGTGAGGAACACCGAGAGATAGTCAAACTAATTTCAGAGCAGAACTGACTGATAGAAATTGAAAGTCGGTTGAAGCCTGCAAAAATTGGATCTAACTTCCACGTCAGATACAAAATTCATGTTCTATTTATAGAATCTTGATTTGTTTTAAAATCATTTCTTTAGGGACAAGAAACATTATTGTAAGTGTTTTAATCAGTCTAACTGATTTAAAATACATAGACTAAAAGATCAAGGGCAAGTTGTAAACCTATGATCTTAGAGTTACTATTTTTTTACGTGAAAATTAGTTAGGTCAATCTATATTATAAATAGATGTTGTAATCATTCACTATTATGGATGAGAGGATGAATGAAACCTACGAGCACATCTATGGACTAGCTTGAAAGTTTCAAGAACCAGAATAGAAAAAAGGTGAATTTGGTTATCAAGAACCAAGAACAGAGGCTACCGAGCAACAAAGTTATTATTCAATCACATTAGGTGATACACTTATACATGTAACATTAAATGGATCTGTAATCAACAATCGGAGATTGCATACACTCAGGTCAAAGTGTAATTTTCTTACATTCTAACAAGTGAAGCAAAGTGTAAAAATCCTTTCAAGGAAGGTGCATTTAACCATCCAATTGTAAATCTCTTAACCAAGTGCACACTAAATATTTTTGCTAAAGCTCTTAACAGAGTAGACCTTAACAGGTCTCCATAGATACCTCTAATAGGGTAGATCATCAGAAGTGATCAAATTGTAAGCCTTAACTGGCCCTTTCCAATTTGCAGATAGTGAAGAATTTTTGGGTGCCATCCCCACCATAGTTTTTAATTCCTAGCAAGAGTTTTTTGCATTATCATATCTTGTATTATGTGTCAATTACTTTCATTAATGCTGCTATGAATGATTAAATGTTTGTGAAGTTTATGAATTGATAAATCTTACACCAAGATAGCATAGAACATATGGTTTTGGAAACAATTGATTACTTAAAGGATAAATGTTAAAAGATACAAAAGTTTTAGAGCTACTTATTCACCCCTCCCCTCTCAGTAGACACTTCCCATTAATTCCAACAATTGGTATCAGAGCTAAGTCTCTTATTTGGAAAGCTTAAAGGCTTAAAAGAAAAGATCATACAATGGAGAAGTACAGACTTGACAAGAGTATTGAGAATCACAAGCTATAAATTTAGATCTTCTATGAGTAGTATAAAGAAGCTAGAATCAAGATGAGACAACTTTTAGATGAAAGAAAGATTATGGCATCTTGTTGTAATGAAGCAGATTACCATGAGGAAGAGATACCATATTTCTTTGAGTCTTCAGGATCAACTACAAGAAAAGCATCAAACACATCGGAAGAAAGCATCACAAGATTAGATGAAATCAATCAAAATCTGGTTGGACAAGTGAAATATCTACAAATCAGTCAAGAGACATAGGTAAGAAAGATTGATGTCATGAACAGTGCTAGACAAGCTAAGAAAAATAGAACACTAGCTATTGATGATAGAAGGAAGATTACTGAAAATCTACAAGAGAAAGAGTCTGAAATAAAAAGACTAACATAACATCACCATGAGATTACAAATCATATTATTCTTATGAGTGAAGAGGAAAAAAGAATGGAGGTTGAACTTATTGAAAAAATAGAAGCTATCAGTGAGCTAAGGGAAGAAAATGAGAAGCTAAAATAAGAACTCAGAATTCGGTAGCAACATAATGAAATTATCAAGAAAACTGAAGAAAGAAATAAAGAATAGATGATTTTATTGATGGAAAACAAAGAATCAACAACAATACCGTTCTAGGCTATACTGAGAATGAAGAATCACCCAATCAAGTTGATCCAAAGAATGTCTATGCAAATCCAAGACCAATAAAGCTGACATGCAATCAATGTGGAAAGCAATGCCACACATCAAATATTGTCAAGAGAAAAATGAAAGGTACTCCTAAATCCACATCTTCATTCATAGGATTTTTTTATAAGTGTAACAAGAAAGGACATAAAGCACATGAATGTAAGTCTAAGATGAAAAAACCAAAGAAGGAAACCTACATGGATAAATATTGTCCTATTTGAAAAATGAATGGGCTCACAACTCTTGAATGCTCGAAGAAGAAAAAGCAAGCATGGAAGCCTAAAGGTCAAGAAACTACCTATCAACCAAAAAGAGTCGGTAACCAGTATGTATGGGATTAAAATACATGGACAAATTGTACAACATCTAGAAGATTTGGTCATATTGCTGCAAACTGTATGAGACAGTGGACAAGAAAGTCTATAGGCTAGAATAATCCTAGAATGACATGCTTACACTATCATAAAGTTTGTCATGTCAAGAAAGACTGCAGAGACCTAATGACAGAGACCGACACATTTCCCAATAGAAATACCATTCAAGACATCCAACAGATAAGAAACAAAATGTTGAGGAAAGCTACAAACAATGATGAAGCTAGATCATGCAATGCAATTGGGGACACCCTATTTAATGGATCTAGTGAGATCACCACCCCCACCTAAGAAGAACAAGTAAGTATGGAAATACATTACACTAAGTAGTATTTTACATCAGTTCCATAATATATTGATGAAATGCAAAATTATCATAAGTAAAGATTCATCTTGATATTACTTGTTAAAATTTGTGAAAACTATTCCATCATGTAATACATACCGAAATCTATTGGTATACACTCAAAGCTGAATTGTGTAACTTACCAAAAATAGACGGTTAAACATGTAAAAGAAAAAATTTCTAGTGTAAACCGAAAATTGTCGGTAATCAAGCAAGTTGAAAAAGTTGTTTTCGCAAAACACTGAAACCTATTGGTAAAAGAAAGAAGTTAGAAAAATGTCCCGAAGCATTAAATTGTCACCAAATATAGAATTTATTGTTTAACTTGATGACTCCATCTTCACAGACCGAGGAGTGGTTGAGCATTAATGACTCAACTTAGGGCAAACATCTATAAAAAAGGTGATGAAAGGGTTTCTTTATTCACCAGTGAGAAAAGCAGAGTGATGAAAGAAAAATTTGAGCACACAATGACAACATCAGAGAGAGACTTTAACTCGACTCACAACACTCCAAAAAAATCAGTGACTACTACAAAAGTAATCAGTAGTTTCCTATGTTAACCAAGAACTTTATTTTACTCATTTATAGAAAGCCCTAAATGTCTGAAACAATGGCCACAAATTCAAGAACCACTAAACTGAAGATCACCAAGAAGGATAAGGTCAAACTTGTAAATAATTATACCTATGTGGAACCCCATTACAAGATATTCCCAGAGGTTGCATCACAACCCGTCAATGCTGGAGCATTCTCGCGAATACCAACTAGGGTTTTTCTGGTCGAAGACGTGAGAGTATACATTCACTACAATATTGCAGAAATTGGTGACCTAGAGGTTGAACAAGCTTTCAAGAATCTATGTAATGATGATGGATGTATTAAAGATGAGAAAAAACACATAGAAGTGAAAGGGCTCACAAATTCCCTATTTTTCCCAAAGGTATTCAAGACCGAGTGGATTCGGTTAGTACTAAGCACAATTCACAATCATAAGCTATGGCTGGATGAGCCTAAAATGATAAACTGAGAAGTTATTCATGCAGTGACCAGTTATCCAATAACCAATAAGGTAAAGGAATTGAAACACCCACCCAAGGCTGAAATTGAAAGGAACACAAGAGCCAAGTGTGATATAAGAGGACTTAAGGTATCCACTATCACAGATGATGAACTAAAATCTGGAGCATGTGTCCTAGGCTACATATTCTTTCAATCTAGCGGGATAAACAACATAGCATATAGAGAAATGGATACAACATATAAAATTGTAGAGAAAGGAACTCAGTTGGATATGTCAGAACTTCTACTTAACCAATTAGAAGAAAACTTGAGAACAATCAGAAATGCAAAGACAAATACATGTAAGTTTGGATCACTTATCATGTGCATTTTATTTTACTTCAAAGAATCTTTTCCATCAGTAGGAGATGTAAAATGGGATACCACTAGACCAGTCACCATACAGATTGGTGAGTGCACAACATCACAAGGAGAAAATTTTGAGACAGTCATGGATGAGTACTTTACTAGATTCAAGGAGAGAATGCAGAAAACAGTAAGGATCCCAGAACAACTAATTGAGGAATTCAAGGATGATATATGTTTCATGGTTGACACAAAACACACATACATTAAGCCTGTTGTTAATTAATATCCTCCATCACTTCAGCAAAGTATTCATCCAAGACACTCCTCTTCTCCATATCCCTAACATCTATAAGCTCCAATACACCTCTGGGGTGACCACTATACACAATTTGAAAAGGAGTCAAACCAGTACTCCTATTGACATAATCATTGTAAGAAAATTCTACTGGGGCTAGAATGGAATCCCAAGTAGCTCCTTGCTCTTTAGTTAGACACCTCAAAATATTACCAAGACACCTATTGATTACCTATGCCTGAAAATCAGACTAAGGGTGATATGAAGAGGATAAAGACACATTAGTTCCAAGCTTCTTCAACAATTTTCTCCAAAAGTTTCCCAAAAGCTGAGGATTTCTATCAGATAAATTGACAAGGGTAATCCATGGTGTCTAACAACTTCCCTAAATAAAAAAACTACTACGTGGGAGGCATCACGAGTGGTTCTACATTGTATAAAGTGTGCCATTTTGGAAAATCTATCCACTACTACATATACACTATCAAATCTATTTTTGTTGTTAGGAAGACCTATGACAAAGTCCATACTTATAGAATCCCAAGGATTTTAAGGGATTGGAAATAAAGTGTACAACTCTATATTAGATGTGTGACCTTTAGATTTATGACAAACCAAATAAATCTCCACATACTTCCTCACATTTTTCTACAATTTGGGCCAATAGTAGATTCTTCTCACAAGCTCTAGTTTCTTATCCACACAAAAGTGCCCTACCAAAGTACCACAGTGCTTCTCTTTGATGATATTCTCCCTTATGGATCTTTTAGGCACACAAAGAAAACTTACTTTGAAAATTATTCCATCTTACATAAGAAACTCTGTGAAATCAGTGTGATACATGTATGTCATGTCTACACAAACTTGATAGGCCTCCTTAAAGTAATCATCTATGGAATACATGTCTTTGATGACATGAAATTCCAAAATTTCTAGCTATATGGATTGAATAGTCAAGCGCCTCCTACTGAGAGCATCAACAACCTTATTCACAATTTATTTCTTATGCTTAATGGTGAAAGTATAGGATTGTAAGAACTACATCCACTTGACATGTCTCTAGTGAATCTTCTCCTACCTATTCAAAAATCTAAGGGCATGATTATCAGCAAAGAGAATGAATTCCTTAGTCAACAAGTAGTGCCTCAACTTTCTAAGTGATTGAACCATGACATAGATTTGAAGATCATAAGTTGAATAATTCTATTGAGATTCATTAAATTTTCACTAAAAAAGGTAACTGGTCTCCCTTCTTGGCTCAAAACCCTACCAATAGACTTGCTATTTGCATCACATTCCACTGTGAGAACTTTATGAAACTCTGGTAGAACTAGGATATAATGTTTCTCTATAATATTCTTTCACAAAAACTCAAATGATTCATTAGGCTCATTAGTCCACTCAAAATTAAATTTCCTTCCTCCTTTAATAGTATGTATTATAGGAGTACATATACCATTCATTTTTCTAATGAATTTTCTATAGAAACTATATAAACCATTGAAAATATTTACCTCAGATGCTATCATAGGTGGTGGCCATTTGAGGATAGCTTAAACCTTAGAAAGATCTATTTTGAGACTATTATTTCATATCAAAAATCCTTGGAATACAATTTTCTCCTATCGGGACACACACTTTTCCAAGTTGACTTTCAACTCTTCATCATTAAGTTTTTTCAATATCACATCAAAATGCTTGAGATGTTCATCCTTATCCCTACTAAAAATTAGAATGTCATCAAGGTAAACTGCAATAAAATAATTAAGAAAAGGCTTCAAGACTTCATTCATAAGCCTTATAAATGTACTTGGATAATTCAAAAGACCAAAATAAATTATAAGCCATTCATTAAGACCCTCTATTGTCTTAAATTTTTTCTTCCATTCATCTCCACCCCTTATCCTTACCAGATGGTAGCCACTCTTGAGAAACCTTGGAATAAAATTTTGCACCCCCTAAACAATCTATTAGATCCTCTATTCTAGGCATAGGAAACATATATCTTATGGTTAGACTATTGATTTCCCTAGAATCCATACATAGTCTCCATGTACCCTCCTTCTTAGGTGCTAGGACTATAGGGGTTGTACATAGACTCACACTCTTCCTAATGAACTCTTTGGACAATAAATCTTCAATATGTATTTCTATTTCCTTGTTCTTCTTAGGGGCCATTTTGTAGGCTACCTTGTTTTGAAGGGTCACCCCTGGTATGAGTTCTATGAAATTACTTACTTCCCTTTTTGGTGGTAAAGTCTCTAGAGTAATTCTTGCAATCAGGCCACTGTACTTTTCCAACAATGCTTTGACTTCTTTAGGACCTACATATCTTTCTATGGCTTTGACTTTGGGCTTATTTAAGTGTTTCTTTTGAGGTCTGAAACCAAGTGAAAAACAAGGTGTATCCTTCTCCTTTAATACTTTCACGACTCTTTCTCCCCTACACACAAGACACTACTTACAACGTGTTTTTATTTTCCATCCTCAGGAAGTGGTTTCATGACATACTTAATGCCACCCTTGTTTATGGTATAGACATTGGTTTTACCATCATGCTTAGCACTAAAATCAAATTTCCAAGGCCTACCTAATAGTAGGTGACATGCATCTATCTCTATGATATCACACAAGACTCTATTTGTATACTATCCTAGGGTAAACTCTACCCACACTTATTCACAAATGAGAATTTTATTTTCCTTTGTCAAACATGAGGCTCTAAATGGGAATGGATGAGGGATTCTTCAAATTTTTAACTTATCAACCAACTCTTAAGATGTAATAATATATATTGATCCAGAATCTAGTATAACTTTGCATCCCTTATGGTTAACCTTGCAAGTTGTCCTAAACAATGATTTCCTTTGAGGTGGCTTTGTGGTGGTAGGTACCCTCAAGAGAGTTCTTTTCATTATAATACATTCAACTTTCTCTGGATCCAGGGCTTGATGTTAATGTGTAGTAAGAGGACACTCTTTGATTGTCATCTTCTTGTTTCAACTAAATCCTTCTATCTCCTCCTTTCTTGTTTGTACCAATATTTTTAGGACACTTAAAGGGCCAAATATCCAATCTGGTTGCATGTGAAGCACTTTCCAGTAAATGCATTGGGTCCTCTTCCACCAAACCTTCCCCTACTATTTGACCTTCTACCTCTAAAAAAACCTCTATCAATTGACTCTCCCTCTGATTCCTGATTGCTTACCGCTCGGGGACCAGATAGCAGGGCTAGGGGAGCATCCCATGAGAAGAATAGGAGTCATCCTCAATGAGATGAGGAGAGAGTAGAGTAGGACGGTGAATCTGTACACATGGAAGATTAAACACAAAGATGTGTACCTTAGATGAGTAGAGTAGCAATCTACGATGTGGGAGATCAGATTAAAGATTTTCTTTTTCTCAAGGTACCACCCTTTTTAGGGGACATATATGCGATCAAGGCTGAGGCATGGTTATTTAACTTGGAGTGAGGTTCTTTTTTGCACATATATGAGAGCATTGTGAGAGCTCATTTTTACATCCACTTATTGAGAGGGACAACCTCAACTTGGTGGCGACGGGAAGTATTCAAGGGTAACCTAGCTATTGAAACCCTAACTTGGGATACATTTTTAGAGAGATTTAGGGATCGATGCCTCTAAGAGAATTATAGACAACATAATATAGATGAATTCCATGATCTCCAGCAGAGAGGCCTATCTGTTGCTCAGTACAAGAGTAAATTTATCAAGCTTCTAGGTTACGTGAAATACATGAAGGATGAGAAGATTCATTTCAACCACTTTGTTAAGGGGTTGAATATAACTATATCTAGACCGATACATATGGAAGCACCAGGGAACCTATGGGAATCCATGGAGAAGGCTTTGATTGTAGAGGAGGTACATGGAAGATAGGCAGATTGAAGTACACAAGATTTAGTCCTGAGGGCCATGTTTCACTTGTGGTTCCATAGGGCATTTTTCTAGGGACTTCCGTTAGTGAGGTGGTCAGCATTCAACAACATCTGAGGCCACATTTGGGGACTTGAGTAAGGCCCATAAAGTATTTTAAGTGGTTGATAACTTCCAGGTTGAGCATCATGCCACAGTGATTTAGGTTGCACATATGATTTGAGGTAGTATCATCACTATCCTTTTTTATTTAGGAGCTACCTATTCTTTCATTTCCCTATATGTATTGGAGAATTGTGGGCTAGTGGCAGCAAGATAGGAGGTGAATTAGGAAGTTGAGTTTTCTTTAGGTGTTAGGGTATTAGTTGATTCTATAGTCAGAAATTGTCAGATGCAGATAGGAGATATCACCTCTATGATTGATCTACGTATAGCACCTCTTAGTTCATATGATGTAGTTCATGGCATGGATTGGATTTGTGCCAACAATCCCAAGATGGATTGTAGCCAAAAGTGATGACATTAATTTCTCATTAGTATTCAAACAACACTTTCAGAAAGCTTACACTGAAAGATAGTAAAGGGAAAATCGAAGATCAGATTGGCAGATCACTGAAAAATGACTAAGTATAGAGAAATTTGATGACACAAGGAAGTGTGTAAATAGAAAAATCACAATACAGAGAGTTAAAGAGGAACTTGATAGAGGAACCCAAAATGCAAGTTATAGTGCAGACCGATGAAACAGATTCAATGCAACTGACAGTAAAAATCGAAGGATAGTCAAGCATGACTGAAAGACAGAACTGAAAGTCAGTTGTAGCCTGCAAATGGTGGATCTGACTTCCACCTCAGACAAAGCAAGGGTATTATATTTATAGGATATTTATTTCTTTTTAAATCCATTTCTTTAGGGACAAGAAACATTAATGTAAGTGTTTTAATCAGTCTAACTGATTTAAAGCACATAGACTACGAGATCTAGGTGCAAGTTGTAAACCTAATCATAGAGTTAACATTGTTTCTATCATCAAATCGATGAAATCAATCCATCTATAAATAGAAGATGTAATCATTCATTAGAATCTGTGTAAGAGAGATAAAAAAGGAATGAGCACATCTATGGATTGAATTGAGAGTTTCAAGAACCAGAGCAGAGAAAAGAAGAATTGGGCTAGCAAAATCTAGAATAGAGGAAACCGATAATCAGAGGTATTATTCAATCACAGTTAAGGTGATATTATTTTGTATGTGAACTACATAGAATATGTATCAGCAATAGGAGATTGTACTTACCAGGTCAATTTGTAATTTTCTGTCATTCTAACAAGTGAAGCAAAGTGTAAGAAATCTTTTCAAGAAAGGTGGATTTAACAATCCTATATAGAATCTCTTAACCAAGTGCACACTTAAATAGTGTTGGTAAAAGCTCTTAATAGAGTAGACTTTATCAAGTCTCCATCGATACGCCTAATAGGGTGGATCATAAAAAGTGATCAAAATTGTAAGCCTTAACCGGCCCCTTCCATTCTACAAATACTAAAGTTTTGTGGGTGTCATCCCCACTGGAGTTTTTACTTCCTAACAGGAGTTTTCTGTGATATCATATCTTGTGTTATGTGTCAATTATGTTGATGTGTGTTTCTATGAATGATTCATATGTTTATTAATGTTATGAATTGATATAACTCACACAAAGATAGTGTAGATCAGATGGAATGGATATGAAATTGATTACTAAGGTTAATTGATTAAAGCATAAGAAAAAGTTTTAGAGGTACTGATTCACCCCTCCCCTCTCAGTACTACTTCCCACTAAACCCAACAATTGGTATCAGAGATAAGTCTCTTCTTGGAAAATCTTAAAGACTTAAGAGAAAAGATCATACAATAGAGAAGTAAAAACTTGATAAGAATATTGAGAATAAAAAGCTTGAGATATAGATGTTCTATGAACAGTATAAAGAAGCTAGAATCAAGATGAGAGAGATATTGGATGAGAGGAAAGGAAAGGAAACTCGAAGCAAGGAACAAGATTATCAATAAGAAGAGATTCCAGATTTGTTTGAGTCTTTAGGATCAAATGCAAGAAAAACATCAAATACATTAGAAGAGAACGTCACAAATCTAAAGGAGATCAATCAACATCTGACAGAGAAAATAAAGATGTTGCAAATCGGTCAAGAGACCCAGATGGTTAGAATGATTGATGTGACGAGTTCTACTAGACAAGATGAAACAGAAAGAACACTAGCTACTGATGATAGGAGGAATATTATAGAGAAATTGAAAGAAAAGGAGTTAGAAATTCAAAGACATGCAGAGCATCACCATGAGCTCACAAATCAAATCACTCTCATGAGTCAAGAAGAAAACATAATGAATGTTAAACTCATTGAAAGAATACAGATTATTGATGAACTAAGAGAATAAAATGAAAAAATAAAGCATGAGGTTATAATTCATAAACAACATAATGAAGTTATCAGAAAGGCTGAAAAGAGCAATAAAAGAATGGATGATTTTCTGGAAGGAAAATGAAGAGTCAACAACAACAACAATCTAGGCTTTACCGAA
The DNA here is from genome assembly GCA_018584345.1 of Thuja plicata. Taxonomy (NCBI): domain Eukaryota; kingdom Viridiplantae; phylum Streptophyta; class Pinopsida; order Cupressales; family Cupressaceae; genus Thuja; species Thuja plicata. Next base: position 841,380 of record MU224442.1, read on the forward strand.
AATGGAGAATCATTAGATCAATCCAATCCAAAGAATGTTTATGAAAATCCAAAACCAAGAAAGCTTACATGCAAACACTATGGAAAGAAAGGTCACACAGAAAATGTGTGCAGAGGAAAAATGAAAGGTATTCCTAAATCTACACCTTCATTCATAGGATTCTGTTATAAATTTAACAAGAAAGGACATAAGGCATATGAATGTAAGTCTAAAATAGAATAGCCAAGGAAGGATACCTACATGGACAAATATTGTCCTACATGCAAGATGAATGAGCACACAAGTCTTGAATGCTGGAAAAAGAAAAGGTAGGCATGGAAGCCAAAAGGTCAAGAAACTCCATATCAATCGAAGATGATCGATAATCAGTATGTATGGGAATACAATACTTGGAAAAATTGTACATCATGCAGAAGGTATGGTCACATTGCTATAAACTGTATGAGACTATGGACTAGAAAGTTTAGAGGATGGAATAACTTCATAATGGCATGCTTACACTGTCATAAAGTTGGTCATCTCAAAAAGGACTGCAGAGACCGAATGACACAGACAAGAACATACCCCAATGGAAACACCATTATAGATATTCAAAATGCTAGAGACAAGATGTGGAGAAAAGCTTCAAGAAATGGTGAAGCTAGAATGAGAAATACAAATGGTGACACCCTATCCAATGGATCTGGTGACATCGCCAACCCCACCTAAGAAGAACAAGAAAGTATGGAACTACATTAACACTAAGCTATTACTTTACATTAGTTCCATAATATGATGAAATAATTCCAAATTAGCATAAGAAAGATTCATCATGGTTATACTTGTTGAACAATATGTAAACTAAGTCTTCAGACATATATATACCAAAACCCGTCGGTATACACTGAAAGAAAATAATGTCTACATTTACCAAGCAATGTTGGTTATAAGCAAAAATTGTTAGTATTGACTGAGTTGTATCAGTAAACAAGCACATGAACAAACTGTCTATGTTACCGAAACCTATCGGTAAAGGCCAAGTCAACTTTGACTACTTAGAAACATTATAAGCATCATCAATGGTAATAAAGACTTCACTGACAAACTCACTCTTTAGACACCGACTAGTTGGTAAGCATTTATTATACACCTTTTAGGGAAACGACTATAAATAGGGCATCAGAGTGACTAATTTGTCATGACACCCAGAGCAGAGTGAGCAAAGGCGATTTTGAGAAGAAAGAAACCAAGCTGCAGAGCAATCACGACTCGACCACCAAGAAATCCAAAATAGTTTAGAGATCTATGCAAACACAACAGTAAGTTCTACAGACCGATAACTCTGTTCTTTACGTATTTACATAGAATCCCTAATTTATGAAAATGGCATCAACATCACGATCCGTAAAAGCTAAGAAGGCTAAGAAGGATGAATTCAAAATCATCAAAAAAAATGCATGTGAGGAACCTAAATATAAGATTCATCCAGAGGTTGCCTCACAACCCGATGACGCTGGTGCATTCTCACGCATACCAGCTAGGGTTTTGCTAGTTGAGGATGTCTGATCCTTCATACAGTGCAAGATGGCAAGGATTGGAATGTCAAAGATGGAAGAAGCTTACCAAAAGATTTTTAATGAAAATGGAACACTTAAGGATGAATACAAATACATTGAGGTAAAAGGGCTTACCAATGTCCTAAAATTTTTGAAGGTATTCAAAACCGATTGGATTCAATTAGTGCTAAGCCAGATGCACAATAAATGTAACCACCTGAATTCGGTCTGTCGCAACTATAGACCCTATTTTCCCTAAGTGTGATCATACCCTTGATTTATGTCCAAACGACCCTGTTACTGCTTGGCATAATTCTTTTAATCAATTTAAT
>MU224442.1:853597-879624 GCA_018584345.1 Thuja plicata
ACAAATGTGGAATTACAAACTTCAGAATTACAATATCAAAAGCCACATGGGCATCCCTTACAATAATCTGTAGGACAAAGCCTCAAATAACCACCCAGAATTGCCCTAGAAAACACCACGGGCCTTCATTAAATGGGCAATTTTCCACCACCCGAGAAGGTTCCAGAAATCTAACCATTAAGGCCGAGTACCCTTAGCATTTAATTATTTTTCACTTTTATTACAAAAGGGTCGGCTTTAAATATTTACAAAACATGAGATTAGGTAGCCCAACTTCTGGAAGCCATAACTTTTGAACCATAGCTCCGATTGGCTATTATAACCACTTTCTAGAAAGGGGAGATCGCGATCTATAGTGCCTAACTTGTGAAGTGTTAGTTAGCTGGGGGTTAGACCTCAATCCGGAGCCTCTAAGGTCCTAAAAATTGAGCTCAAAGGTTTTGCACCCTAAAATCTCAATAGTAAATCCTTAATAACTTCGCCAATACATATGATATGGCAATGAAATTCAACAGGCATTCTTATATGACTAAGATGAACCTTCACTGGAAAATTAGAACATTCTGAGTTCAAATGACAAACTTACTAAAAATAGTATGTTTCCAAAAATAGTAGCTTTGTACAAAATAGCGCTTATTGAATAGAAAAACACATATTTTTGGGTGATGCAAGATTTCCCTTACACCTAGGATGATCCTGCATGAGAATGAGCACATCTATGGATTGAATTGAGAGTTTCAAGAACTAGAGAAGAAAAAAGAAAATTTTTTCTAGCAAAATCAAGAACAGAGGAAACCAATAATCATAGGTATTATTCAATCATAGTTAAGTTGATATTATTTTGTATGTGAACTACATAGGATTTGTATCAGCAATAGAAGATTGCACTTACCAGGTCAATTTGTAATTTGCTGTCATACTAACAAGTGAAGCAAAGTGTAAGAAATCCTTTCAAGAAAGGTGGATTTAACAGTCCTATATAAAATCTCTTAACCGAGTGCACACTTAAATAGTGTTTCTAAAAGCTATTAAAAGAGTAGACTTTAACAAGTCTCCACTGATACTCCTAATAGGGTAGATCATCAGAAGTGATCAAAATTTTAAGCCTTAACCAGCCCCTTCCATTCTGCAGATAGTGAAGTTTAGTAGGTGCCATCCCCACCGCAGTTTTTACTTCCTAACATGAGTTTTCTGATATATCATATCTTGTGTTATGTGTCAATTATGTTCATGAATGTTTCTATGAATGATTCATATGTTTATTAATGTTATGAATTGATATAACTCACACAAAGATAGTGTAGAGCATATGGAATGGATATGCAATTGATTACTAAGGTTAATTGATTAAAGGATAAGAAAATAGTTTAGAGGTACTGATTCACCCCTCCCCTCTCAGTACTACTTCCCATTAAACCCAACAAAAAGAAGGTAGAGTGTGTAGATGATTTAGGTTCACCCATGGTCATTTCAGAAGTCTAGAGACCCATATCCCTCTGTGTGATCTCCATCGTGCAACTCAAGAGCTGCATGCGCAAGGACTGCCAGTTATTTTCTATCACCATTAGTGAGAGAGAGGTGGAGGAGAAGAAGGGAACCTCCCTTGATGAATTTCCTATATTACTAGAGTATACAGATATATTTCCCTTAGAGCTTCTTGGTACGCCTCCACCTAGGGCTGTTAATTTTCATATAGACCTTGTTCTAGGAGTGGAGCCAGTATCTAGAGCCCCTTATAAGATGACTACTCACTAGCTCAATGAGCTCAAGATTCAGTTAGAGGAGCTCTTGGAGAAAGGGCATATTCGCCCTAGTGTTTCACCTTGGGGAGAACCTATCATCTTCATCAAGAACAAGGATGGTTCACTGAGGTTGTACATGGATTACTACTAGATTAATAAAGTAACCATCAAGAATCGGTATCCGCTTGCAAGGATCGATGATTTATTTGATCAGCTACAGGGTTCCCGAATGGTCTCTAAGATAGATCTGAAATCAGGGTACCATCGTTTGCAGATTATGGAGAGTAAAATTCACAAGACAACTTTCCATACATGGTTCCATTTGACATCACGAAGGCCCGAGCAGTATTTATGAGTCTTATAAATGGATTATTTTGTACCTTCTTGGACATATTTTTAGTTGTGTTCTAGGATGACATTGATATATTCTCATAATGAGGAGGAGCATGAGGAGCACCTAAGACAGGTTTTGTAGTTCCTGACAGATAATCAGTTATATGCTAGTCTATCAAAGTGCACTTTCTTTAGGGAAGAGGTCCACCAGATCGGCCACGTTATATTAGGTGATGGGATCGCAGTCAACCCATCAAGTTTTAGAGCTATCATGGATTGGCCATCACCTACCATTGTGACTAAGGTCAGGAGCCTCATGGGCTTAGAAGGCTACTATAGATAGTTTCTTGAGGGATTCTCTAGAGTGGCACATGCTATCACATCCCTTCAAATAAAGGGAAAGAGGTTTCATTTGACGGAGAAGTGAGAGAGAGATTTTCAGGAGCTCAAGAGAACCCTTATTAGAGAACCTATCCTAGTTGTGCCCGATCGTTCAACAAAATTTGTGGTATGCATAGATGCATCCTTATATGGACTTGGATGAATCCTTATGGAGGATGGATGAGACATTGCCTATGATTCTAGGAAACTCAAGAATTGTGAACTTATTTAACCTACCCATGACCTTGAGTTAGCTACAGTGGCTCATGCATTAGTGAGGTGGTGAAACTTTGTTTTGTGGCACTTTTTTGAGCTCCATTGAGATCACCAGAGCCTGCAATACATTTTCATCAGTCAAATCTTAATGCCTAACAGAGGAGGTGGATGGAGTTCCTTTGTGAGTATGAATTTTATGTCCAGGACATGAAGGGGAAGGAGAATGTTGTAGATGATGCCTTGAGTAGGAGGTGATATGTGCTCTCCTCCATGACTAATGATACTAATTTGAGGGATCATATATTTCAGCACTTCCTTGGGGATGAGTTCATTTGAGGGATCATATATTTCAGCACTTCCTTGGGGATGAGTTCTATTCAAAGTATGTTTAGTTATCCCAAGATCAAAGGCACCTTAAGGGGAAATTTGTTGGATATTCCTTAGAATTTGATGAAATTATTTATCATAGGGGCCACATTTATGTCCCTATACCTAGTGGGTTGCATGATTTTATTATACTTGAGGCTCATAGAGCACCATATGTAGTGCACCCTAGAGTCAAGAAGTTGCATACATATCTGAGGCAACTCTATCAATAGATAGGTATGGGATTGCACATTGCTAGGATTGTGGCCAGATATCTAGAGTGTTAGAGAGTTAAGGTAGAGCACCACCATCTAGGTGGACTTCTTCTGCCACATGAGGTACCTATGTGGAAATAGGAGATTATTTCCATGGAATTTATTATTGGTCTAACTATTTCTTCTCGCCACCATGATGCCATCATGGTGACAGTGGATAGGCTGACCAAAGTTTCCCACTTCTCACCTGTATGTACCACTTTCATAGCACCTACAGTACCACATCTATTCTTGTAAGACATTGTCAGGTTCAAAGGCATTCTCATAAGATTACATCTGATCGATATTGTCTCTTTACCCCTTCATTTTTGAGAGAGTTACAGATAACATTGGGCACAAGGCTCAATTTTATTATAGCCTATCACCCTGAGATAGATGGGTAGACTGAGAAAGTTAATCAGGTTTTAGAAGATATGTTGCAGATGTATGTTATGGATCACCAGTCCAAATGGAAGGAGTACCTAAACTTAGCACAGTTTCCCTACAATAATGGGCATCACACATCCATGGGTATGCCTCCTTATTAGGCCTTCTATGGAAGGCCATTCCTACCACCATTGAGTTGGGATAGAATTGAGGATAGGGTATAATTTGGGCCAAACTTAGTCAAGGATATGGAGCAACAAGTTGTTTTGTTTAGGCACAGTCTCAGAGAGGCTCAGCATTGACAAAAGAAATATGTAGATGGGAAGAGGGTTGATAGAGTCTACATGGTTGGAGACATGGTTTTTTTGAGAGTGCATCCGCATAAGAATCCAATCCATTTCAGAAAAGGATCTAAGCTTGCACCTTGATTTCTAGGACCTTTTGAGATTTTGGAGAGGATAAAACCACTTGCCTATCATCTAGCTCTTCCACCTAGCCTATTGTGAATCCACGATGTGTGAACCATGTGTATGTTTTATGGAAATATATTTTTTATGAGTCTCACATTATTGATTGGGATGCCTTACAGGTGGACTCTGATGGACAGTTGGCTCTAGAGCCCATCCACATACTAGATTGACACACATTGGCTCTTTGAGGCCAAGAGATGGACCAGGTTAGGGTCTAGTAGGACTATTATGATGAGGTCACAACCTCATGGGAGGATGTAAAATGTATGATAAATTCATACCCCCACCTTTTTGATGAACTCTAGGAAGAATTTCATGCCTAGAAGGGACGATGTGAGGTCCAACCATACCATCTTTTTAGAGCTGATACTTTTATATTATTTTTATTAGGGTGATACATTATTTTTGATACATTGACTTATTTGACAGAGATTTCATAGCATAGATACTATGTGATGACACTATTTTGATGATTCTTTGATATATTGTTATATTCTTATTGGTGCAGGAGCACCTAGGCTAATCCATTCCCTATGTTTTTGTTGTGGCTTGTACTGACACTAACCGAGTCAGTTGTTTTCTTTTTTACCTTAGAAGGTCTTCCATGTTTAAAAGCATAGAATCCTTAGCATGGATTATATTTTTTCCTAATAATTCCTTTATGATGTTTTTACATCATGTCATAATGATTGGAGATCATTATGCTATGTTTTAGCAAAAGACGTAAAAGTTGCTTGACAATACAACTTTGCAATGTTGTCTGACAACATTGTCAAGTATGATTCCATTCAGTGAGTGAAAAGTTAGTTAATATTAGTGGCCTAAAAACATGGAGAATGCATATTTAGACACCATGAATCCCATTTTCTGAGCTATTGGTGATGTAATGCAAGTTTTGAATAGAAAGAAGAAGTTTACTTTCTATGAGAGCATACAGTCGACTATGTTTGTGTTTGAGAATTTTTAGACGGATTAGATAGTACGAGTTAGTGTTGGATTTGAGTTGTAGAGGTATAATTGAGAAACTTTAGTTTATATTGTAAGTTTTTGTGAGTTCATTAGCATAGGATTGTAATTTTTTTTATAAAGTGTGTTGTTACTAGTCTTGACAGGGTAGTTGTGGGAAAAATGGCTTCCCCATAGAATCCAACCATGAAAATCATCAAGGTCTAGATAAATATGGTAGGGGAGCCTCTATATAGTGTAAATATGTAGGTAGGAGTTCAGAGGATCAAGTTTTCTATTTTTATGGTCATGCCCTAGGTGAGAACTGTGTATCCGGTTAGAGGTTTGACAAGAGCTAATAGTGCATGATTGTAGAGTAACGATTGGAGGACTGGAACCAAGGGTGGTTTCATATGCATAGAGGTTTTATAGATACCTCTTGGGAAGCTTGAGCACTAAAAAATCCATTTAGAGACATTTTTAGGGAGAAATTAGTAGACTGCACCATATTTGCCTAATTAGCCCTATTTCCCCTTAAATATAGGAACCTATTGTACGGTAGCATTGGAACCCTAAAACCTAAAAAATATTTGAGGTTTTGTAAAAGGGTGTCTAAATCTATAATTTTTTTCTCAGGTTATTTGGGAAAATATTGAAAGAAGTTGGAAAAACTCATTGAGTAGGGCTAATTGAGTAATTAGGCCTAGAAGACCAAATTATCCTAAATCCTTGAAATCATTTGAAAGAGTCTTGATATCCAATTCAAATGGGATCATGTGGAGGCAAGAAAGTTACTCAAGCATTAATTTTACCCCCTACAAGAACTATTTGAGTTCTGGAGTTACAAAGCACTTGGAGACATCCAAGGATGAGTGAAGGAGTAAAGGATAATTGAATGATACTTACCTCTTGGTGAATAAAAACATATACCAACCCTTGGAGTGGTGTTGGATAAATTCCTAGTTGAGTTTAGTAAGGAATTGAAAGGTCCTAGAAGAGAAGAGAATGTCTTGTGAAGACTAGAGTCAGTTGGAGGCCTAGTTGGGATTGTGCAAGTACACTAGGAGGTTATCTATCAAATTGTTATTAGAGCCAATAAGATTTGGCTTGTGGTGAATGTTTCAACCAAAAGAGTCAGTAGGATAGTCTACAATGGAGACAAACCCAGAGTTAGAAAAAAGGTTAATGATCATGAAGAAGAGAATAGATTGCTCAGAGAGAGATTAACACAATTAGAACACAAAGTGGACCAATTGGAAGAAAAGATTGAGGAAGTGAAGGATAAGGTTGAAAGAAAGAGTAAAGAGACTACATTAGATGATGAGGTCCCTGAAGCTGACCTTGTCCTCACTGAAGAACCATTCTTGAAGGAGTTCCTATCTTTACTGGAAACATGGAACCAGAGATAGTCCTAGATTGGATAGAAGGAATACAAAATAAATTTGAGTGTGATGGCATAAAAAAATCTTAAAAAGTAAAGGTACCTAAGGCAAGACATAGAGGGTCTGCACTCACTTGTTGGAATTTTATCCAAGATGAGAGAGAGAAGGAAGGAAATAATACCATTGCCACATGGAAGGCTATGGTACCAAATATCAGAGATGCATATGTCCCTGAAGATTATGAGATTCAGTTACATAAAATGAGACAAAGTCTGAGACAGACAGATTTGGATGTGAACTCTTACATTGAAGAGTTTCAAAGGCTATGCATGAGGTCTCAAGTTGTAGAAGATGAGACAATGAAGGTAGCTAGATACCTTAATGATCTCAAGTGGACTATTCAAGATGAGATGAGTCTCTTAATTCTTGTTACTATTCAAAGATGACACCAAATTGCATTCAAAGTGGAAGAGAAGTTACTAAAAAAGCAAGACTAAAGCACTACAAGATGTAGAGATAGAGGAAGAGACAATAAAGGACGGAGAGGTGGACATGATAGTATAATTCTAGAGACAAAGACTCAAGGAGAAACCAAACTTACTGAACAGCAAGAAGGGAGTTCAAGTAGAGGAGGCTTCAATAGAGGAAGAGGCTCTAATAACAGTGGAAAAGGAAAGAACAATAATAAAGGAAGATGTTCCTATTTTAACAACATGAAGTGCTACCACTGCAATCAAATGGGAAACCTTGCATGTAGGTGTCAAGAGAAACTCTCTACTTCTCATGGAAATTACAAGAGGGTAAACTTTATTCAAGAGGATTCTTGTCATGTAAATAAACACATTGAGGTACCCTTAGAGTTTGAAGAAGTAGAGAAATTGATTATGAGAAGAACATTAATCAAGGAGCCAATCAAAGAGGAACCAAGCTAGAGAAGGTGACTCATGAAAAATCATGGAAAAAGTGTGTAGATTCATAATAGACTCAGGGTCTAATGACAATATAGTGTCATAAGAGGCAATTAGCAAGTTAAAGATGAAGATAATTCCACATAGTAACCCATACAAGGTTACTTGGTTGAACAAAGGACAACATGTCCTTATGAATGAGAAAGCATGGGTGGAATTCTCCATTGGAAGGTATAAAGACAAGGTTTTGTGAAATTTCCTAACTATGAATGCATTTCACCTTCTTCTTGGTAGACCATGGAAATTTGACAAACATGTCATTCATGATGGAGAAAAGAATGCATATTCTTTCAAGAAAGATAATGTAACTTTTAAGATACAGTCAGTGTTAGAAGAAGAAGAAAAGATGTCCATAGGCCCTAATGTCCTTATTTTCAATGAAAAGGAGTTTATAAAAGTCTTAAAAGAAGGAGAAGGAGTGGGATTTGCATTGGTGTTGAAACCTAAAGAAGATGTAGACAAGTTAGTCAAGAAGAAAGAGATACCAAAAGAAGTGCAAGAGTTTTTGTATGAGTACAAAGAATATAGTAAGTGATGGGAAACCATCAACCCTACCCCCTAAGAGAGTTTTTAGTCATAAAATTGAATTTATCCCTCGAGCTACCCTTACAAATAAGGCTTCCTATAAGATTACCCCTCAACAAAATGACAAAATAGTGAATAAAATACAATAACTCCTAAGCCAACGTCTCATTAGGAAAAGCATTAGTCTTTGTGCAGTCCCCACTATCTTAGCACCCAAAAAGGGAGGAACTTGGAGGATTTGTACTGATTCAAGGGAAATAAAAAAAAATACCATTATGTATAGGTTCCCTATCCATGTGATAGAATACCTAATGTACTATCTAGGAGAGGATAAATATTTTACCAAGATTGACCTATAGAGTGGGCATCATCAAATTAGGGTCAATGAAGGGGATGAATGGAAGACAACCTTCAAGACTATAGAAGGTTTATATTAATGGCTTGTGATGCCATTTGGGCTATCGAATGCCACGTCCACATTCATGAGACTCGTGAATGAAGTCCTAAAAGAATACATTGAAAAATTTTTGATAGTGTATCTAGATGATATACTAATATATAGAAAGACAAAAGAGGAGTATCTCAGACTTCTATAAATTGTATTCAAGAAGTTGCATAAAGAGGAGCTAATGATAAACTTGGAAAAGTGTGAGTTCATGAAGTAGGAGCTGGTGTACCTTGGGTTTTTATTATATCAAGGCAACCTCAAAATGGATCCAAGTAAAGTAGAAGCCATTCTTAACTTGCCTACTCCAAGGACTGTAGCAGAGATGAGAATTTTTCATGGTTTAGCTCAATACTATAGGAAATTCATTAAGAAATTCAATGCTATTTGTGCTCCTATGTTAGATACTATCAAAAGAGGGATGAAAACCAAATTTATTTGAAATGAGAAATCTAACCATGGGTTTGAGTTAATGAAGAAGAAAATTGCCACTTAACCAATGTTAACACTACCAAGTTTTGAGAAGTTATTCATAGTTGAGTGTGATGCTAGTAATTTGGACACTAGACCTATTTTGAGCCAATAGGGAAGACTGTTGGCTTTTCATAGTGAGAAGCTCAGCAATGCTAAGAATAAGTACTCTTCTATTGAATTAGAGATGTATTCTCTAGTCCAATCATTAAGGAAATAGAGGCACTACTTTCTTCCTTAGGAGTTTTTCGTGTATTCAGACAACTAGGCTCTTTGTTTCCTAAACTCCAAAGACAAGCTTAGTCACAAGCACATGAAATAGGTGGATTAATTGTAGGCTTACAACTTCAATATCCAGCAAAACAAATAATTGCAAAACAAGGTAGCAAATGCTTTAAGTAGAAGGATACTAATGGTACAATAAGTACATTTGCATAGCATGGGTATAGAAATTTTTAAGGACCTATATGCTTAGGATGGAGACTTTGAAGAGATATACAAGGTGTGTAAGGAGCATAGAAACTACTTTCATGGCAAGTTTTCTTATTAAACTATGCAAAGTGGCTTGTTGTTTAAAGGGAGTTATCTATGTGTCCCTAGGGGATCCATTAGAGAAAACCTAATTCAAGAGAAGAACAATGGTGAACTTAGTGGTGATTTTGGAGTCAATAAGACCAAAGAGTTAGTCCAAAGGGTTTATTTTTAGCCAAGGATGAACTTAGATCTCAGGAGATATGTGGAATGTTGTGTAGTATGTCAAAAATAAAAAGGCATATCCTCCAATGTAGGGCTTTATCTACCCCTTCCTATCCAAAGTAGACAATGGGAATGCTTAAGTATGGACTTTGTTGTAGGGTTACCTAAGACCAAACATGGATTTAACATTATCTATGTGATAGTACTTAGTTTTATCAAGATGGCCCATTTTTTACCCTATAAGATAGTCCATGATGCAAGTCAGATAGCTCACATATTCTTCAAGGAGGTAGTCAGAATTCATGGGTTACCATTGAGCATAGTGTCAGATACAGATACAAAGTTCATGATCCATTTTTGGAAGACACTTTGGAAAAAGATAGGAACCAATTTGTCCTTTGGGTTTTCATACCACCCTCAAACAGATGGTCAAATTGAGGTGGTTAATAGGAGTCTAGGTAACCTCCTAATATTCTTAACTAAGGAGTATGGTAAATCTTGGGACCAACTCTTTTGACAAGCAGAGTATGCCTATAATGAGACTATCAACAAAACCACAGGAAGAAGCCCCTTTGAAATTGTTTATGGTTTTCTCCCAAGAGGGATATTTTTACTAAGGGAATTGAAAGATGGAGCCAAGGGAAGTGGCTATGCAAAATATTTTGCACATTCTATGCAAGAAGTGCATGAGACAGTAAGGAAGAAATTGACTAAGAATACATACAAGATAAAGCATAAAGTGGATGAAAGCAAAAGGGATATCCAATTCCAAGTAGGGGATCTAGTAATGGTCCATCTGAACAAGGAAATATTGTAGAAATGAGTGCCTAATAAACTACAAATGAGAAGAATTGGCCCATGTACTATTATGGCCAAGTATGGCACCAATGCATACAAGGTGGAACTTCCAGAGGATGTTGGTTTATCTCCTATGTTCAATGTAGTAGACTTGGTGTTATACAAAGGACCTATAACAGATCTAGATCATATTGTGATTGAGGTGATACAAGAAGTGGAGGAATTGGACATACCCTATACACCATCCAAGGAAGTAGAGAAAATATTGGATTCAACAGTCTACAAGAAGAATAGGAAGAAGGACTAAAAAGAACATTTGGTGAAGTGGAATGGACAAGCTGATGTAGAGGGTACATGGATCAAGGAGATAGACTTCAAGAAGTTGGGCATTGATTCCAACTTTCTCAATCCAAGGGTGGATTGAAAACTTTCTATTTGGGGAGGATTGTGCAAGAGAACCTAGGCTAATCAATTCACTATGTTTTTTTTGTGGCTTGTACTGACCCTAGCCAAGTTATTTGTTTTCTTTTTGACCTTACAAGGTCTTTCATGTTTGTACCCAGTTGGATTAGACTAGGATCAGTCCAAGTAGATGTTTAAGGTTTTGAGTGGGTTTAGTGATTTTTAGCCTAAATTGGGAATTTGGGGTCAAAAAGACTATAAGGCTTAGCATGGATTATATTTGTGCCTAAGAAGTCCTTTATGATGTTTTTACATTATTTAATATTGATTAGCGACCATTATACTAATTTTTAGCAAAATATGTAAAAGTTGCTAAAATATTGCTTGACAACATTTTACAACTTTGTAATGTTGTCTGACAACATTGTCAAGTTTGATTTCATTCGGTGAGTGGAAAATTAGTTAATGGTAGAGGCCTAAAATAATGGAGAAGGCATATTTAGAGACCATGGAGCCCATATCCCGAGGTATTGGTGATGTAATGCAAGTTTTGAATAGCAAGAATAATTAAGTTTTCTATGAGAGCATACACTCGACTATGTTGTGTTTGAGCATTGTTAGATGGATTAGATAGTACAAGTTAGTGATGGATTTTAGTTTTCGAGGTAGAATTGAGAAATTTTTGTTTATATTTTAAGTTTTGTGAGTTCATTAGTATAGGATTGTAAATTATTTTGTAAAGTGTGTTGTTATTCATCTTGACCTGCTAGTTGTGATAAAAATGGCTCCCCCATAGAATCAAACTATGAAAATCATCATGGACTAGATAAATATGGTAGGGGAGCCTCTTTATAGTGTAAATATGTAGGTAGGAGTCCAGAGGATCAAGTTTTCTATTTTTATGGGCATGCCCTAGGCATTCATTGTGTGTCCGGTTAGAGGTTTGACAAGAGCTAATAGTGCATGATTGAAGGGTAACAATTGGAGGAGTGGAACCAAGGGTGGTTTCATATGCACAGAGGTCTTATAGATACCTCTTGGGAAGCTTGAGCAGTGAACAATCCATTTAGAGACATTTTTAGTGAGAAATTAGTAGATTGCAAAATCTTTGAGGCTACAATTTTTTTCTCAGGTCATTTGGGAAAATATTGAAAGAAGTTGGAAAAACTCACTAAGTAGGGCTAATTGAGAAATTAGGCCTAGAAGAAAAAATTCTCCTAAAGCCTTGAAATCATATGAAATATTCTTGATACCCAAGTCAAATGGGATCATGTGGAGGCAATAAAGTTACTCACGCATTAATTTTACCCCCTGTAAGAACTAGTTGAGTTTTGGTGTTACAAAGCACTTGGAGACATCCAAGGATGAGTGAAGGAGTGAAGGAAAATTGAATGATACTTACCTCTTGGTGAAGCACAATATATACCAACCCTTGGAGTGGTGTTGGAGAAAGTCCTATTTGAGTTTAGTAAGGACGTGAAAGGTCCTAGAAGAGAAGAGAGGGTCCTTTGAAGACTAGAGTTAGTTGGAGGCCTAGTTGGGATCGTGCAAGCACACTAGGAGTGTATCTATCACTTATGATTTTAGATCTTGATGAAATTTTTAAAAAAAATTTCCCTTCTATGTTTCTGAATTTTCATTTATGTCATGTGACATATAAATGTGGATTAAATATTTGAACTCTACAAATGATCTATAATGGTTAACCTTGAATGTTAGATAAGTGATTTGAAGGAGTTTGTGATTGATCAATTCTATGTATATGGATGAACTAATTGTGAAATAAAAGTTTAATTCATGGTTAGTTAAATGTATTATAATTTATATTGTCATATATGTCTGATTTCTTCCTTGAACTATGTGCTGGTGAATAAACCATGGATTCAAATAGGGGAAACAAGATTGGATTAATATTAAAATTATTGTTAAGGCAAGGTTGACCCTAAAAGAGGGAAATAACCTCATTATATTTTAAATTATGTTTTTAAATGTGATTATGCATGTATGTAAATATAATTTGTTCAATTTATGTAATTTCCAACTAGGCATGCCAAGTGTGTGTAAATGTCATGTGCTTTGTGGTGCCAATTGGCACATGTAAATGTGAGTTGAAATGCCCATGGGGATTAGGGAGGTTAAGGTTTCACTCTAGGATTACCTTTTAGTGTTCCCATGTAGGGTTACTTACCTTGGAATCCTAAATCATGAGTGCCATCATATAGTTTCGTGGGTTTACTCTTAGTGATTTTTTGAGGTGTTAAAATGAGCCCAAGGGAGTAGTTAAGGTTAAGAATAACTATTCCTATATGTATAATATGGGTTAGGGGTTAGATTTTTATTATTAGAGTGTCTAAATCACATTTATGACCCTCCAAAAGCATCATTCTTGAAAGGTGGCAAAAATTAGAATGTGGGAAGATCATCTCCTTCTTTAAGAAAGTGGGTCTTCTTTTCATGCATGAGAGAGGAAAAGTGTAAAGAGAGGGCACATGTGTGAAAGGGAGAGTGAGTCAAGTCATCTCTGATTATGTTGGTTAGGTGATATTTGGAGGATAATCCTTTTAGGGGAAATTGGGAGGAGAATTGGGGTTTCTTTCCCACTCTCCATACTTGGAGACCACTAGTTGAATTGGAGGAAATTTGGAGATTGACCTAGAGAAGGAAATGCTAAAGGAAAGGAAAAGTTCTCAACTCAACCTCATTTGCAAATTTATTGGAGCAAGGTTGGTTCTCCAAAGCCTTGAAAATTTCTTGTAAACTTGCAATTCATTTTGTATGAAGCATGTTTTTGCAATAGATCTTTGTATGAATCCTTGCTTTGGAATATAGTAGTTTATGTTGTTGACTTCTTTACATTTCTTGTTTCCTTTATGTTTTTTTTTTATGGGAGGGAATGGAAAAACTCACCCTTGGGAGGGAAGATAGCCATTATGGGTGAAGAACTTTGTTGGGAAAACCATTGTAGTGGGAGAGTCTCCTCTAAAGGAGAGGGGGGAAAATGTATGGATGTATGGGTATTCATGAGCCATTGTATTGCTATTATTGAGGGTGATAAGGGATGTTGGTTGTGAGTAAGTTGCGATTTTCATCAAATTTTTATAGCCTTGTTAAGGCATATAAATATTATTTTCATTGTATTTGGCATTTTTCCTACTTGGTTGTTTCCACCTTAACCCCTTTAATGAGTCCAAGGTGACCCAAATGTGTAAAAGCTTGGGAGGTTGTTTCTTGTTTTACAGCTTGTGTGAATGTATTTTGGCTTGCTTGAATGTTACCAAACCCACTCTTGTTTCCCCTAGCTCAGGGGTGGTCTCTTAGAGACCTAGGATGGGAGGTGAGCTCCCATGGTTTATTCAAACTCTTGTCATTTGCAGATTTTGTGACTGTTCATACTATTTGGAAGATGATTTGCAAAGTTTATAGAAAGGAAGAAAGTGTTATTATTTTTGGCAAAAATTGTAATTGTAAAGTCTTGAGGCTATTTATATATTCTTGTTTGCAAATAAGTTTTGCAGCCTTGTAAAATCTGTGTTTTTGTTTTAGAAGGAAGATATTTTATTTATTTTACCAAGATGTAAATGTAAAGCCATGTGGTGAAACTCTTGTTTGTCTCAAAAGGACGAAGAGATTATGCAACTTTGGTTTAAAACCTCTGTGTGTGTGTGTGTGTGTGTGTGTGTGTGTGTGTGTGTGTGTGTGTGTGTGTGTGTGTGTGTGTGTATCCTTGTTATTGTTTTAGAAAAAGGAAAATGTTTTCTTTTATGGCTTTCAAAAAAAAATTGGAAACTAGAAATGAAGGATAGGATAAATTGAAAATTTGAAAAGAAATAGACTCAGTTTATGGTTTATGGTTTACTATGTCTACTTGTAAGATTAATTAGTTCTCAAGTATAAATCTTTTATTTTGAAAATTCTAGTTTAAAAGTATCCTCCCTTGATATATATAAATGATATTATTATCATTGCTGCTTTTGTTTTGTTTTATGCATCTCCCATGCAAAGTACTCATGTACCATGTTTTATATTTCATAACTCTAGTTTTATATATATATATATATATATATATATATATATATATATATATTCTTTTTATTAGAAATATTTTCCTCTTTAATACCTATTGTCATGATTGACACACACACACACAAGTTTTATTTAAAAAAAAAACATTAAATAAAAAAAAATATAAGTAGATAATCATGTTTTAAATAAAAAAACCCAACGGCTGCTAGAAAGGCATGACCCTCCCACCACCTCTACCAACCCTTTTGGGAAGGCTGTGGGGAAGGGGTGTGCCCCTCCTTGTGGTGGCCTTGGCTCCTTGCCGACCACCACAGTTGTAGCTGTAGGCTGTGGTCTGTGGTGGAGGGTATGGGTGGTCGTAGCCTGCCACAACGATCAGTTCCCACCCTTGCCATGACTATGGTGTAGGGCATGGGCAACCGCGGCTCGCCACGGCATCTAGGCCCTCTCAAACCCCCATTAAAATGAAACAACAAAAATCATGACCTCTGCTAAGTTAAACACAACATAAAAAAAAAAGATTAATGTTTCAGACCTGCATTAAACTGCACAAACAACCACCATGAATAAATACTTAAATATATAAATGTATATACACAGAAATATTTATATACATTTACATAGATAAGATTTAATTCGAGTCTTGAATGTAAACCTCCATGGATGCAACTTGCAAATAACCAACCAGAATAGAAGAGAATAAGAGCTAGGGTTTTGAGAGAGTTTTGGGAGGAGAGAAATGGAGGAAGAAGAGAAAAATGCTTCTTTTTCCCTCTTAATATTTTGGCTCCTAACCCTAATTTTGAATTAGGGTTAGGGTTAGCCAATATAGAAAGTTGAGTTTTCTATTAATGTTTCATGAAAATTACTTTTGGTTTGAATTTATTTAATCACCATTATTTTTAATACTTTCCTTAATTCACCTTTCAACTTATATCAAATAGAGATTAATACTAAATGTTAGCATTATTATTGGAATAAATCTTAGATGTTAATTAAATTAGAATATATTTGAGCATATTAGATTAGATTTATTAAATATTCTAATGTATAATATGTTGAAATTTAAATGGTTAATTTTATTTAATATGATAACTTTAATTTAATAACTTAAAAGAATGGACATTTTATTGCAACTATTTTATTCTAATGTAGATATCATTAAATTTATAATCATGTGAATTTAATAATACCTTTTAGATTAAAATTTGAAATCATGTAGCCAATTAAAGTTAAGAAATGAAAGTCAAGTATTTATTTAATAAGAGGAAACTAAAATAATCATATTAAATAACTCTAGTACTATCGCTAAGAAAATGTGCAATTTTAAATTAAGACCATTAATGGGATGAACATATTAATGAAAGAACATCAAGGATCTTTTAATTTGATACACATAATATCTGTTATAGTTAAAGGCGATTTATTAATGAATGTTAAACTATCAAATGACTATAATAATTTTATTATAATTTAATTATAATGAATTTTAGAAACCTAGATTGGTAACATTATTTTTACATGGTCAGTACATGTGGCTAGTATAATGCTCATTGTAAAAATAACATTGTGATGCAACTTAATTAATATAATTCACTTAATTCATGAGCTCGGTGCAAATTAAATAATTATATTAAATAGTTATATAAATTCTTCTTCTTCTTCTTCTTCTTCTTCTTCTTCTTCTTCTTCTTCTTCTTCTTAATTCTAGGCTCTGATACCACTTAATGTAGAGTTGCACGACCGAAGATTGACCTATGAGCCTATTCTTCTTGGTTAGGACTTAAATCATGACCATCATATCCAACTACTTCTTAACGAAGTATTCTACCCTTCCATGAGTTTACCTTTGAACTCAGTAACCTACTAAAGAATCTTGGTACATTGCTTGGTAAGAACGCTAAAGTTCTTAGTTGACGGCTCGGTATACTATCAAACTTGGTGATTATTCTTGTTTTTGTTCACTGAATGGTCTCAATGGCAGTTTCTGGTTGGTCGGTAGTTTCCTAATTCCAGTCTCACCGAATAAATTTTCTTTGATTAGATATCTCACCCAGTGAGTT
Organism: Thuja plicata; assembly: GCA_018584345.1. Taxonomy (NCBI): domain Eukaryota; kingdom Viridiplantae; phylum Streptophyta; class Pinopsida; order Cupressales; family Cupressaceae; genus Thuja; species Thuja plicata. Next base: position 870,465 of record MU224442.1, read on the forward strand.
CTTATCTTTGTTTTATCTTCAGCGTCCTTAAAGGACTTATGTGTGACTCCAACTTATAGGGCCCAAGTCCACTCTAGCACCCCTTAAACCTTACCATGTTGGCATACCTAATAGGCCTACATAGTCTTGGTTAACAAAGCAACTATTTAGGAATGGGTACACTGAGTTAATCCAACACCTGAGAATTGTTCTTCTACCCCAACTTGTTCCAAATCCACCATCTACTGAGTCATTCTACTCCTTTTGGCTAATTGTCTACAGCTACTCATCATTCTTAGGCTAAATACAAGGGCTTATTTAGCCTAGGGTATGATGGACAACACAAAAAACCATCATTTCCATCTTGAGCCTCAAGAACCACTAAAAGTACATTCCTAACTTGCATTTTCCAAGTGGCCAAGGAATTCATACATTCTAATGTCAAGTTAGGGTTCCATTTTAGAAACACAGTCTACAAATTAGGTTGATCCAACCAGTCTAAACAAAATGACTGGATGTCCCTCCTATGATCACCAAATGAACTTAAACCAAAATCATATGAATGTTAACTGACCCAATTACATTTCCATGGAAATCATACAGTTATTCTAACCCACACAAAATATTACAACACAAAAACAAAGAATTACTCAAGAAAACAATTTTTGTCTTATTCAAATCCACCAAGAAACCTACAGTCACATCGGTCTCCAAACTCGTCTAATGTCATCCAACCATAATTTGGATAGACTTGACCTATTAAAAATAGACCACTTTCAATGACCATAACTATATTTTGAATGGTTATGACCATTGAGACTAATATTTCAACTTCTCGGTAACTTTTCAAAAAACAACATTATAACTTAACACTATTAAGAAGCGTAATTGTTAGTGGCGAATATTTTCCTTTTGGCGAATTTTGGAAAATAATTTTGGCGGAATTGGTGAAGAATCATGCAGGGTATACGGTGGCCCAAACTTCTCAATGTTGACATGATAACAGTTAAATATTCATTGGAATTGCCAATAACATTTTTTGTTTGACGAGGTTGACCAATATATTCTCCTTTTACCAATATGATGTGGCTCTTTTAATGGTCTCTTATTCGCCAAGGGTATTAATTATGAATTGCACTTAAAATCTAAAATAGCCAAATGGTTTATATTGTATCTTAACCATGACCTTTTTCACCACCTGTTAATTAATTGTTATATAGACCACGATCTATTTCGCCAACCATTAATTAATTGTTATATTGACTAGGATCTATTTTTACAACCATTTGTTAATTCCTACATTCAGGTTGGCAAATTTTTGCCAAAATCCCAGGAATTTAAAAAAATGGAAATTTGAATCATGGATCGATATAAATTAATATGAGATTCGTTATTATTTTAGTTTTTGTGTCCTGTTAAAAAATTTTGGAGGGCCAGATTTACAAATAGAAATCTTGCAATAGTAAACAGAGGATTCAACATTTCACAGAATCAAATTTTAGAGGAAGTTGGACCAAGGTAAGCAATCATTTTTTCACATTTCACAGTATTGCTATTAATTTCCTAGTGACTAGTGAGAGGTCAATATGTCGGATAAGGGTGACTATCTTGAGTATCCTCAGGCTGCTGAAGGGATTGAGATGTCAGGGGAGGTTGAAATTGAGACTTAGACTTCTCACCGTGCTGAAGGCAGTGAAGGGATTGGAAAGCTCGACAAGGGTAAGAATCTTGATCGTCAGGGAAAGGAAGGGAAGGGTAAGATTCCTTAGGGAAGTGAAGGGTCTGAGAGGCCATCAAAGCACCCATAACTTAAAGATACTACCATAAATGCTTTCTTTGGAGTTGGCAGTGTTTCTTCTATATGAACTTCTGTAATTGCAAGTGCAAAAGCCATTCACAATAGCTCACTAGTACCACTACCACAAGCTGGGGTTGTCATTGAGTTAAATGAAAATCAAAATGCATCAAATGAGGATAGCAATGGTGGTATGATAGAAGATGTTATAAGGGATATGTAGAACCAGTTGGAGGAAAATGCTATCAATTAAGATAATAATGATGTTGGTAGGAAGAAAAGAAAAAGGGATGTAAAAATGGGGCGGGAGTGGGAAATCACAAGAAATTTTAAGGTTGATTGGGTAGAAAAGTACTAATTCATTGAACCAGTCCTAAACAATGATGAAAAACCAACATAATGCAGCTGTAAGATTTGTACCTAGAAAAATAAAAGAGAGAAGAAGTTGCAGCTAAAGCTTGACACTATAGAAAAACATATTGCTAAGGTTTATGAAAAACATATCATAGACGAACAAGAAATATTAGTAGTGAGATGGAAATCAAAGGAAGAATTTTTTCATGTTAAGTATGCCATAGAATATGAAGAGTATAACAAGAGAATGACAACAATTTCTAGTAGTGAAAATCCAATCAAGACTGGGTTTAAACATGCATCCAATGAAGAAAACCTCTTGAAGACCGTTCAGATGAGTGTTGTTTTTCATATTATGTCTAGAGGGAATCCTATGAGATACTTCATAGAATATGGTAATTTCTTATCCTTTTTGAGAGTTACTCACTATCCTATGTCACATTGGTCAACAAACATTGAATGGGAAATGACAAACTATCTTTCTGAGGTTGAAAAGCAAAACTTACAGGAGAAAGTAAAACAGTCCAGATTCATTTCATTATCCATAGATGAAGTTACTATAGTAGATAACACTGCTTGGGTCTGTATGCATGTGTATATAGTAAAAGAACATGCCTGCCAATCTCATCTACTATGTGTTCATAAAATGATTATCAAGGTCAAGAAGACATCAAGCCCCTAAGTGACTTAATTCGTCATCAAATCCTTGAAACAAAAAAAATAGAGAATAATCACTTGAAAGAGAGATACAAAGATAGAGAAGATATGATTACAATCCCAATAAGGGTTTATCTTATTCTGAACCACACAAAATAAAGTGCCACAAAAATGGAGTTTAAAGGTTGCAAGTTGTAATATGCTAGGTCAATCCATCAACAAGGATCATTCCTTAAGTAAAGTGTATCAAATAAGGGATCTAGACAAAGGATGATCAGTCCTAAGGGAGGTTAAGTTTCCTTAGGGATAAAATAAGGAGGATCAGACTAAGATAACCAAAAGTGGTCATTCAAAGGACCAAATATGCACAATCATTCTAATGACCAAATGTGAGAGAAAAATATGAAATATAGAAAAGATTGTATGCCCCCACTTTAAAGAGATTAAAAATGCCTTAATAAGAGAATTGAATTTAATGAAGCATTCAAGCTTCTACAAAAAATATTTCCACTTTTAAATGTCCCCCAACAAAGAGCATGTCAAGGGAAATGAGAACATGACAAAAGACAAAATAGAAGGGAGATACAAACTCTGGGATCAGCGGGTCATATGATAACTCATATATATTAGAATTATGTCAAAATAAACTGTCATCATCGCCCAAAGGTAGTAGAACTACATGCACAATGGAATACAAATCATGTAAGAGTAACGAATAATAGACTTTTTGGGCCAGCATCAGGGTGACCAAATAGAATAAGTAGCTACTATTTTTTTCATCCCACTCAAGCAACATTTATGAAAAATCGTACATGTCCGACATAACATGTAACAACATATAGAATAAGTGAGATACAAATAGAAGATTTTTTATGACATTGTGATGTATTTATCACCTCACACCAATGGAGTAACAAGGTTCATTTAATATATCTAAATAACATAGACAATATACATCAAATCATAGGGGAGCACATTACAATAGGAAAACACATAGAATCTACCACACAAGAGGAGCTAGTCAACCATATCATCTACCCCCTATCTCAGTCTACAATGTTTAGGGAAGGTGGGTAACTCAAGAAAGAGAAGAAACATCAAGTAAAATATATGGCATGATAAAAAGTTCACAACAAGGACCATGTTAGGAAGATAGGTCACTTTTTTATCACTAGGAGTGATAGATAATAATTGTAAAACAATAGATGGTAAATCATGATCAACACCAATAGTCTTATACATGTCATCGGAATCACTAGCATGAATATCATTGTTAGCATCAAGAGAATCATCATCAAGAGTATCTTCTTTATCTAATTTAATTGTAATAGAATCTAAGATACAAATAGAATTTTTATGTTTGTTCAATTTTATCTTGTTTAAATTCACTTCCTCTTTTGGCTCAATTATATATTGGTCAAAGGGATTAAAAAATGAGCAGGTGTATGAGGTGAAGAATTTTTTTGAGAATCACATTGATGGGCTCTAGAATGACACTTACAGTAGTGGTCACAGGCATGACTGTTGTGTTTGGTTCAGCTAAAAATTGGGGTTGGGTCAAGATTAATCAACATTAGATCATTTTCATCTTTAGGAGGAAGAATAGAATGAACCACACTAGGTTGAGATATGACTTAAGAAGAATGTGTATAAGAAATAAGAGGTGGTAAAAAATCATAAATTAGAGGTGTAGGGGGTGTAGGAACAAGCCCATGTCTATGGAAAAGAGATGGACCATCCTTAGGTTTTCCAAGATCACAAATATTTTGGACCTTGTAGGCTTGGTACGATCGAAAGAGATGGTAAGGATGGGTTTGATTTGGTTGAGGCATAAAAGGAAAAAGTAAATCAAGGTCAACCGAGTGTCAAGGTAGTGAAGGACGATAAAGAGTATGGTTATCAGTCTTCGTTTCTCCTATATGAGAAAATTTAAGACATTTATGAATATGAGAAGCTACAAATTTCACGGTGGTAAGGAAAGGAAGTCTAGGTTTGAATTGAAATTTATTAGACTGGAACTCAGGATAACATTGTAGGTAACATGTAAATTTTTTCCACCAAATTTAACAGTAAATGAAATGACACCATGGGAACGATAAAGGAAACCACTAAAAATATTGTATCATTACATCAGATTGATCATAGAAATCATGTTGCTATCATGTATGTTAAAGATTCTCTTCACTTATTGTATTCACCATGAAAGAGGGATCAATAAGGAAACCAAGGGATAGAATGACATCAACCCTTGAGACAATGTAGAGGGTACCATTAGGTACTTTAATTGTCTCAATAGAATCAAAGGTAATTAAAGTCTGAGATTGAGATTTAATTTTAACTTGGTCAAATTGATTGATTACATGATTAACTTCATTTATTTTTTCATTGTAGTCAATGGAAGGAGAAGAAGAAGTTTGGGTAAGATCAATTGGACTAGTTGAATGAGATGGAAAAGGGTTGGTATATATTTACAATTTTTTGTTGGGAGGTGCCACAAATTTTTTTCCTTGATCATTGTCTCCTTTAATAGATATATCATTAGAATCAATAAGATCTTGGATAACAATTTTAAACTGGTAAAAAAAATTAGTATCATGGTTAATTTGACAATGGTATTGGAAAAAAGATTTAGGATCAAAGTATTTGGATTGAGGTTTTGATGTGTCAATGGGTTTGATATGAGGAAGTGTTAATATATTTGCATTAATTAACTTCACCATCACATTATATAAATATTTAAAAAGAGGAGTAAAATCACAAGGAGGTTTAAAGATAAATTAAAAAGGATCCACACCTTTGGATGTTGGTGTCACTTGTTCATCAACAATGTTGGATGAGTTTTATATTTTGATGAATTTTTTCTATTTCTAAAATTTATTGAAATTGTTTGATGTGACATAACCCTTATCAACAGAAAAAAGAACCACTGGAGTGGTGTTTTCAAATATTTGACTCACTTGAATTTGATAATCATGAAGAACTGTACAAAATTTAGGAAAATAAGAGAATTAAAAAAGAATGATCAATATCAGGCACAAGATAAGAAATATGACCATGCTAATACTTAAATATATCAATGAAATCACTTAATTTTTCTTTAAAACCTTGTTAATAATATATTAAATTAGTCAAAGAGATTTGAGGACCAATGTGGTTTTGAAATTGTTGACTGAAAGCATTAACAAGATTGGGAAAGGAATAAATGGAATAAGGAGGAAAATAATAATACCATTGCAAGGCTTTGTCTTGAAAGGTTCTAGTATAAAACTTTTCTATGAACCCTTGGTCATGAGAGAAATCATTACACAAGGCTTGAATGGTTTTGACATGAGTCAAAGCATCACCCTTACCATTATAAGTCTCAAGGTGAGGAATATCCATATTTTGTGCAATAACAACATGGATAATATCCAAAGAAAAAGGAATAACAATGTCACAAGTAGGAATGTTGAACTTGGATTAAGTGATGGAGGAAATTTTTTTATTGTAAATATGACAATATTCGAGCCCAAAAATTAATACTCGAGTTAGTAGAAAGGATGGTAGGAGGGGAAACATGAGACAGAATAGGAGCATTATTTGAAATTGAAGGAATAGTCAAATATAAAAAGGGAAACTATCGTAACTAGGCATAGATGAAGGCAATTAAACACATGGCACACATGAAGGAATAGAAGGAATAATTGGATGAGGAAGAATCATATGTTTTGGATTGAGATTTTAAATTGAAGTTGTTATGATAGGTGGAGTGTAAGTAGACACACTAGGTTCATATAAGTAGAGATAGGAAATTAAATTTCAACATTTTTAATAGGTGGAATGAGGCCTAAAACTTGAGAACAATCCCTAATAGGCTTGAAATTGGTATCAATGAGATGTGAAATTATATGCAAGATATTAACACAATTTGATGATATCAGTTTTGGGCACTAATCATGATGTTGATATTCATATTCTATCACTGATGTCAACATATATTTCTGTGGAGAAGACAGACTAGTTACTTGACCAGAAGAAGTGTACGGACACTATACGAACAATTTAGATTGATCAATGTTGGATATATGTAGAGGGATGTGCTTTGACCTTACTCCTAAGGTCGCATGACTTCATAATGCAGATTGTGGATATTACAGTTGTTTTGGTGAAACTCATTTTCTGGACTGTAATTATGATAATGGAAAGAGTAGGTCTCTAACTTTTGGGCATATCTTTCTGGAAAAGATATTTTAGATGATGTGAGCTTACTGGTGGATAACCAACATATGTTGGAGTGATGGGTTGAGTTTGATTGTTGTTTGGTTACTGGAGACGTCAGCTATGGTGTGTATTATGGAGAACACCTATTTGGTGGCCAACTTTATACATGTACCATGTATTATGAATTGTGAGCATGCATTGCAGATCTTGGAGTATAAATAATGGATTTTATTTTATTTTTACTTTTTGTAGGTACCGTGTGTATCCTAGCAAGTGGTTAAACAATTATTTGTATATTGGGAAAGCTTAATTGGTCGACCTAATTAATTATTTGTGTATTAGGAAAGATTAATTAGCCGACCTAATGATTTATTGTAAGAAGGTATATATGAGTGATCTTTCATTTTGGAAAGGTATGGTTGAGATTGGAAAGAGAAAAGAATTGTGGATGTTGCAAGGCTTGTTTGACTACTTGATGTAGAGCAAAGTTATGAGAACAATACTTCATCGGAACTGACCAAGCAAAGATAGTTCCTATTAGACAGTTCAATGGATTGTGTATTTTCTTTATACACTTGTTTGGATTATAAATCCTTGAGGGTGGTTTTAACCTTCTTTGGGAAGTGTGCCTAGGCAGTGAACCTACTATTTATTTTGACTCCTAACAGGGTTTGTCTCATTACAGGGACTGTGTAATATAATGTTGCAATAAGATCCTAATAGGGCTAAATATTTTTAACAGAGATACTATACTCTTAGTACATCATTTTGTGGGTGTTAATTCCCACCGGGGTTTTACCTTCAACAGGGTTTCCTCGACAACAAATATTGTGTTTTGGTGTTGGCATTTACTATGTTATCATTTGCACTACAATTTTGATTTGTAAAGTTTGAAGTTTAGTAATCTATACTACAATAATTCATTCACCCACCCTCTCAATTGTCTTGTGGACTATTATTCCTAAAAATTTGTATCAGATCTTGTGGTCCTTAGAGAGAAAGTTTAACAACTTGAGGTGATCCTAAAGATAACTTACTACAGGAAGGATAGTCTGAAGTTTAATCCTGAAAACTTTGACAATTGGAAGAACAAGATGAGAACACATCTGCTATGTATGGGAATTGATTACTGGATGATAACAAAGAAGAAAGAAAAATTAGCGAATGAGGATGAATTAGAGAAAGCCACCTAAGATGAAAAGAAGATATTTTCATGTAATATGGTTGCAATGGAACCCTTTATTAGTGCACTATCAGAAGGAGAATTTATTGAATTAAAGTACTTGGATTCTACACATGAGATCTGGACAAGATTGGAAGCATTATACATTAGAGACAAGTTTTCTAAACAGGAAAAGCTACAAAACTGGAAGACAAAAATGGAATCACTAAAGATGAGAGAATATGAGAACATTAGAGCATATGGACAGAGAATTACTAAAGTGGTTACTGGTATTAGGAACTCTTGAGGAGCTTACAGTGAAGAAGAAGTGATTGAAAAAATACTCAGATATTTGACACCTGCTTATAGAACCAAATTTCAAGCTATAGAGGAGATCATACCTTTGACACCAAACTTCACAAGAGAAATATTTATTGGAAAGATAACTACATTTAAGGCCGGTGAATTGGGAGACACTTTACCTAAAGTTGAGTTAGCATTCAAGGCAAGCATGCACAAGAATAAGAGGATCTTAGCTGGAAATGCAAGCACAAGTAGTAGTGATTTAAGAGAAGAACTTGGATCCTATGTTGATGAATGGGAACAAATACAGGAAGAAGAAAGGAAGCTAGATGAAGTTGTGGCACTGATTGCTAGAAGAGAAAAGAGAGATAAGGGTAAATTTAAAGGAAAATTACCTTTGAAATGTTTTTCATGTAACAAGATTGGTCATTTTGCATCTAGGTTTCCTACAAGAACTCCAAAGCACAAATTTAGGTTTTTCAAGTCTAAATTTTCAAATGACAACGAATGTTATTATGCTAGTGAGGGAATATTTGATGACGATGATGGTGAATATGAGGAAATTTGATTTATTTGTATTAAGGATGGGGAGGTCACCTTTCTCTTCTAGATTCCTACTCCCTCTTAGGAATCTCACTTTGGACCCTATTCACTTTAGGATCCTCTAGACTCCCACTCGAGTCTCTTAGGGTTACTCACAGACCCTAACT
>MU224442.1:898399-929935 GCA_018584345.1 Thuja plicata
TATATATATAAGCATTTCAGATTTATAAATGTAATCAGTGTAAAGAATAATATAATGAACTAATTGATGATGAACCTTATGTTGAATTATGAAAGAGAATTGGAACTAGAAATTCCATCAAACATTGAAAATTAAAGGGGGATTAGGACCCCATTGTGCCAGTGTACACTGATGACTAATGCATATGCAAAGTGTGCTTTGGATAGGGACAACCCCTACCAAGAAGAATGGGTCATTTATTGACCAGCCTAAAGCCTTGGATAGAGGAGGCTCTTCCAAGAAGAGGAATGAACCAAATAATGGTTAGCCTAGTGCCTTGAGTGTTGCGCTCTAGTGGATGACGGCAAGATCAGGCCAAAGGATTATAGAAGATAATTATTAAGGTCATGAGTCTGACCTGACAGACTTCGCTCAGGAAGTCCCTAAGGATGTGCTCCAGAGGACAACGACAAGATTTAATCAGAGGAACAAAAGGGTCCTCATTATGGGTATGAGCCCGACCTGGTAGAATTTATTTTGGAGGGGTTAGTAATGGGGTAGATAGCTAGTTAATTAGTTTCATTTGTATATATTTATCTTCAAATTGTTCTTGCTAATATCTCTTATGCAGGTTTACCTTTAAAGAAATGAACCCAGAATACTAGAGACATTACAAAATTGCTACTTCACATATTATTCTCATGGTAAGGTTCACATCAATTCCTTTTCTTCTCCACCTTTCTATTTATTTCTTGTTGTGCCACAACTTTTTAATTGTTCCTCTTTCTACTCGTGTCACAAGGTTATAGATTTGGATGATAGTTGTTATTGGACAATGGTGCAATATAGGAAGAAATGTCTTCCAATGAACATATCTCTTTTGCATGTCATTCCTTTAGGTGTGAAGTTACCTTTATTGGATTGAATCTTGAATTTATGTTGAATTATTTTAACTATGCTAGTCCTATGCTAGTTTTGCTAGTCCTATGCTAGTTTTCCTATTATCATATTTGAGGAATAATTTTGAACAATTTTATTATTTATGTACCTTGTATAATTTTTTTAACCCTTTCCTTGAAATATTCTTACTTAATCAAAAATATTTCTTCCTACATGTTGCATTAAGATGAATACATGTTTCCTCTCTTTAAGCACAAAATTTAATTGTTTTTTGTTGTAATATCGGCACCTCTCTCCATTCTAATAAATTCTATGGTTTTAAATTCAAAATCTTAATACTATCTATAAATGATGATACTCAAAATGATTATTGTCTTTTGGATAAAATTGAAAATAATTTTTTAATATGTTTAAATATTTAATTGCCACCCAACAAGGGTTCTATAGAGATATTCAAAAAAACCATCTTCACTTCTATCAATAAATATAAAATACCATATAATTCATCATGATCATGTTATGTTGTCAAAATTTTAAAACTATTTGACATTTTGGTTTGGAGAGCATACTATAAGGAAAGGGGAGCTAATATAATACAAGGAATTATCCTCCTTTCCCTAATGCAAAATCAAAAAAAGATGACCGAATAGGTTTTGTTGGAAAAATGGTCAATGCTCCCCTCGGGATTCAGGATAAGGGACTAACTGTCTCCTATGGATTATATAAGTATATTGGTTGTACATCAGGCATTGACAGGTTGATCTTTTCTTCCAATGACAACCACACTTATAACAAGTGGTATCAAATCTTTATCACCGGTTCAAATTCCCTCGGCTAACTCTGAGGGGATATTGTTAGGAAAATGGTCAATGCTCCCCTCAAGATTCATGACAAGGGACTAACCTCCTCGTGGGGATTCTATAGGTCTAGTGGTTGTATCGGGTATTGATATGTAAATATTTTGGTGCAACGACAATCACACTTATAACAGGTTCAAGTTGGACTTAAATGCTAAATGGGTTAATGATCCTTCAATGTAATGAATTGAGGAAAGTTGCATTTGTGGGAAAATAATATGATAATGCAAGATAAGAAGCTAAATAAAAAAATCTAACCAATTAAAAAATCCCAAATTGAGAACAAGTGGGAAGAAAATTATAATGAATTGAGATAGGATCCAATAGACTATATTAACCTGAAATCTAAATTTGAAGCTAACTTTAAAGAGAGATAATGTCGAGGGATTTATGTTTGCATGAACATAATGCAAAAAATCACTATGTTCTATGTGATTATGCCTGAAAATTTCATATTCGATCTCAAAAATCCTACACTTTCCATATTAAGGCCTAATAGTCATGCCACCTATTCTTGCACATAGAAAAATGGGGGAAAGTTTATAGAATGGGGTTTTCCTTGGTCAAACCCCTATTTAAGAATCAACCTTAAAAATGAAATGGGTTTGCATAAAGAAAAGTATATAAATTTAAAGGTAAATTTTAGATCTACCTAGTAAATAAATATACATTCATGAATGGATATTGAGATCACACATATTCATAATAATTCTTTTATTTTTCTTCATTTGTAGATGTTGAATCTTGGAACGTAGAAAGAAATCAATTTGATGCCCTAATAAATACATATATCTTTGCATTCCACTCTTAGATCTATTTTATGCTTGATTAAAACTTGCTATGGAGGAATAATTCATGTAGATGGACAAATGATCTTCTTTCTTTATTGATAACTCCTCTACTTGGCCATCGTGGGAGATAAGCTTGTTGCAATGGAGATGATTTTTTCAAAATGCCTTATATGATCACCTTAAAATCTTGGATTTGATATCTTCATAATATATGTGGATTATAAAAATTAGGAGAAATATGCCACTTATATACCTCTTACAATATTTTGGGATTCAAAATTTAGAGGAGGACAATATGAGACCCAACTTCCAACTAGAATACCTCAATAGGAGCCTGATTTGAATTTGAGAGAAAGTATGTGGGAGCCAAATTCCTTGGGCATTGTGATCATATTAAGAAAATTCCTTAGGTGTTATGTACTTTGCAAAAAGTGATAAAATAGGAATTGAAAGCTAGGGGTATAGGAAAGATGGTCAAATAAGAAGATATAGGTAGATAGATTATGCATAATAGATATGCAATCTTGAAATTGCCAAAATAGGGCCTACCTAAGAATCTAATTATAGGTGTTAAATTTATAGGATGGTACATTTATCACCCACTTTTGTAGGATTTCAAGACAACCATGGTCTTACAGTAAAATATATCAATCCATAGGAAAATATTTATTAAGGTTAAGAAGAAAAGCATGGACTAACTTACCATGTGACTTAGGTCCTCATCAAATACAAAACCAAGATAAAAGAGGAAACACTTCAGAGAGATTGGGTAAGGAATATATACATAGAGAGGGTGGTTATGGTGAGATCCTATCAATGTTACATGTAAAATATGTTGTGAATTTTTATTCCTTTTGACATTAGTGCTAGTAACTATTACAAGAGGATCATGGAATGTTTAGTTTAAGTCAAAGATATCCATGAACCAAATTTGATATGTCAATGAACATAGGAGTCTCATGGTAAACCATTATCAATTTATCCTAGTGGTAGCTACAACACTTTAGAAGTGAGGAAATAATTATAGATAAGAAATTATTGTGCAAATTGATTCTTGCATTGCATATTAATAAATATTTTTGACAAGTCAATTTTTGTGATTATGTTCTTTATTTGGAGCCATGAGGACCCAATACCCAGTGCTGAAGAAAGGTATGTTGTGAATATCTGCACTAAGTTTTGTATAAGTTTAGAAGGTGTTTGTTTTCAAATAAGGGATTTGATTTCAACATTAATAAAAGGCATATAAAATAAGCCATGAAATAATGTTAAGACATTTGAAGGAGACCAACAATTTAAATATTGATATTTATTATAATTTTAAATTTTTGGATGTTACTATATATATTTTGGTGTCAAATGGAAAGTGTTGATTATTTTCTATGCTGAAATGACTGAATAGCAACATTTTCTCTCTCTGGTAAAATTTTAAAGAGAAGCCAACTCCAACTGTTATACCTTACAGTGAAAATGGCCAACTAACAAGAATTCATACCATGCTTCTACACTTTAGGTTCTTCCATACCAAGGGGGAATACCCTCTAATACCTTCAAATAGTCTATGTGGTATTAATCAATCATGAATCTTGCAAAAAATCAACATAACTGGGAGATACTAGAAAACTGGATAATTACCCATTGAAGATCAACCATGAAATGGAGCACGAGATAGATAGATCACAACAAACTTTTAAAAATATTGGACGTAATAGATTTTATTTTTGTTCTTGCAGAAACATAGCCAATACATAACTAGACATGCAACAATATAAAACTTATTAGTCTTTGATCAGTGCTTTATCCATTGGGCCATACTCTATAAAAAATATAATATGCAAAAGTCAATTAGTATCAGAGATTTCATACCATAAACACAACTATCACACACCCACATTACTTACAAAATCCTGGACTATATCAAGACAAACCTATGTATTAATTAGAGGATCATTTAATTTGATCCTTGATCAAAACTCTAAAATAGATACATAAACACATATAAATTCTAAGCTTAGAAATTAGAAAATTCATAACTCATAAGAAAAAACACCACAGGAGAGATTGGAATCTAAATCTTTGTATTAAGTGTAAAGAATCATACTTCTGTATACAAGATGTAATCAAAGATAACCTCCTTAATAATATGCTAGAGACCATTCAACTTTATTTCTAATCTTGAAACCTATCTAGTAGAATTCTATTATATCCCTAGACTAAAAAATTTACAAAATGCTTACAATACTCAATTTTATAGCCCTTTCCAATGATCTTGGGAATCCTTTTATATAAGAGGATTCCAACAAGCTACAGATCAATTAGATAAATGACAAAATATATGACTCATACAAAAGACAAAAACATAAGTGAAATGATAACCACTTTGTAACAAGATTTTTAAAATATTTTGTCTTCGAACCACCTGCTTCCTTGCAACTGCTTCAAAATTCTATGCAATTTTCCAGGTGGAATTTGTTGCCATGGTTCTATGATGTAATTATATTTGCATCTACTTGTATTTTTCAAAATGCTAGGAAAACATGTCATTTGTTGCTCATTACACAACATCCTTTTCTTCCTGGTTGGCTGCATTATATCTAACCTTCCAAGAGGTGGACACCTCATCACTTGGCCAGGCAAAATTGATGACTTCATCTTTATTTCTGCATAATTCATCCTAATTGGCATTTATCTACTCAATTTCACTTTTCCAAAACCCGAAGTATGATTTGGCATTCTCAATGGTTTCAACGGTTTGAACAAACAAAAGTGTATTCTCTAAACTAATGATGTTGTTAGTCCTGGTTGACAGTTCTACACCCATCTCATTTATCCACCAATCTTCCTTATTTATATTACTATTCTTCCTGAATAAATTGGGGAATATATCTAACGGGTTTTTGAATACTCCTTTCTTAGTGTCTCAAGCCTTTTGAAGAATGATACTTCTCCTTATATCCAAATCATCTAAACGCTTGAGGCATTTATAAGTGGAATTGAACACAATGTAAACATTAGCTTCCTTCTTAGATAAGGAATAGAAATATTTAAATTCTACCTTCCTTCCTTTCCACCTCTACATAATTGGATCCCACTTATCTTTGTCTTCATTGAAAGAATCGAGTATGCTCAAAATTGTCTTACCATGTAGGTAAATAGAGGTTGGGTCTAGATCATCAACAAAATGCATAAGCGTGGTTCTTATTTTATCCTCATATCTTTTTTTCACCCATGTTTGTGCCTCATGGAAGTTTATACTTTCTTCATCCCATCTTTTTATCACCACTTCTAATCTAGTCCTTTTAGCTACTAGTTTATC
The DNA here is from genome assembly GCA_018584345.1 of Thuja plicata. Classification (NCBI taxonomy): domain Eukaryota; kingdom Viridiplantae; phylum Streptophyta; class Pinopsida; order Cupressales; family Cupressaceae; genus Thuja; species Thuja plicata. Next base: position 904,243 of record MU224442.1, read on the forward strand.
CCTTTCATAATTCAGATCGGCCTCTATAGTAGGGAAAATGGGCATGGGGGAAGGAGGAAATTCAATGATTAGGCTAGAGGAAGAGGGATGATTTGGGTCTTGTGTTATCACCCTTTGTGGAGAAGTTTGGAGTGACTGGTGTCCTCCTAATCTAGCAATTGTTTTATCCTTCTCCAAGTATTTCATTCTTTCATCATTATATGCCTTTAAGACTGTTTCTAATTTGAATCTTAGGATTTTAATTTCTTCCTCTTGCCTTTCTGCTACCTGTAGACCAAATTTTATAGACTCCATGATTTATGACAATGTCCGACCCAATCCCCCATTCTCCAAAACTCTCCATAATCTTTCCTAAATCTACAACTTCATACTATTCTTACTTGATAGACCTCAGATTGGTAGCTCAAAAACATTCATTATGCCGATGATACTAGCATCAACTTAATACCAAGTGCCACGATCGTGCTCACTGAATCATCTTTTCAATCATTGTTGATTCCACTCTTGTCTTCAACCTTTATAATGAAGATAACGTGGAACCCAAAACCACTAAAAACTTCAGCAATCTTTCATTATCCAAATAATGATAATGTCCATATAGTAATATTGACAAATGTGCTCCACCATACTTGCTAAATCAAACTCACCCATAGAAAATTCATATGTACAGGTTCTTCATGCCTTGTGGGTCTTTTGAAACATGGGCCCGTCACCTTATCTCCTCATAGAAAAGACTGAGATGACTGCAAATGTAAAAAAAACTCTCCACCATGCGGCTGCTCCCAACTCGGGCATGCAGGAAATCGACGTCCACCATCTTTTCAAAAGCCGTGTTCAACTTTTCCATGGTCTTTGACTATCGTTTCAGGGCTGGTCTCCCGTACCACTGACTTCTTTTTGAAGTAAATACTTTTCTCCACAATTTTATTCACTGTAACTATTGCCAATTATCTCTTGGCTCCATGCGATGTAATAACTTCACCACCTTTTTTGATGGCTTGGCTCACCACAAACTTAACATGCATGTAACGATTTCTTTGAAAACCATTTTAGACACTTAATGCGCTTGAGCATTTACAGTCATGTTTAAAACCAAATCTTTGCCAAACCAAATCAGCTTCCATCATTCCCAATCGGAATTATATAATGAACCATCATAAAGACAAAAATGCATGTTATTCTAACATAACTAGCACTGTAAATCTTTACTGGAGAAACCGATATACATAACCAGTCGATTTCAACTAACTCAAAAACTAGTGCATAAGGAAAAAAAAATGTGATTGATAGAGAGGGAGAAATCAAAAGACATTTGCAAAAACCATTTGAAGGAAATGCAATCTATTAACTTCAAAAACATACACTACAAAATATAGTTTGCATGGCTCTCTGGCTACCGCCAAAGCCCCAATTCTTTTCCCCTTCTTAACCTTACTGTATGCTCCCCTTTTTCTTAACTATCGACCCCCCTCTAATCGGTTACATTACTCTCTCTTAAAAGAGATGCTTGGACAATTATAAAACTGTCCCACTACTCAATGACTGATCCTAATCCATTTTGGATTTTGGTTGGAGAATGTCATATGATGCATTTTTAAATACATTTCATTGCCATTATAAGCAATTAAACCATTTCTTCACATGGCGTCACAAAATTCAAAAGGACTTAAACAATACAATATTATGAAGCTTTTCATAATGCTATAGGGTCGAGATGCCTTTGCATCACTCCAATGTTATTCATGTTGCTTCTACCCTAGTATTTTCTGCAACTCTCCTTAGTAGTAGACTCCCTACCTACTCAACCTGGGTATCTTCATTGTATTTCTTGTATTTCTTCCTCTTTAGTTACCACATTACTAATGCAACATGGTCTTTACTAAAATTGACTCCTTTGGATGCTTCTTGAGCCTCTAATTCAATGGCATGGATAGTTCTTGTCTCTTTTCTAATAGCATCAAACACTATGGCATCAGTAATGCCCCATTCTGGTAGGTTGAGTACTCCCTCTTTCCTGATTAACTCTCTGACTTCTTTAGTTCAAGTAATCTTTTCAAACTTGACTATCATTTCTTGGTTCACCTTAGTCTCAATCTCATCTTTGTTTCTATCAGGATGGTATTTTTTCCTTTATTGACATTTTTCCTTGAACTCATTAATATGAATTCTCCACAAAAATAGAACAAATGCCCTAGCCTTCATAAATTTATCATCTAATAGAAACTCATCACTGGCTTGTTTTTTTATGGCTTCCATTTCCTTTTCAACAAATTTATCAATTGGAAAATTTGTCTTTGTATGTTTAGGAACCTCTGGCATCCCTTCTTGCATCTCCTAAGATGTTATAAAAATCTGCCCTGCATCTCCCATCTACAGTAATTGATCTTCAACTGCTTGTTCATCCATGTGTAAGGGGGATTGGGAAGGGGAATACAGGTTCTCTAATTGTTGTCCCTCATCTTCAGTTCTTTTCCTCTTTGGGAATGAAATCAATTCATATTCTACATTCATGGACCTCTTTCCTTTTGAGGTAGAAACCTCTTTATTATGTACTTGTGTTTTAAACTAGCCCCTATAGGACGTTTCACCCTTCTGTATTATCATACTATATCCTTTCTTCTAATGTAGCACAAATCTCCTAGGTGGAACAATCTTACCATGTCTATACTTTCTCAAGATGGATTTAGCCCTCTCTGGCTATGCTTTTATTACTGCCTCATTCTTTTGATTTAATTTCTGCATGAAATTGTCAAATAGAGACATCAATGAATCAATCTTCTTACCCAGAGGATGGAATTCCTTCAAAGGATCATATCCTCTATCAAAATGTTGTAAAAAGACTAAGGTCATCTTGTAGATCAGCCACTTTTCTTTCTTAATTTCTTTCTCTTGTAAATTTAATTTATTTCTGATGATGTCCTCTGGAAATTTGAAGTCATGATACAATACTAAACACTTTGTTCTCTTCTTATACATATAACTTATGAATTCTTTAGTGTCAGCACATCTTATTACTGATGTTTCATATAATAAGGTTCAAGGTATTTATGTTAATGTTTCCATACCCCTTTGGTGATAACAAACTCATGTATAATTGTAATAGTAGGAAAGCTTGTGCCTTTCCCTTTTCCTTTCAATGCCTCCTCTTTTAGCCCACCGATTTGTCTAATTATTTCTGCAATTCCTACTCGAAGAGGGACTTGATATGGGAGTAGATTGGGAACTCATTTGAAACCATACACTCTGAAGACTATTGAAATAGGGTATAAAATGATATCACCTCAATTATTTACTATCTCAATAGTTTGAGCAAATTTTTATCATCTTAAAAGATTCAATCAACCTTTTTGTATTCTTGGATTGTCTAAGAACAATAAGGCCTCTTTCTTGTCTAATGACAATTCTGCACCCCACAATTGGAAAGGCATCTCTTCATCATCCTTGACCTTCATTAGATCCATCTCTTTTTCAAAATAATCAACCCTCTTGAACAAGATCATATGCATAATCATGGAATACATGCCAAATGGCTTGGCTACCTTTGCATTTTTTATGCCTATTAAACCATGGTGAATCAATTGAGCAATATAAGAGTCAAAATAAAAATAAAAGCCAAGTTTGTATAAGAATTTGGACCATCATGAACATATAGTGAATAGGCATCTCTATTTCTTCATCCTCTCCAAATATATGACTCAGGAAACTGTACATACCTCTAGCCTTTAGATTGAAATAATCTAACTTAAATGGTTCTGGTGTATTACGTCCTACCACAACCAAGTTTCCTCGTTAAAGAATTCCTTCAAGGGCTCACTTATGAGGTAATTTATTTGAGCCTTATATAGTTCCTTGAATTGGTCAAATTCAATATTCTCCATTTGAACATAGGGATCATTTAATTGGAACACCTCCCCTAGTTCCTCAGCTTTGATACTTACTAATACATTGCCATTTATGTCTCTCACAACCTTGGTAAGACTATCATATATTTCTGGAATTTGGATTTATAAATCCATGTCCATGAAGACCCCAAAGACTACTAACATTCCCACATCAAACTGCCATATGTTAGTATTTGGGGCGAATACATTCCTCTGGCTAAAGCTACTTTAAATAATCCTAGACCAGGCATGATAATTTTGGCATCTCTTTCCCATCTTCCCCTATCATACAAACCCTCTCCAACTTTCAAATAAGGAATTTTTGGCACTACTACCTTGAGTTTGGTAGTGTCATTTGTTGACCTAGTTAGTTTCTGTAAGAAATCCTCACACACATCTCTCTTCTGATAATTTATTTTTCTTGGAATTTCTCTTCTAGGCACCATTCTTAATTTAGGGTTTCTAGAAAAAAAAAGGTAACATCTTTATATGAAAAAAATCTACTTTCTTCACAACACCCAAACCCTACTCCCAATTCAATTCATAATGTTTAGGAATTTAGTCTCGGAAAAAGTTACCCATTCTAAAAAAGTTGGAAATTAAACAAGAAACACCACAATTCAGCTCTTCTCTAATAAATTCATCAATTATGCCTTTCAAAAAATTGAAAAGAAAATATTATACATAATATCAACTATACTTAGCATTTAATTCCCACAGACATGGCCACACACTTTTCCATTACTTTCATCTCAATTGAACTTTTGCGGCCCAACGGTTCAAAAGTTTTTACTTTACCAGTTTAAAACGTGACTGTAGATCTCAGCCACTTCCTATTAAATCCTACAGATATCATTGATTAACGAAGACTACCATGATTTTTGAAACATGTTCGTTAGGCACAATTCCTTGATGAGTATATCTTGATCATCTTTTGGTTGAAGCTTTGCGCTATCCATCTGATTAAAATCAACTTGCAGCATCTTTACATTCCTTTAATACCCGTGACCCATGACCTCACTTTTTCTATGTATCACTTAAGTCTTATGCCTCAAAGGTTAATCTACTTACATCTCTAGTCTAAGGCTTCACAGTCACCATTGGATTATTTCAAAATTGTGAGTGTTTTACTTTCGTTTACTTTCGGCCAGGTCGCATTACTTATCCATGTGTCATGCTAGCGCAATGCCTTACAAGATAGATCATGATCATATTTTCTTTGACGCTTTACGTAGTTTGTACAATCAAAACCCACTTGATCACATATTAATATTACCATTTATTTCATAACTGCAGGCCCCATAAACCTATGAAAGACACCTAGCAGCAAGGTGCAATCACTCAAAGGTTATCTGTTCTGCATCTTGTGATTGAGAAATCATGCCAACCATTGGATTTGATTTGATTTGATAACAGGTTACATAACCACCATCTTATTGATTGCAGGTTTAAACTCCCAAATAGGAAACACATCATCTAGGCACAATGCCTTAATGTTTAAACACTTTACATCTCCAGGATGAGGCATTAGGCTAGCGGCATGATCAGATTTTACATGAACACTGTCTACTTTACCTTAACTATAGATTCAGACCAACTTGGAACACATGGCATTAAGGTGCAATGCCTTATACATCTGTAGCCTAATGCTTTACTCTAACCGTCAGATGAAATTTAAGTTACATCATCTTTACTTTATCCCTTATCACTAGTAGGGTCTGCCATATGCGAAGTGTCACTTAGGCATAATGCCTTGATGAATAGACCTTAATCATTTTTCTACTGAGGATTTGCACCAACCATATAATAAAGTCTAATGTGCTTACCTATTACTTTGACATCTCTAACTTCATCTGGACCCACTGGGACATGTGTCACATAGGCACAATGCCTTGAATGGTAGATCAAACACATCTTTGAGATTAAGGAAATGCACTGTCCATGAGATCAAATAGAATCTTCATGCATTTTACAATAACCTTTTAACATATATCGGATCTTCCAAATACACGTGGTCTTCAGGCGCAATGCCTTGATAGGTAGATCTTGATCAAATTTCGGTTGAGGCAACGCACTATCCGTTAGATCAAATTGGAGTTGCATGACACATTATGTAAAATAAAAATGCCCGTGGGGCATCTAGACTTAGGATAAATAATTAAAGTGTTAGGTCTTTAGGATAAACAAGCGTATGGTCAAGTCTGATGAATAAATAAACACATGGGTTCATAAGACTTGAAGTGACAAAATAAAGTAACTCAAAATTAGAACAAGCCCTAGAACCTTAGGGTTTTAGATCAATGGCCCAAAGCTTGAAAACACAACCACTAGGGTTTTAAAACAACAAAGAACCGACTTAATTCTTTGAAATACGTGACTTATTAGTTGGGCTTAAAAAAATTATGTAGCCCTAACAGTGGCTCTAATTAGAGATGAAATCCTCTTGTAGGTATTGTAAGATTCTAAAATATCAAGGAAAGCAGACCAAACTTATAGAAATAAACTAACCTTCTCACACAACCAAAACTAAAAACTACTCTAGGAACTGAAAACAACCAACTACAGAAAAAAAAAAAACAACTATATACACAACCTACTGTTCATGGATAATTACACTTCATGAGAAGTATAATTTTAAGAATTGTCCATGAACTAGAAATTCTAAAATGTTTTCAGTCATATCTTTCAATAACTAAGAGTTTTTTCCATACCTCTCATGGATGACATATGGTCCCAACCAAATTGGATCAAATTTTCCATTTTAACCCTTATCCTCCAATTTGGCATTCCACATTAGCACATAGTCTCCAATACTGAATTACCTTGGCACTATCCTTTTGTCATACAAGTTCTTGACTTGCAATTGAAGTTTAGCAATTTTTACAGAAGCTTCTCTCTTGGTCTCATCCAACTCAATCAAGTCATCAATCCTTTATTTCATGTCACTATCAATGTCATCATCATATAATTGCACAAACGTGTACATCTTCATTAAACTATTTTGAGGCAATCTTTCCTGAATCCCATACACAAATTCAAAAGGAGAACATCCTATTGTATTTTTAATAGTCACCCTCTCTGTCAAAACAACCATTGTTAAATTTGAGTGTACCATACCTTATTATTTTTTTCCAAGAATCTTTTAATGGTCTTCAGGAAACTTTTATTGGTAGATTCTACTTGACCATTTCCTTGTGGGTAGTAGGGTGAATAGTAAGATGTCTGAATACCATATTCCACACAAAAATTCATATATTCTTCAAACCTAAAACACATGGAATTATCTAATACAATTCTTACTGGGAAACTAAACCTCGTGATAATGTGCTTTAACAAGAAAACTATGACTATTTTACTAGTTTCCCTTTTGGTGGGGATTACTTCAACCCACTTAGTAAAATAATCAGTTGCTACAATTATCCAAGAATTCCCTCCACTAGACTTAGTTGCTATCTCTCCAATTAAATCAATACCCCATTGCTGAAAAGGAGCATGTACTTCTACTGGTGTCAAAGGTACATTACCATAAAATTTTAACTTACCAAAAAATCATTGGCAGGAATCACACATCTTGACTAATTGGTGAGCATCTTTGAAAATACTAGGCCACCAGATTCTTGCTCTCAGAATATTGTGTGTAGTGGTCTTTTCCATGTAGTGGTGACCACATACTCCATTGAGCATCTCTTGCAAGATTCTATGTGCTTGTTCCTCATCATCACATTTCAATAAAATCTCTTGAGGATTTCTCCACCATAATGTTGGAAAGCTACAATGTAAACAATTGTTATTTTGTCATTGATGTCAAACCTTAACTGGTGAAACTATTTCTATCTATTTGATTATCATATCTATAGATTGTTGAATAATATTTGAAGGAAAGGATAACAAGAAGACCGAGTGAAATGGTTGAGTTATGGGAAATCACAAGGGTACTTGATCAGTTGGCACATTGGAAAAGTGATGTGTTGTTTATCCATAACACTAGGTCAAGATTTCAATTTACTGGGAACAGTATATGTTGAGTGAAGTTTGTGTCAAACGAGCACCATTGTATGCCGAGCATAATTTCTAAGTGTTGACTGAGCACCAGTAAATTGCTGAGGAAAATAGTGATGACTGAGTGGAAGAACACAATGTTGGCCGAGCAACACTATTTTGGTAAATGTTGAGATTAGAGATCTATGGCCGACATAATTGAATTTATTGGGATATGTAAAGCTAATTAAGGATAAGAACGATTGGTCCACACTATTTAAATGCATGGGTAACCATAATTAATGCATGGATCAAAGATTTAATTAGTGATTGCTTTGGAGAAATAAATTAAATCTAAAGATGGAAAGATCCATTGGATCTGACCTAACCTAGGATCTATGATCTTGATTAAGCGGCAAAGATTTATTTTACCTAGATGAAGAGGTATAAGATAAACTCATGGGGTTATTCAAAATGATGCATGTATACAAAAGTGTATGCATGAGGATTGCATGGTTAATTGACTGATTGGTATGATCTACCAAAGAAGGGTGAATAGAGAAGCAGAGAGCTGCAAAAGTGATTGCTTGATGGATTTCCAATCAAATCTGAAGATTAAAATGAGAATGGAGGCCACTCATTGAATTAGCATTAGAGCTGAATTGGATTTGGATTTGAAAAGTAAGTTGTATGTATTAGATCACAATTGCTGATTACTTTCAAACCATTGTATCAGTCAAAATCCTTTAAGCAAGTTGACCTAACAATCATTGTATAAATCCTTTGAGCAAGGTGACATTTAGGTGGAATGTTCTAAGACCTCTAACAAGGCCACTCTTGACAGAGTGATTAAATCCTTTAACCAGTTCACATTTAGCAATGTGTTTTGTAACCTTTAGTAGGGTTGGCTCTTAGCAGAGCTCACTTTAGAAGAGTGGAAACTTGGTAGCATGTTACAGGTGGTTTTTCCCAGTTTGGGTTTCCACATTAAATACTGGTGTCAACTTGTGTGAATGTTTATGTTGTGTTTTACTCTTAAGTTTCTATGAGCTGATTACATTTGAATAGTAAACTGTATATTTATGTTGTTGATTTATGCTATTGATGCCGATCAGATCCGAGTTGTTTAAAGTTCTATAAAGCTTCAATTGGTACATCTAGACCTAAGGATAGCTGATTGCCCCCCCCCCCCCTCTTAGTTATTCATATACATTCTAACAATTGGTATCAGAGCTTTGGTCTCTTGAAAATAGTTTGAAGGTACTTGGAGAAAAAGATCAAGATGTATGAAAAGGAGGTACCAAAGTTGAACAAAGAAAACTTCCCTACATTGTAGAGTTTGATGAAATTGCATTTGGATGGTATTGGTGATGCAGCTAAGCACTATATTGAACATGATTATGTAGTCCCAACTACACCTCTCACCACTGAACATTTTAGAGAAAAGTAGGAACACAATAAAACAATGTTCGAGATCACATCATCCATGAGCTATCATGAATTTGAAGACATAAAGAAATGTAAAAATGCAAAGCAGATGTGGGACACCCTAGCAACAATCTATGGAAGAGATACAAATGTGCTGAGAGCCGAATCTGAAAGTTTAAGAGGTAATTTTGATGAAATGAAAATGCAAGAAGGAGAAAATATAGTTCAATACTGTGGTAGGATAAAGGAAGTTGTGAATGCTATTAGAGGAGCTAATGAAACCATTGATGATAACACCATTATGAGAAAGGTAATGATAACTCTTCTTCTTGTATATGCTATTAGAGTGTCTGCATCTCAAGAAATAAGATGTACTCCTAATAACAATTTGACTTTAGAAGGTCTGGTAGGCAGACTTACTGCATTTGAGATGTCAAATTTTGATAACTACACTCTAGAGGATATTGATTATGCATTCAGATCCTAGTTGGTCCTTAAAAAATCAAATAAAGGAAAGAAATGTGTAAACAATGACAACAACACTATAGATGATGATCTGGAAGAACTTGAGGCACTTATGGAAAAAAGACTATATAGAGGAAAATGAAAATTCAAAGGTAAACTTCCTATCATTTGTTTTTAATGTAACAAAGTTGGTCATAATGTTGCTAGATGTCCTGATAAGAATGACACAGATAAAAGAAGGGAAAATAAGTAAAAAGATAGAAAGGATGACCGACACTTCAGAAAGTATAAGGATTAAAAAGACAAAGGTAAGAAATATTGTTGTATAGTTGAACAAGCCTCTAACAGTGGAACTCATAATTATGATGAAAATGATGTAGAAGTTGTGTATGTTGCTATGAAAGATGATTCTGATGATGATGAGAAAACTACACTAATTTCTTATATGAGTAAAGGTGACCATTAGATTATTGATAGTGGTTGTTCACATCACATGACTGGTGACAAGGATAAATTTGAAACCTTAGATCAATGCAATGGCGGTTATGTTAAATTTGGTAATGATGCACCATGTCTTGTTAAAGGGAAATGATCAATTAACTTGACTGACAAGATCATATGTGACAATGTATATTGGGTTGATGATCTTAACTATAATTTATTGAGTGTTGCACAGCTGAATACTTCTGGTTACAGAATTGAATTCCATCACAAGAAGGAAAAGATCTTTGATGCCACTGGAGAACTAGTTGGAAGTGGAGAGAAAACAAAAGGTAACTTATTCTATCTAGATTTAGCTGATGAGACATGCTTGTTTGCACAATACAATGATGTTTGGTTATGACATAAAAGGTTGTGTCATGTAAACTTTGATAACTTGGTAAGCATAAGAAAATTGAAAAAGGTTAGAGGGATGCCTAAGTTAAAGAAACCTGAAAATGCAATGTGGAAGCAATGTCAATTGGAAAATGACTAAATCTAGTTTCAAAAGCAAGACTCATACTTCTGAGGAAATTCTAGAACTGGTTCATACTAACCTTTGTGGTCCCACTGGTGAGAAAAGTTACTGTGGAGATAGATATTTCATTCTATTTGTTGATGATTACTCCATAATGATGATTGTTATCTTTCTTAAAGAAAAATATGATGCATTCCAGCTATTTAAGTGGTACTTGGCAAAAGTTGAAAAGGAGACAGGAAAAAGTATGAAATGTTTGAGATCTGACCGAGGAGGTGAGTTTAGTTCTAATGAATTTAACATGTTTTTCAATGACCGAGGTATAAAAAGATAGTTGTCTGCTCCCAAGACACCATAACATAATGGTATTGCTGAAAGAAGAAAAAGATCTATCATGGACTGTGCCAGAACACTAATAATGGAGAAGAATGTTGCACAAAAATATTTGAGAGAAGCCATGAGTACAACAAACTATACCCTAAACATAGTACAAGTCAAGAAAGGTACTAATGCTACACCTTATGAGCTATGGTATGGATATGTACCTAATGTAAGATATTTCAAAGTTTTAGAAGTAAATGCTTCATATTGAAGGATAAAAGAAATGGAAAACTAGATGCTAAAGGTGAGGAAGGCATATTTCTTTGCTATTCAACTAAAAGTAAAGCATATAAGTGTTTGAATTCTAACACTAACAAAATTGTGGAAACTACAAATGTTAGAATTGATGAATATGCAGAAAGAAATGAAGCAGAAAGCACATAAGAACCTGAATGTTAAAAATCATTTTTCTATCTGGATGAGGAAGATTCTAATGTATTATGTAAACCTAAGAATGAGGTTGCTGAGAAAAAGCTAGCACCTGCCGAGTCACAAAATGAGGCTACTGGGCAATAGGAGGTAATTGTCAAGCTATCTGATGGAGATGCCAAGACACAAAATACACCTGAATTGAACGATAACAATGAATCTGAAGAAAGACAAGAACCTACTCTATAAAATTATGTGAGGAGGCACCACAAACCTAATCAAATCATAGGATCAAAGGATTCTATAGTTATGACAAGAATTAAGTTGAGATATTGTACATGCTTGTTATGTGATTTTGAGCCTAAAATAGTAAAAGATGCCTTAGAAAATGAAGAAAGGATACAAGCCATGAATAAAGAGATTGAACAAATTGAGAAGAATAAGCCTTGTACACTTGTACCTAGGTAGAATGACAAAAATGTAATTGGTACTAAGTGGGTATTAAGAAATAAGATGAATGAACATGGAGAAGTAACAAGGAATAAAGCTAGACTGGTATGCAAGGGTTATGCACAAGAGGAAGGAATTTATTATGGAGAAACATTCACCCAAGTTGCAAGATTGGAAGGAGTTAGAACATTACTCTTATATGCAACCTACAAAGATTTTAAAGTTTATGAGATGGATGTAAAGTCAACATTTCTAAATAGAATATTAGAAGAAGAAGTGTACATTGAAAAAGCTGATGGATTTGTTGACCCAAGCAAGAGGAACATGGTTTGCAGATTACACAAGGCACTATATGGATTGAAGCAAGAACCAAGAGCATGGTATGAGAGATTGCACAATTATTTGATAAAGATTGTATTTGCAAGAACCAATGACAACAGTAATCTGTATTTGAAGAAATAGAAAAATAAAGGTACTTTATTAGCTGAAATTTTTGTTGATGACATTATATTTGGTGGACAAGATGTTTTATGCAAAACATTTGCAAAAGAGATGCAAACTGAATTTGAGATGTCTATGTTTGGTGAAATCAAATTCTTTGTTGGCCTATAAATATATCAAATGAAGAATGGTATCTATATTACTCGATAAAAATATTTCAAGGAGATACTAAAATATTTTGGCATGGAAGAATCAAAACCAGTGAGTACACCCATGGCTACTGGATAGAAGTTACCAAAAAATGATGATACAAAAGAAGTGAATCAAACCCTTTACAGGTCAATGATTGGGAAGCTGCAATATGTTGTACACAATAGACCTGATATTGTTCTAGCTATTGGAATTTTTGCAAGATTTTCTGCCAATCACAAGGAAACTCATATGATGGAAGTAAAAATAATTCTGAGATATTTGAAAGGATCAAATGAATATGGTATGTATTACAAAAATAATGATTCGCTTGAGCTTAGAGTTTACACTGACTCTAATTGGGCTAGAAATGTGGATGACAGGAAAAGCACCATAGGTGGCGCATTTCTCCTAGGAAAGAGATTGGTTTCATGGACAAGCAAGAAACATTATTGCACCTCACAATATACAGCTGAAGCCAAGTATGTGGTAGCATCAGTTAATTGTTATAATATTATATGGTTGAACATACTACTGAAAGGTATGAAACAAGAAATCATAGAATGATTTGTTATATATTGTGATAACACGAGTTCCATAAATATTTCTAAGAACCCTATGATGCACTCTAAGACAAAGCATATAGCTATCAAGTATCATTACTTGAGGGAGCTAGTTAAAAACAAGGAAGTGAGACTGGAATATGTGCATACTAAGGAATAGTTAGCAGACATATTTAAAAAAGCACTACCTAAAGATGCTTATGAGTATTTGCAAGGTAAATTAGGGGTGATTCCCCTAACTGAGGCTAATTATTTTAGAATGGAGCTATTACATCAAATGCTATATTCAAAATATTTGACACATTGATGCACATGAAGTCACACTTTAGGAAGCTGCCTAAAGTTGTGAAAGAAAGACAAGGACATGAAAAAGGATCAGTCATAAACAAGATGATAGGAACAACATGATACTAATTTAGAATAGAAGAATCTGCATGATGAAGATGTCAACATCTTTGGCATTTTTGTCAAAGAGGGAGAAGTTTACTGATAGAGGGAGAATTTACTATACTTAGAGAAAAATGGAGAGTCTATAGGTGAACATAAATAGAAAGATTTCAGTGTGATTACAAGACACAGAGGGAGACATATTTTACAAGATGAGAATTAGAAGGAAGCTCAATACATTAATGAAGATTTGTTCATATCAAGGAACACAGGCATAATTTTTGGATTGTATGGTAACTATGTTTGTAAAATTATTTTATTATTATTTAGTGTTGCCATCAATGCCAAAGAGGGAGACTGTTGGAAAGATACAATATAAACAATTGTTGTTTTGTCACTGATTTCAAACCTTAACTGGTGAAAATATTGCTATCTATTTGAATACCATATCTATTGATTGTTGAAGAATATTTGAAGGCAAGGATAACAAGAAGACCGAGTGAAATGGTTGAGTTATGGGAAATCATAAGGGCACTTGATTAGTTGGCACATTGGCAAAGTGATGTGTTGTTTATCCATAAAATTAAGTCAAGATGTCAGTTTACTGGGAATAGTATATGCCGAGCACCAGTGTATGAAAAACATAATTTCTAAGTGTCGACCGAGCACCAGTAAATTGCTAAGGAAAACAATGATGATCGAGTGGAAGAACACAGTGTTGGCCGAGCAACAATATTTTGGTAAATGTTGAGATTAGAGATCTCTGGCTGATATAATTGAATTTATTGGGATATGTAAAGTTAATTAAGGATAAGAACGATTGGTCTGCAATATTTAAATGAACAGGTAATCGTAATTAGTGCATGGATCAAATATTTAATTAGTGATTTTCTTTGGAGAAATAAATTAAATGTAAAGATGGAAAGATCCATTGCATTTGACCTAACCTAGGATCTATGATCTTGATTAAGTGGAAAAGATTTATTTTACCTAGATGAAGAGGTATAATATAACCTCAAGGGGTTACTCAAAATGATGCATGTATGCAAAAGTGTATGCAAGAGGATTGCGTGGTTAATTGACTGATTGGCATGATCTAGCAAAGAAGGCTGAACAGAGAAGCAAAGAGCTACAAAAGTGATTGCTTGATAGATTTCCAAGCAGATTTGAAGATTGAAATGAGAATGGAGGCCACTCATTGAATTAGTATTAGAGCTGAATTGGATCTAGATTTGCAAAGTAATGTATGTATCAGATCACACCTGCTGATTACTTTCTAACAATTGTATAATTCAAAATCCTTTAACCAAGTTGATGATACAGTCATTGTATAAATCCTTTGAGCAAGGTGGCATTCAAGTGGAATGTTCTAAGACCTCTAACAAGGACACTCCTAACAGGGTGATTAAATCCTTTAACCAGGTCACTTTTAGCAATGTGTTTTGTAAGCTTTAACAGGTTTGGCTCCTAGCAGAGCTCACTTCAGAAGAGTGAAAACATGGTAGCATGTTACCGGTGGTTTTTCCAAATTTGGGTTTCCACTTTAAATACTGGTGTCAACTTGAGTGAATGTTTATGTTGTGTTTTACTATTAAGTTTCTACAAGCTGATTAAATTTGAACATTAAACTGCATATTTATGTTGTTGATTTATGTTATTGTTGTCGAGTAGATCTAAGTTTTTTAAAGTGCTATAAAGTTTCAATTGGTACATCTAGACCTAAGGATAACTGATTCACCCCCCCTCTCAGTTATTCATATACATTCTAACACATATCTCATCCCTGGTTAAGGAAAAATGAATGGCTTGCAGCTTTAGAGTTCTCTTCTTACTTTCATCCATTCCTGGTGGACAATTAATTCTTTGCAAATAATAAATAATGTTTTTTTACCAATCACAATGATCAAGATTGCACATGAAATTCCTCTTCTATTATTCTAAAGTATTTATATGATTTGCGTATAAATTTTTATTAGTCATCAATATAGCCAATCCTATCCCTCTTACCAATTTTGTGATTTGTTTCTCAATGTTGAACTCTTGGATCCTGTTAATCCATTTGCATATTTTCCCAAACACCTCTTGTTGTGTGAATATGTCCTTTCTTGATGTTGAAGGAACATAAAAAATTACTATAAAACCTACCAGATAACATCTAAAAGCTTTCATAGCTTTTACTAGTGCATAGGATTATTTCTCCTTAATATCATACTTAAGTTCTACAGCCTATAGCGATTTGCTGAAAAAATCAATAGACTATTCAAATCCTTCTTCATTTTTTTGCAATAAAACAACAAAAATTTTGTGGCATGATGAAAAAATAAAATATGTTCATTGGATTTGATTAATCAAGAGTTCTTAAAACATGGTAATTCTTAATATCCTTCTTGATGTCTTGGAAAGCTTGAGTGGCTTCTCCATCCCAATCCATCTTTGCATCTTTCTTCAAAATCTTGGGAATAGGTCTACTCTTCTCACCAAAGTTTGTAACAAAAAATGTCAAAAACTTTACCTGACCAAAGAAAGGATGTATACCTTTTACATTTTTTTTTGAAATGACACTTTATATATAGCAGCTACTCTTTCTAGACAAATTCTAAGCCCTTGTTTTGAAACAATGTGCCCTAATAGCTTACCTCTAGTCACCTCAAAAGTACATTTCTTAGGATTCAATAAAATCCCAAATTCTAGAGCTCTTTCACATTTTTTTTCCAAATGTTCACAATGTTGCTCCTTTTAGAATATGCCATGAGATCGTCTTGATAGACCTCTAGAAATTTCTACAAGAAATCTGGAAAAGAAACATCTATAGCCCTCTGAAATGTGGTCCCAACATTTATCAGGCCAAAAGGCATTCTGACATAAACATATGTTCCCCAAGGTGTAGTGAAAGCAAGTTTGAATTATTCTGACTCTTTAACCATTATCTGATTATATCCAAAGAATCCATCCATCATGGACATCAACTCATAGTCAGTAACTCTCTACAACATGTTTTCCTTATTAGGGAGAGCATAATTATCTTTGATGGAAGATGTATTAAAATTTCTAAAATCCACACATAACCTTATACCTCCATTCTTTTTCCTAACAAGAAAAAAGTTGGAAACACAAGAAGAATGTCTAATGGGTTTAATTATCCCTCCGACCTTCAACTTCTTTAATTCTTGCTCCATTTTGGGCCTCAATGTTGGATTTATAGGTCTTTTCTTTTGTCTGAAAGGCTTGGCATCTTCTTTCAAAGGGATCTCATGTTTGAAAAAATCCTCATTGTATGGTTTGAGATCATCATATGTCCATGCAAAAACCTTCTTATACTTCCTCAAGAGATTGGTCAGATCCTCTTTTACTTTGGGTGACATTTTCTATCCAATAAATAAGCTTTTAGGAACCTCAATTGTTCCTACATTCACCTCCTCCAAATCCTCAAGTTTATTTACACTTTTAACAGAGTATGGCTTATCTTTGTTGTCAAAATCTCTCTCAAGCACAACTAATCCCTTTGGGACTTTGTTTCACTTCAAATGTTAAACTTCCTTACCTAATATAGTGTCCTTTCCATCCACTATCTATACATATCAATTGAAATCTATTTCTTTACCTCCAAAGTCTTTCTCATAGTGCAAAAATCTCAAGATATCGACATCATCATCAAAAACTTGCCAACTATAAACATTATATGGTACTAAAGGCCTAGATTGAACCTCTTTTTCAAAGATTCTAGAAAATGTAACATCTTGTGGCCTCAAAGAAATATTATCTAACAAGTATGACATTGTGTTCTGACTTATCTCCATCCAATCAATACCAAATGCATCAAAATTTTCTACTTCATCCCAAACAACATTTTGGTATTGTTTCATTTGTGATTTTTAGAAGCATACTTGGATCTTATTTGAGACACTACCAGTTCAGAGTCTCCACTAACTCTAAGACATTTAATTTCATGTCTTGAAGCCAATCTCAATCCTATTAACAAAGCTTCATACTCAGCAACATTATTACTACATGCAAATAACCTTGTGAATGAGAAGTTGAAAGTTTTACCAGTGGGAGCTATTAACAAAACTCCAGCACCAACTCCCTCCCTATAACTAGCACCATAAAAATACATAAACCATAACTTATTTTATTCTGATACATTAGTTTCATCTTCAGATAATAGTATAGGTTGCAACTTTCCTTCAACTTTCTTTTCCTGTACTTGGAAATATCTGATCTCAGTGTCTAGGAAACAATTCATATTGTCATCTCCTTTCTCAATCATGTGAGGAGTTCTGGTTTCTTTGGACACCTTAATATTCTCACCAGAAATATAAAATCTAGCAAATGATAGATCACATTGGATACTTCCCCCCATTGAAGCACTCCATTTTCTTGATAATAGCATTCCATATCGAGGGGGAATATCCACAACTAGTACACTCATTATTAGTATTTTGTTAGCTTCTATAGCCAACTTATAAGGCAAGGCCTTAATAGTGCCAATAACATGCACTTTTCTAGAATCCATGGCCTGAAATCTCCCATGTGGTGTTTCCACCTTAAATCCCATTGATTTCATAGCCTCACTAGGCATGATAGTATTAGATGCTCCAGAGTCAATCATACAATACTTTAACATCTTTCCATTTATAAGAAAAGTTAAGAAAAAGGGATCTACAGTCCCCAAGGACGTACTAGCAACATTTGTATCTAGATACATCTGAGGAATCTTTGAAAAAATATCATCAAACTCCTTTATCATATTTACAGGTTTGTCTTATGGATCTAACACTTTCTTGTTTTCCTCTGGTCCAAGAATCTGTGTTAAACTAACACCTTTTACCCATGTTGAAGCTTTCTCCATATGTTCACCTATTCTCATCATTTCTAGTAAAGGAACTTTGATAGTAATTTGGGATAGGAGTTGGGCTATATCAATAGGGTTATATTTCATATTAGATATTTATTTCTTTTCATTTACACAATCTTCGTCCTCCACTTGAGAAGCTAATTTGGTCTCATCCCTTTTTTGTTATTTATTTTCCTTTTGAGGAGGAACCAGTGTTTTTATTTTTTCTCTATACATAATATTTGGACCAGAAGACTTATTTTTCTTTTTTACCAAAACTTTCTTGGCACCCTCAGCCTACTTTGCTTTTTCTTGTGGTTGTTTGGAATTTATTTTTGTTTCTTTAACAAACATACTTGCAGGTTTTCCATCTGCATTCCCAACTATTCTATTTCTTAAATTATAGTTACCCCTTTCTTGAATAACCATACTTTCTATAATCTGAGAAATCTCCTCATAATTAGGTCTTCTATAAATAAGGGTCTCATCACCATTCTCAGCATTGCACCTCATATTATAATTTCTCCATTCTTGTATATCATAATCATCTTATAGAGAATATGTTTCTTTTCTATTCAATGAGACATATGCAAATTGTTTTTAAATTTCATCATCAGAGACTATTTAATCCCACAAATGTGAAGAAGTCATGACACAACCATTATCATCATACAATTCCTCCTCATCATCTTCCTGATCTTCACTTGGAGATATTTTTGCAGGAAAAACACAATAGTCAGGATTGTCAGGGGATTAGCGAGCCATGCAATAGGAATTATCATTGCACATATTTACAATGCTCTTATGTAAAGGGTTAGGGGTTTTTTCATCATAATTTTCTTTGTACTATGGGAGAATAGGCTTCCCATCTTTCCATTGGGTAGTAGAAGGGTAGTTTTGCATCCTAAGTTGTCTATTGAAATTACCATAGGATGGATTTCCATTATTTGCAGCCCTATTGTTCTTACTCTCTCGAGGCTTTAAATCCTTCAAATCATTTAGAATCTTCTTTAGACTATCATCTTCTTTAGGTTTATCACTTGAAAGCTTGTCTGATTCTTTTTTATTAAACCTTGTTGGCTTCCAATCTTCCCTTATACCAACTTTCCCTGACACTCTTTTGTTTGTTTCAATGTTCACTACTATCTTATATGCTTCCCCAATTTTCCTAGGGTTCTTGTCTCTTAGGATATATCACATCTTTGCATCAAAATCATTTAAATAAGTTGCGAGACATACCTTATCATCCAGTCTCATCACTTGAAATAGTTTGTGCATTGCTCTTTGGAATCTAATTTCAAATTCAATGACCTCTTGATTTTAGTTATTCTTAATGTTGTTGAACTCATTCAACATAAAACCTTTATTTGCCTTATCACCATATTTATGCCTAAAATAGTCTTTTACTTTGTCCATGGATCCTAGACAATCACGAGGCAGTCCTCTAAACCAATCCCCGACATCCTCAGTTAGTGATTGAACAAAAAATTTCATCATCACATCATCATGTCCAATTTCATAGTCATCCATCATGTCAATAAAATTATTCAAGTGCTCTTCACATGTTATAACATTATTACCAGCAAATTTTGGAAGTTTGTCCCTAATTTATTTTTGAATTTCATTTGGATAACTTGGAATACCAAGGAAAATAAATTGCATATACCTTTTTGCATAGACAAGTGTCTTTTGCATTCAATTGGTACCTTGGGAAGTTGATGATGCAACATTGGATGTGGTAGCATTCCCAGGACTAGCTGGTGGTGTTAAGTTTGCTGCTTAATTTAGAGGTACTATAGCATTTTTAATAGGTGTTGAGGAAGTAGTAAAAATAGGAGGAGGACCAGACTTTTGGTTGAGAAATCTTCTTTTTCATTTCCAAAGCAAACGCTTCCAATTCTTCTTTCTCTAACTCTTTGGCTATAATATCCTTCTCCCTCTTAGGTCTTTCTAGATCAGTATCCAACTTGGAAATTGGGTCCACTGGACTCCCTTTACTTACAGGCTCATTTATTTCAACTCCTACAACTTTCTTTTTACCCTTGTCCTTAGGTTTTTGTGTATTATACAACTATTGGACAACTAGTTCATGTTCAATCTTTGCAGGTGCAACAGCAAAATTGAGTACCTCTAAATATAGCAATTGCCTCTTCAACTATTTGGATTTTATTTGGGCTTGCCTGATCCTATCCTCTTTCTCCTTTTCTCTTTGTTTTCGTTTGGCAATTTTCTCATGGATTCTCCTTTCTAATTCACCAACTTCTTCAAATATTTCCTCAGAATTTGAGAGAGTAGTTTCAAATTTAGAGGTTGCATCAATGATAGTTCTTTCTTTTTTGTGTATGTGGGCATAAGGCCTATGTGATGAGGGAGAACTCAGAGCACTAGGGGCATTCCTATTCTCTTCACCTCTAATTTTACTTCTAGACCTTGTTTCATGTCCTTGAGGTTTACTATCGACTATCTTCTTGGTACACCTTGGTCCATCATAACCTCTCTCACTTTGAGAATAATAATCACCATACACTCCCAATTCCAAATCTACACCTTGTTCAACTTCTAATGCATTTTTCTCCTGATTTGGTGGAATGGGATTCTCTATCCTGGTGTTCTTCTTTTGCCTCCATGTTTGAAAAATAGTCCTCTCAGGATTTTCATTCATTGATTGACCAACTCTGGAAGTAGATTGCATCTCACCTTTCAAATTATCCTCACGACAATTTTTCATCCTGGATCTTGTAATCTTATAACTCATATTTAGATAATGTGTATAAAATGATTTATTTCTCAACACTGATGTAGATATTTCTACGAGTTGCCACCCAATACTTAGCTAGGAAAATATACACTAAATTTGAGTAATATGAATTTTGCTACAAAGGACTTCACAGAAAAGAAGATAACAACAAGGAGATTAAGAAAATACCAAAAAAACTCAATAATAAAACAAATCCTTGGGATAAGAAAATATAACTCTGTACTATTAATGGTCATCTAACTAGTTAAAATAAGTAAGAAGGCCAGGGGTCTAGCTCAACTTGAAAAACCTTGCATTACTTATCGCAATTTAATTTCAACTCCCCGGTAGAGTCAACATTGTGTTGGTTGTTTTTTTATGGTGAAATTACTGAACAACAACCTTTTCTCTCTCTGGTAAAATTTTAAAGAGAAGCCAACTCCGTTATTCCTTGTAGTAAAAAGGACCAACTAACAAGCATTCATACCATGATTCTACACTTTAAGTTCTTCCATACCAAGGGGGATACCCTCTACTACCTTCAAATAGTCTATGTGGTATTAATCAAGCATGAATCTAAAAAAAAAATCAACATTACTGGGAGATACTAGATAATTGGATAATTACCCATTGAACATCAACCATGAAATAGAGAATGAGATAGATAGATCACAACAAACTTGTAAAAATATAGGACATAATGGATTTTATTTTTTTTCTTTCAGAAACATATCCAATACATAACTAGACATACAACAATATGGAATTTATTAGTCTTTGATCAATGCTTTATCCATTGGGCCATACTCTAAAAAAAATACAATACACAGAAGTCAATTACTATTAGAGATTCCATGCCATATACACATCTATCCCAAACCCATACTACTTACAAAATCTTGGTGTATATCAAGATTAATCTATGTATTAATTAGAGCATGATTTAATTTGATCCCTGATCAAAACTCTAAAACAACTACATAAACACTCATAAATTCTATGGTAATGAATTGGAAAATTCATAACTCATAAGACAAAACACAACAAGAAAAATTGGAATCTGGATCTTTGGATTAAGTATAAAGAATCATACTTTTTTATACAAGATGTAGTAATAGATAACCTCCTCCATTATATGCTAGAGACCATTCAACTTTATTTCTAATCTTGAAACCTATCTAGTATAATTCAGCTATATCCCTTGACTGAAAAATTTTCAAAAATGCTTACAATACTCAATTTTCTAGCCCTTTCCAATGATCTTGGGAATCCTTTTATAGATTAGGATTAAAAAAGCTACAGATTCATTGGATAAATGAGAAATTATATGTCTCATACAAAAGACCAAAACATATGTGAAATGATAACCACTTTGTTACAAGATTTTTTAAATATTTTGTCTTCTGACCACCTACTTCCTTGCAAATACTTCAAACTTGTTCAGAATTTGCTAGGTGGAATTTTTTTCCTTGGTTCTCTGATGCAATGATCTTTGCATCCACTTTTCTTGTTCAACATGCTAGGTAAACTTGTCATCTATTGCTCATCACACAACATCCTTTTCTTCCTGGTTGGGTGGATTGTATCTATCCTTCCAAGAGGTGAATACCTCATCACTTGGCCAAGGGAAATTGATAACAACTTCATCTTTCCTGCTGCTCAATTCATCCCAATTGGCCTTTATCTTCTCAATTTCCCTTTTCGAAAACCTAAAGTATGATTTTGCATTCTGAATGGTTTCAATGGTTTCAACAAACAAAAGTGTATTCTCTAGACTGATGATGATATTAGTCCTAGTTGATAGTTCTTCAACCATCTAATTTTTCCACCAAGATTCCTTTTTTATCTTACCATTCTTCCCAAATAAATTGGAGAATATCTCATAACGAGTTTTTGAATACTTCTTTCTTAGTGTCTCATCCTTTTTAAGGATGATACTTCTCCTTATATCCAAATCAACTAAACTCTTGAGATATTTATAAGTAGAGGTTAGCACAATGTCAACATTATCTTCCTTCTTAGATAAGGAATACAAATATTTCAATTCTACCTTCCTTCATTTCCACCTCTTCATAATTGGATCCCACTTATCTTTGTCTTCATTGAAAGAATCCAGTATGCTCATAATTTTCTTACCGTGTAGGTAAATAGAGGTTGGGTCAAGATCATCAGAAAAATTTATAAGTGTGGCTCATATTTTATCCTCATATACTTTGTTCCACCCATGTTTGTGCCTCATGGAACTTTATACTTTCTTCATCCCATATTTTTCTCACCCCTTCTAATCGAGTCCTTTTAGGTACTAGTTTATCCTTTTAATAATTCAGATCTCCCTTTTTAGTAGGGCCAACAGGCATAGGGGAAGGAGGAAATTAAATTATTGGGCTAGAAGAAGTGGGCTGATTTGGGTCCTATGTTATCACCCTTTGTGGAGAAGTTTAGAGTGACTGTTGTCCTCCTAATATGGAAATTATTTTATCCTTCTCCAAGGATTTCATTCTTTCATCATTATAAGCCTTTAGGAATGTTTTTAATTTAACTCTCAAGATTTTAATTTATTCCTCTTTCCTCTCTACTACCTTTAGACCAGATTTTGCAGACTCCAATGTTATGCATGCTGCTTCTATCCCATTAGTTTCTACAACTCTCCTTACTAGAAGATTGTCTTCCTTCTCAACCTGGATGTCTTCATTGGTTTTCTTGTGTTCCTTCCTCTTTAGTGACCACATTACTAATGCAACATGGTATTCACTAAAATTTCCTCCTCTTATTCAGTGGCATGCATATTTCTTGTCTCTTTTCTAATAGAATCATACACTATGGCATCATCTATGTCTCATTCTGGTAGGATGAGTACTCCCTCTTTCCTGATTAAATCTCTGCCTTCTTAAGGAGTAATCTTATCAAACTTGGCTATCATTTATTGTTTCACCTTAGTCTCAATCTCATCCTTGTTTCAATTAGGATGGTCTTTTTTCCTTTGTTGACATTTTTCCTTGAACTCATTAATATGCATTCTCCACAAAAACTAAACAAATGCCCTAGCCTTCACAAATTTACCATCTGATAGAAACTCATCACTTGCTTGTTTTTTTATGGGATCCATTTCCTTTTCAACAAATTCAGCAATCTTCAAATCCATTTTTGTATGTTTAGGAGCCTCTGGCATCCCTTCTTGCATCTCCTGAGATGTTATAAAAATCTTCTTTGTATCTCCCATCTGCAGTAATTTATTTGCAACTGCTTGTTCATTCATGTGTAAGGGGGATTGGGAAGGGGAATACAGGTTCTCCAATTGTTGTCCCTCTTCTTCTATTCTTTGCCTCTTTGGGAATTTCATCAATTTAGATTCTAAATTCATGGCCCTCTTTCCTTTTGAGGTAGAAACCTCTTTATCATATACTTGTGTTTCCAACTAGCCCTTATAGGATGTTTCACCCTTTTGCATTATAATATTGTATCCTTTCTTCTGATGTATCATATATCTCTTAGGTGGAACAATCCTACCATGTGTAGACTTTCTTAGGATGGCTTTATCCCTCTCTGGCTCTTCTTTTATTATTGCCTCTTTCTTTTGATTTGGTTTCTACATGAAATCCTGTAATAGAAACATCAATGAATCAATATTCTTACCCCACGGATGGAATTTATTCAAAGGAGCATATAATCTAGTAAAATGATGTACAAATTTTAAGGTCTTCTTGTAGAACAACCACTAAACTTTATTAGTTTCTTGCTCTTGTAACTTGAATTCATTTATGATGATGTCCTCCAAAAATTTGAATTGATGATCCAATACTAAACACTTTGTTCTTTTCCTAAACCTATCACTTAGGAATCATTCAGTATCAGCACATCTTATTACTGAAGTTTTCATTTGATGCAGTCAAGGTTGGAGGATCCAATAAAGGACTATCCAAACTTGCAGCCAATAACAAAGACACGTAGTGGAAACTCCACAACACAAAGATATAACAACTTATATGAATTTATATAAAATTTTGATTCAATTACATGCAACATGTCGGGCTGTAAGGCCTTCCCAATTACAACCAAATACAAAGATACAATTCAAGATCAAGTACAGATCTTCTACAAACATACAAATCAAGATCAAGATTCTCAGATCCATGACTTTGACCTACCCTCTCTCATCGCCTCCCTCAAACTAAGAACAAAAAACTACTTGAATACAAAAAAACAAAGGGTTAGGCCACAAAATCAAACATTGGAGAAACCCCTGACCCAGCTTTAGGTCTACACAACCCCCAATTAAAGATCCACCATTAATACTACAATCAAAATTAAGTGCACAAGTCAGTCACCAGATCCAACTCCAAAATAACAACTTGGGCAAAGGATGATTAAGAAAAAAAGTTACTCGGGCAAAGAACAACCCGAGCAATAGGAACATGACTTGGGAAAGCATACCCAAGCTGTTAAAATATTGTTCGTTCATGTTTACTAAATGACATAACAATTGTTATATATATATATATATATAATGGGATATAGAATATATATTAAATTAAATATATAATATATTAAACAAAATCATGATATATATATATATATATCACATAATAAATAATATTGAATCGACTGTTTAATACAATAACATAGCGTAACATA